>WKFP01014359.1:774635-793177 GCA_011057875.1 Pterocles orientalis
GCTTTGGCCTTTTGCTTTGGGATTCTGTGAATAACGAGTTTCTTTAGAATAAACTATTTGCCTTTGAGAAGTTGCCCGGTTTTCAGTACAGTGGAATAACTGTGAAAGGGTTATTACACTCGAAACGCCGCAGAATGATAATTTGGAGACAAACAAGGCTTTGTCTCGCTGATGCACAAAGTAATTACTGGGCAAAAGTGCATCATTCTCATTTGGAAACCCGTGGCCTGAGAGTGGTAAACAGCTGAAAAATGGGTCGTTTACTGTACATAAAGTGGAAGTGCCAAATTCCAAGTTAACTCTATTTGGGTTTTATTGTCTTGTTGAAATTCCAGAGCAGAAATATTTGTTCATAATAACACCCATCTGCAAACAGGCATCGGCGGGAAGCGCGTTACGGTGTCTGACGTTGAGAATTCTCCTGCAGACTCCTGCCACGCTCCGTACGTGTTGAGCAGCAGACGATTGTGCCTGGAATCGCGCCGTAGCTGCTTAATGAGGTTTCCATTATGCGTGATGTGCTGTAGCTGAAGTTCGCTAATTTTCTGACCTGGTGAAATAGATTTTAATAAGCTTGATGTAACACGGCGTATAAAGATAAAGGGAAACTTAATGGCGCTGGCAATAAAGGGCTCTGAGCGGGCTTGGAGGTGCTAAAAGTGTTAATAGCGTTGATCAAATGCTTAGGGAAGAAATTCTCCATTTCCATGGAGGTCTGCCCGCACCTCGCGTTTCCCGTCTCTTTGCTGTTTCCCCACTTTTTAAAGGACAAACCAGGGCCCTGCGTGGGAAACGCGAGATAACATGACGCAGAGCTTGTAGCTGCCTCCGCGTTCTCTTCCTACAGACTTTGGGAGAGCTTCGGGAGAGTCTTCAATCAAATCTCCAAAGGTTAATTGCTACTAAACCATGATAGCGTGTTGTGGGTGATCTGGTAGGATCCTGATCTTTCACCAATTCGAGACAGAATTTGATTTCTCTGGGTGTATATTCCCCTAACTGCTGAGCGCTTGGTTGTTAATCAAAAGCTGGGAATGGCAGCTGTTTTCTTCTTGTTGCTTTATGGAAAGGGAGGGGGAGTGTGAGACAGAGAGGCCTGAAGGATGAAGGTTTTGAACATAAAGGGATTGTTTGGGGATGGAGCTTTCCCTTGTGCGTGCTCACCATTAAAGACTACATTTTTGTCCGGTAAATTGGACCCACGCCTGCCTGCCTTCAGAAAAAAAAAAAAAAATACCAGGCTCTTCTGCTTCATGGTTTTGAGTCTCTGATACTTTTGAAATGAAGCCTAAAGATCCTACAAAGAGGATAACACTGCCTAATGGAAAGAATAATGCAAGCGAGAACCCATTTGAAATGACAGCTGTGAGCCTCGCGACGCTTTTCTGTGCTGATCAAAGCTGCGGGTAACGTTGTTTGAAAAGAGGAGATCGGTTCCCCCTCTCCTTTTCCCCGTCAACCTGCCGACGGTTGTATATTCCAGACTTGGCACTTTTTTCCGGGGAGATCAAGTGAACCTCTTCCATGGCCGGGGTTTGGATCAGCACGCTGGGAGGGCACCGTTGCGCGTGGGACCCTCCCAACGCCCCGCACCGAGACACGGGGACTTGGTGGGACGGAGCCGCGGGGTTCGGCTCTGGTGCCGATGTGTGCAGATACTCCAGACAGCCTGTGAACGGACAGGGAAGGTTTTGTGTGCTGGGCACAGTTCCTATGGTGGCCTTTATTTTATTCTCCACGCATGTCCCATACTTTTGGATATTTTCTGAAGTCCGGTGCTGGAGCCAGGTGATGATCTCTGCTTCCTTTTTTTATTCTTGCTTTAAATCCATGTGCTTATTGCTCAGCTCTGCACATACGCCCTCGTGTGCCCCGAGTGCTTTAGCCTTTAGAAGCAGAGAAAATTCCTTGCGTGTTTTGGTTTTTTTTACGTAAGAACTAATTTCATGACCTTTGTGACTTCTTTTTGGTTTGTTTTCTACGGTCTGGCTGTTTGTAGGGCATGGGGTCTTGTGGCCTTTGGGGACAGAAGATATTTGGGGTCTGCAGGGGCTGAACAGAGCAGGCCTAAAGCAGTCAGGGATTTCTCGCAGAGAAAGGCAGGACTGCACGCCAGAGTCCTGGCAGCACGTGCAGAGCAAGGGGTGGGAAATGGTTCTTGTGTTTTCCAGAGAGGTGCGGAGGCAGCGTGCCCTTCGCCGGGAGCCCCTGAGCCCCTCCAGTCCCCTGTAAGGACTGGCCCTGCCCAGGCAGCAAAGCTCTCCCCAGATTTGTTCACAAAGCCCCTGGAAGATCCGATAAATCTCCAGCTCCCGGCTCTCTGCTGGGTAATGCCAAGGCTGAGCCGGCGGGGCCGGGCGCTGCCTGCCCCATCCAGCCTTGCCGTGCGGGGCTGCGCCAGCCCTCCGCCCCCCTTCTCCCAAACTTCTTTGTGCCTCGGAGAAGACAGTTGCTTGCAGGCAACCCTGGACTAAATCCGTGACCTTAGGGCAAAGCATTTAAAAGCAGATGTGTCCATCTTCCCTCGCCAGAGGCTGCTTCAGTATTTAAAGTGAAACTATTGATGCAGGAAACAGAAAAATTTATCTGTGAAAAATTGAACTCCAGATAGTGGCTTTAGCTCGTTCAGAGCAATAAGAGAGCATGAAATTGATGTGAATCCTCAGGGCTTTCCTGGACAGTGTGTGAGCCCATTGCCAAACATTTATTGTAAAATACCTTCTAATTGCAGTGCCTGGAGTGGGCACTCGTGTCCTTTTGGACAGCTTTGGAATCCTGTTCCCTCTGGGCGATTATAAGCAGCAGATGCACAAAGGAGAGGGATCGTTCCAGCAGGAATTGGAGTGCCTTAAACAAACACCAGGAACAAATTGATCTCTCCCTCCACCTTTTTGATTTCCCAGTTGGATTCAGCGAGCAGAGGGCTCGGAGGGAGCTGGGCTGGCACCGGCTGGTGGGATCATCGCTGGGGCTGGGACCCAGAGCACACTGCAGTCAATGCTCCCGTGGACTTCAAGGTGCTCTGGGCCAGCACCTGTTCCTGGCACCCAGTTACCTCCAAGCTGCCTGTTAAAAATGAACCGGGAGCGTGCAAGCCCCCCGGCAGCTGGCTGCAGGGTGCAAAGAGCCTGCTGGTACCCCCAGCCCTCCCTGACCCCCGGGACCCCCACGCCCAGCAGTCCTGCATCCCCAAAGCCTCCCCTGTCTCCCGGAGAAGCCGGCACTTCCCAGGCATTGCTGGGGGGAAACAGCGGTGCTGGCACGTCACACGCTGGGCTCAGCTGCTTCTCCTTGTCCCCTGCTCTGGCCCTTGGAGGTGTCCCGGGTGCCCTGTGCTGGGGTCCCCGTTGGTCAGAAGGGGATGGATCGCGTCCCTTTCTCAAATCACTTTGCTTCTTGGTGCCTCATTTTATCCCATCTGTGCCGTGAGGACAGTGTCAGCTGCCAAGAGGTTGGGGGCAAACAACCCCACGAGCACGAAGGTCAGCAGAGCTGTGAGACCGCACAGCATCAGTGTGCTCAGCAGCGTGGTGGTGGAGAAATTTGCTTTCAGCTGAACGAGCTGATGAGTGCAGTGCCTGGCAAACATGGTTTCGGTGCGGGGGATTGATTACTTTCAGTACATTGGATTGATGCAGGGATCCTCCAGTGATGGAGCCAGCCTGTGAGTCTGTATTGGGAAGCGGGTTTTTGCCAGTCTGGATAATCAATCCCTGTTTCCATCTCGCGGTTCTGCAGCCGCGAGGGCCATGCAGCCGTGCTGCTGCTGCGCCGCCTTCATCCGCCCGCAGCATTCCCGGGCAGAGCGCGAGCAGCCGATCACACTTGAGTTGTTTGGAGTGCCATGTCGCGCAGATGCTTTTATCTCGGCCCTGGGATAATAGCTTTCTTTGGGGGTGGGGGGATTAATTTTTCACACATCTGTCTACTGGAACGCAATAACAGAGCCTTTGTTCGGGCTCTTTCTGCGGAGTGCCTTCTCCACCCTTGTTATTTCATTCTTCTTTTGCATGGTAAAACTTTTTGTCCTGCATTTCAACTAGATACTGAGCGTCCTTGGCAGCTGAACAAGAGCAACAAACTTTCTGCCTTGTTTCTTTCTGCTGCTTTCAGGGGTGCTTGGTGATTTGAAGGGTGTTTGATTGGTTTTGGCAGAGGCATTTTATTCTGTGGAAAATCCAGGGCTCTCCTGATCCCTTACGGATGGTTTAGGGAACCCCTGGAGCCTCCAAATGAGAGATTTTCTGGTGCCCAGCTGGTCCTGGACGTGCCATGGGAATGCTGAGGAGGCTGCTGGCAGGATGTGTCAGTGGGATGGGCACCGCGGTGGGCAGGGAGCGGAGCAGAGGCTGCAGGGACGGTGCCAGCCCTGCACCTTCCCAGCCCACGGCGGGAGGGCTCAGGCTTGGCCTAGGCATGGCTCTGCAGGAAAATTAAGCCCTTTTCCTGCAGAGGCTTTCCCTGCTGTTTGGAGGTTGGTGTGACCCTAACGCTGAGGTTTTCTCACTCCAGGATATCGCAGCTCCAGCCCTAAGTGTACATCAGGGGACCCGGCCAGGGTCAGTGGCTCCATCACCAGCAAGGGGGAATTTAGCGCTTGGGAATTTAGTTGTAATCTCCTCCAGTCTGGATGTGCTTCCTCCTGCATCTCACTCCACAGAGATCCTAGCAGTTCATAACAAAAACAAACAGCTTCACATCAGCACGAAGGAGCAGGATTTGCCGGGCGGCGTGTGGGCTCTGCACACGGGGAGCAGCAGCCGCCGGCAGCCTGGGGTAGCTGTGCATACATTTACCTCTGCTATTTTTTCTTTTCCCCCAACAGCCCTATTACCATATTTAAATGCAAGTATGTCTTTTTTTAATTGATGTTTTAAGTAGCTTCAAGTCACTCTAGCCTAGTTGTTCTCTGCTCCTTTCCCCCGGTAGATGACCCGTAGCTGAGACCATAGCGCTAGAGGTAGCGGGCTCGTAGTCTGCTGGTTTCGCTGGGTCTCGCTCTCTCCGTTTCTCTGGCTCGCTGTTCTCTTTTTCTGTTGCCTCAGTTGTTTTTCTGTGGTTCTTCGGCATTGCAAAGCAGCTCTGATCAAAGTCCTGGAGCCCGCTGGAGGGCCAGGTCCCGCGGTGGTGACTCCCCCGGGGCGGTCAGAGCTCCCCAGGGACCAGGAACCTCCGAGGGGTTGGTTGACTTTGCAGCGAGAGGGTTTGGGGTTCTTGCTGATCACCTGGACCTTGCCATTGCCCTCTTAAAATACATATATTTAAAGTCAGAGCCTCTGGCAAATCTTTTGAATATTAATTAAGCAAAGAAAATAAATCTGCGGTCTTGCCAGCAGCATTTCATTCATCTGTAAGGGCTCGGGCCCCCTGTAGCAGGGTGTATGTCTTAGAGCTCCTTGATCTGCGGCTGTTTTGCTTTCAAAAGCTTTTTTTTTTCCTTTCCTTTCATTCTTTTTTAAATTACATTCCGGTGAGTTTTTTTCTGCTTGATCCCAGCAAATCTGTGATCTTGACATGAGGACCTCCTCGTATTTTCCATTACTGCTCTGCCCGTAGATCAACAACACGTTATTATCACTTGCAAATAAGCAAAGCAGAGAATTCCCTCGTCGTTTCGCGGAGCGGTCTGTCCCCAGCCGTTCGAGAGTGCCGAGACACAAGCTGAAGGCTGCAGGCTCTGCCGCCGCTCTGGCCACCCCGGCACCTGGGCTTTCGCGGCGTGCCACAGCCCGGCACTCCGTCAGCGGGACGTGCCGCCACGTACCTCCTCTGCAAGGGGATTTGGGCCGGCTTTGTGCCGGCACAGACCCCCGGCAGCGGGCACCGGGCGAGGGCTCGGCTCTTTCTCAAAACGGTGCCTGTTGACGGCATGGAGAGCCGGGATGGTGACCCTCAGCGGCCGCCCCGCAGAGACTCGCGGTACCCGCTGGCTTCTTTCTTTACCCTTCTCCTTTTCTCCACGGCCAGGTTTTCCGGCAGCGGCTTATGGACCAGTAGCAGCGGCAGCCGTGGCGGCAGCAAGAGGATCAGGTAGGGGGGCCCGTGGAAGAGCAAACCCTCAGAGTGCAGGGTCAGGTAAAAGCTCTGTCGGTATTCTGTGTGGCTGCAGCTCTCCATCATTTCTCTGATTTTTTTCCTCACACTTATTCCTGGGGACCTGAAAATCAAACTTAATAAAAAAAAAAGAAAGAAAAAATGATGTAAAAAACAAATAATCGATCCCAAACCAAACCCAAACTACAAGCAGAGGCCACGGGGCCTGGAGCACCTCACAGGAGGTTGGCGTGACAACTGCCCAAACCAGGGCAGATATCCCCAGTTGTTTCTGTATTTATTCCTTTATATTTTGTTGTTTTATTTTTCTTTGCTTTAAATTCGAGGTTATAAAAGGACACCCCTCAAAAAAAAAAGAAAAAATTAATTTGTGTTTTTGAAAAAAAAAGTTTTCGTTTCTCATGGAAAGCTGTTGGGGGAGGCAGCGGCCCCGGGTGCTCCCGCTATGGCCGGAGCTGCTCTCGCCTCCTCGGCCGTGAGGGTCGGCCTTCATGGGGCACCGCGGCGAGGGGCCGTGTCCCCTCGGGGACAGCATCTCCTGCCGGCGTGAGGCGAAGGCCGCCGCTCGTGCCATTGGCACCCCGGGGCAGCTGGGGGCTCGCCGGCCCTGCCCGCCTCGAACTTCTTCCGTGAGAAACGTCAAAGCTTTTCTTCCTGAAAGCTTTTATTTTTTTCCCTTTAAGGGAGATAAATAAACCGTTGCCAATTCACCGTGATTACCTCAGGTTTTAAATTTCACTAAACACGTGAATTAGCGCTCTGCTCAGGTAATTCAGCGTTGGGCCATCACTGAGCTGCCGGCCCCGCAGCGCCCGCCGCCGGCCCCAAACCCCGCGGGGACAGAGCCGCTGCCGGCCCCCCGCCTCCCGCACGGCCACCAGCCGCCATCCCCTCGCCGGGCCTGGCTCAGGGGCGTGCGTGGCCGAGGAGGACGCGGCGATGGCAGCGGCTTTCCGGCTCAGTGATGGCGCGGTGCTGAAGTGGGGGTTTCTCGGTGGCTTTTCTGGAGGTCCCGGCGGGCTCACCGGGCTCTTCCCGAAAAGACTCGACTAAACCGTGAGGGGTGAGGAGGAGGGCCAGGCCCGGGTGTGTCTCGAGTGCGAGCCTGATGCCATGGAGGCCAAAGAAAGACACCAGGAGAACTCCGTTCCATGCAAACTGGCACTGCTTGCAGGCTACAAAGGATTCTCTGTCCCGGTTCCATCTTGTGGCATGTCGAGGGCGCCTAAGGGGTGACTTGCCAGACTGGTTGTGGGGATTCCCCATCTCCCGGCTTTTCCTACTTGCCCCTTCCTGGAAGGAGGAGGGGGGGGGGTGTCGTGGGGAAAAAATACAATTTAAAAAAAGAAAAAAAAAAAAAAGATTGATTTTGCATATGATTTCGGGAAAACAGACTTCATTGTTTCTGCCTCTTCCTCATGTTTCTGCCCTTCAGGTTTTGTTTTACGTGCAAACAGACCTGGTGAGTTGCCCCTTAGCAAGGCACAGAGGGTTTGGCTGGATTAACGTTGCTTCCCTGATGATTATTATTATTTTTTTTTAATTGGAGTGCTTTTGGTGCCCATTACAACTGAACTGAGCATTGATCGATTCTGTGCCTGAAAGTCATTTGTCTTTAATTTGAGTGTTTTTTGGTTTTTCTTTTGTTGGGTTTTCTGTTTTGTTTTGTTTTTTCGGTTTTTTTTGTTTCTTATTTGAACTTGCAATACGAAACTAAACCTAACCCTAAATTAACAGCACCCTTTCTGGCAAGTTTAAAGAGCAGTATGGTGTTTGGAAATGTCTCTCAAGCCTCAAAAATTGCCTCTGTGCGCAAAACTGGCAAAACCCCAAAACTGAATCAAAAGAGACCCCACTCCCCGTCCCCAGCCCCGAGATCTCAAGGAGGAAGATGGGTTTGTCACCTGGCCCAACGGGCGCTCACATTCACAGTGAAACGTGCTCTGGGAACAGTGGTGGTTTATGTAGAGTCATTTCCATCCAAAGACGGTTTTCGGAAGGGACATCCTGGGTTCTCCACTTCCATCCAGCAATGGTAGTGAATTGTATCCAGGAGCAGTGGAGTATGACCGATCTTGCGATACAGCGTATGGGCCCGATTCATTACAAGAAAAATGGTTGGGGTTTTTTTTTTTCTTCTACTCTTTTCAGTTGGGTTTTTCTTTTTTCCTTTGCGAATTTGCACAGCCCTCTTTCACACGTGCCTAACCGAAAGCACAGAGCGCAGCACAGTCGACCCTTAAGGCCAGTAAATGGAAAAGACCTGGGCAGGCGCATCCCACCGCCCGTCTGGTCGCTGGGGAGCTTTGCCCAAAGGCTGCTGGAGATGTCCCCGTTGCTGCTGCCCATTCTGCAGCGCTCTGGCCCCACCAGCTCACTCCAAATTGACCTCCTCTGCTCTTCAGCCCATCCTGCCAGCTCTTCCCCACATTCTTGGCATCACTGCCAGCACCAGAGCTTGGCATGGATGCCGGCACCCGCAGAGAGCATCCACCTCCAGGCATGCGTCTTGGTCTTCCAAGGAAGCTGCAGCCCTTTCACTCCAGCCCCTGGGCACTGAGCACCTCGGTTTCTCCACAGGATGACATTCCTCCTCTTGGGAAACCTGCATGTTTGCTTCACAGCCAGCAAAAGGAGCCCACCCGGAGGCATGGGGCCAGCACCCAGCCCCGCTTCTGCACCGCCTGGTCTTCCCTGCCCTCACCCCTTCTTTTTCTGCTGCAGCATGTGAGGATGCAGCCACCAGATTCCCGTGCCAGATAAACCAGTTCTTTTACCTGTCACTGTGGCTCTCTCGTACAGTTAGCAGGAAGGGACAATTCCCGCCCCTCGTGCGCAGTGCCACTCGTAAATTCACGTCTAGCACAGCCGCTCGCGTGCCGACAGGGCGAACGCAGCAGTGCTGCTCTTTACACATCACGTGCCCAGTCAGCATCCCCGTGAGGAGGTGATAGCCGAGGGCCCTTGAGCAGATGAGAGGAGGTTTGGCCCCTTCAATTCAAGCTGGGTAGGACTGTGCTGCCAAATCCCTCAGCTGGGTTTGACAACCTCATCCATTCTTGTATTTTTTTTTAATGAATTGGGACCTGAGCCATGGAAAACGAGCAAACTTGAAAGTCTGAATGCTGCAAACTCCTCCTAGACAACTTCACTATCAATGTCATGTTTCTTTTGGATCACCCGACATATTTTACATGTTAAAACATTTTTGTCGTGTAAATACTTTTTTAAAAATACAGTCATGGGGGGCGGGGGGGGCACGCACATTTTTATCTTGCATTTGACATGGGAGGGATTCATTTGGCAGGAAAGCGAGGCAAGGAAAATTTGGCAGGAGAGGGTTTTCGTTCCTTCCTCTTCGGTTCATTGACAAGGCTGAGATTTTTCCAGTTCCCAACCTGTTGCCACCAGCTATTCCTCCCTGAGGACTGGAGACAAAACCAACAAGGCCAGCCGTAACCCAGCCCGACCCACGCTGCTCGGCGCCGGCAGGAGCCATGCAGACCTCCCCCAGGCTCCCCCGGGCACGCTTTGCCCGCCGAGCCGGCCGGTGGCACGCAGCGCAGTGGGACAGCACGGTGCCACGGCACCGGGAGCTGCTCCCCCCCACCCCAACCCCTGGCACATCTGGATTTTTGGGCGCCAGTCCCGGCTTGCCAGTGCTGCCTTTGAGCCCTGCGCCCCGACAACCCCTTACTGTACTTTATACTTGCCAGCTATAACAAATCTCGTAACGTGAGCTACTGACCTTGATGGCGAGTGTGAGCAGTTATGTTTTGTTGTTTTCTCTCTTGCTTGGTTGGGGCTGCTGTGAGAGAGGGTGTCTCTGAGGCATACTTTCCGGCCTCTCTTACACTCGGACGTGCACACCTCCTCTCAAACACTCTTCTGAGCGCTCTCAGCGGGAAGGTTTGTCCACACCTATTAATCCTCTCTCAGTGTCCAGCTTCTTGTTAGTAGCAGCTGGTTGCATGTTTTTTGCTTGTTCGGACGAAACGGTTCAAGAAACGACTCATATCAACTCTCGAGAAATGTCTCTTTTTTTGTACACTTTCTTTCTTTTGATGTTTTTTATTAATTTCCCTTACTTAAAAAAAAAAAAAAAACAAAACACCTGTCGTCCCGTAAAACATTTCACATCTCCCCTTGCCTGTTCTTAGAGTGTATGTATCTGTGGGACTGAACTAAATGCATGCACTGTAGTAGTCGTACTGGTAGCAGTAGATGTAGTTGTAGAACATGCATTGTCGAGTTGATATTACAGGTATTGCCAATGCGCACTAGCGGGGCAGATAAAAGCATAGCCTTGGTCTGATTGAAAGCGTAGGGCTATCGACGCAGCAGAGAGCTGCTAACGGCTTGGATCCATAGTCCCGTATTTGTTAAATCCCATTATCTGGAAGTTTAAATTGAACCCAGCTGTAGGCAACCTACACCCTCTGCACAAGAACCCGCACATGCTGTTTTGTTGATAGTAAATTTGCCAATTTTTTTTCTTTTTTTCCAAATTAAACCCACTAGGAGTTAAAACGCTGACTATAACTATATTCTCTTATTTTTATTTTGTATTAAAAAGAACTTAAGATATTTTTAAAATCATTTTACAATCATGGTTTCTTCATCAGCCTGTTACTCGTCCATATTAGCCCATAGACTCATTTGTCGGCAGTCGTAGGTCAGATGTGCCAAATCACTCCATTTGGGTATCTCAGTGACACCGTGTGCGTGGAGCAGCTTCCCGCAGGCTGTCGCGAGGCACAACGCAATTGTCTTTGGGTTATAAACCTTGTTGTGCAGCAGAGCCTCCGAGCTAGTGATGGGTCGTCCTCATTGCCATGTCACCCGGCTTAAGGGAACATTTTTGAACGAAGGTTGGACATTTCATAAATAGCAGCGTGAGGAGTTGGAGGCCAGCTCATCGTCTTTGCATTGAGCCAGCAAGTGTCTTTGCTTCTTGTGCCCGGGTTTCTCTGCTAAACTTTTAGAATTTCTTCCCAGATGAAGCTGCAGTCAGTAGGTTTAACAGATGGTAACTGAGATCCCGAATTAGACTTTTGTTTATTTGTTTAGTTTGTTGCTTGTCAGAAAACGTCCTGCTGGGAGTAGGAAAGATGCTGTACAGCACGGTCACCCCTCCCCTCCTGCCCGCGCCCCCGACCCTCCCCGCAAACCAGATGTGCTGAGCTGGGGCATCCTCCCGCTCCGCCGGGGATAGTCGAGGCAGGCTTTGGTGCGCTCATTCCAGCAAGCACTTTCAAAGGAAATAAAATATCCAGAATGGGCTTTCAAAATGTAATTAAGGATTTGTATCCGCTCCTTACCTCTAATAGAACATAAAGTAAATCAACCAAACAACTGCTTGGATGGGGCTGACGCAGTGCAAGCCTGCGCAAGGCAATCTGAGCCACCCCTATTAATTTCCTTATTGCTACCGGGGAGCTGAAACACTTGCGCATCAAGAGGGAGAATAATTTCCCCCTTAGATCTCAGTCTGCCAGGGAGATGGGGGGACCCACCGCTTACTGCGCCCGGCAGATGATGGAGTGGGGAGTGTGGCTAAAAGTCAGCCGAGCGACAAATTGCATGGGGTTTAGGAAGCCTTGTCTTACACTTAAAGAAGGTGCTCTAAAAATTTAATCTTGTCATTAGGCACCCATAGCGTTAGCAAATGACGGCCATAAAAAGTGGGGCAACGGCTGGGCTGTGCGTGCGGAGGGAGAGGAGCCGCCACCGGCTCGCAGAGGTGTCGTAAGGAGCCTTTCAAAGATGCAGCGATGAACCGATCTGGGATTTATACGGCCTGTTGAGAGGGCTCCCCTGTGGCACGGCAGCTCTGATGGAACTGCTCTCCCTCTTTTATTCTACTATATAAAAGTACATAAAGTTTAATCCGCGCTATGTAATCGCAAAAGCCAGAACCTAACAAGTGGACCCCTTGGGAGCAGCAAGCAGGCTGAAATTTCTCACTCTGCTGGAACCGCCGGTAATGATGTGACACAGGCTGGCGGCTGATGCATCGGGAAATTAATGGCTGCATCAGATTTTTATCTTTTTTTTTTGTCTCCGTAGCAGAAGCAGGCTGCACTGGAGGGCATTGCGGGCGGCCCGGCAGGGAGGGTGGCACGGAGGGACCCTGCACTGCTTGGGGCTTCAGAGAGAAGTGGACATAGGGAGAAACGTCGCGTGTTGAACAGAAATAGCAGCAGCCGGGGTCTCTGCTGAGCATCTTCCTGGGCGTTCACCTCTGGTTTGTGTAGCACAGCTCTGGAGAGGGCCACTCGGCATTTCCGTGGGTTGTTTTGGCCTCAGGACTGGCAGTATCTTCCTGCTCTTTTGTCAGTGCCACGGTGACTTTTCTGACTACCCCACACTTTAACAGAATGATGAAAGGGGAGTCATCGCTGCTCCGGTTGAGAAGCGCTGCGGTGGTGCAGGGACACACAGGTCCTTCCCCGAACTCGGGTACACATAAAAACGATTTATTTTATTTTACTGTAGGATGCCACTTTCTGATTTTTCTGATCCGCGAGGGACTGAGCCTCCTGCGGTGCCGAGTAGAGAATTCAGTAGATCTAAAACCATTCAGTGCTGCTGCTGTTAGACCGGTGGTCGTCTCACAGGGCTCCTGGCTGAGGTTTGGCGTGGTTAGAATACATCAGCTTTAATCAATAATTTCATAATAGAAAAATCTTGCGCACTTGATAAATCATCTCCAGCGCAATTAGTGACCACCCCTGAAGTGCAGCCTTAAGTACAGTTGGAAGTTAATCTTTAACGCATTTAGCGGCTAACTTTTAAATAGTCTTTTCAATCAGGAGAATTATTTTCAAGGGGAAAACACTCCTCAGCAGAGCTCATCCCAGCTGCCGCTCCCTTGCAACAGCCGGTTGTTGGGGTTTGTCTTCTTTCCATCTTCATCTCCGGCGGAACGAAGTCTCGTCGCGACGGCCGAGAGCTCCGTCCCTCCGCGTCCGCGGAGGGACGGAGCTCTCGGCCGTCGCGACGAGACTTCGTTCCGCGCGAGATGCAGACGAGTCGTTGCGAAATTTGAAATGGAGCCGTCGTCGCCAGCTCTCCATCGCAATGAGGTGCTTGAGCTCATGAGCACGTCTCATCCATTTTAATCGCTGAACGGGTGAGAAACGCGCTGAGCTGAGGGTAACTTGCCTGTCTGGCAGCAGTCGCAGGCTGTTACCCATTAGCAGAACAACCACCGAAAGAGAAGCGGCGCACGTTTTACTGACATACTATTGTGGGTATTTTCGTGCTGATTTTCTTCCCCAGATGCTTTAAAAGTAAATACATAATTACAGTTATTTTTTTTTTCTCTTTTTCTCCTTTCTGAACTAGAAAACTGCAAAAGAAGCAGTGGAGTTTTTCCTTGCAGCAGATGTTAGCATGCATCTGGCTCTGGATGAGCTCGGTGGATTAGTAATTGCCAGAAAATGCAGGTATATACACTTGAGCTGTTGAAAAATCATAAATTCACTCAGCTGGGTCTTTTTAAGGGTATTTCCTGCTAGTTAAGGGAGGAGCCCAGAGCTTGGTGCTGCAACTCAGATGTAGGTGCCCGAACCCTCCCCTGCCACCGGCTGGGGTATCGGCTGCTGGTGGGCAGCGGATTCTCGGGTGTTTCATCGTCCGTGAGCTCAGGTTTTCCTCTGGGGGGTTTATTACCAACCACACCGGCCGTGGAGGACCCCCTCACTCCACCTCTCTTGGTCATGGCCTTGGCACAGGCACCCCGAGCGGGTGTTCCCGCAGGAGAGGGTCGTTGGACGGAGAGCACGGGGGGGTTTGGGGGCTGGGTTTCCCTTCTGCTGCCTGGTAACCCTGCATCCAGCCAGCCCCTGGGCATCCTTCAGGTGCCCCCCAGGCAATGTCCTCCTGCTACGGTGACTTAAAATCTGCAGTGACACAAAGACCCGCTTTTGTTTTAATTTTCTTCCTGTATTGTCTGTTATTGTACAAAAGGCTTCGGTTTAAAATTAAGAGGAGTGATAGCCAGTTAATGTGGTACAGTGGGAGGCCGGAGTTTCTGTTGCTATGGCGATGGAGTTCGGCTCATTTGTTTTGTAGATGAGTAATTACTACGCAATTAGAGTAGGCTAAAAATAAAGGGGCCTTTTGTTCCCTGTTGCTCATTAATATTAATAAAAGACCTGTCCGGGCTGTGGTAAACAATTAATGCCGATGTGGTTGGCCACAGTAAAAGTAGCAACAGCTTTCGGCTTACCCAGCGCGAGGTGGAAGTGCCGGTGTCGCCCGGCTCAGCTCTTCCTTCATTTTATAGCCAAAAATTATTTGAGAGAGCTCTGCCCTAGCTCAGCATCACCAGCTCTAGCCCTGCTTTGCCAGAGGGATGGATGGTGCCAGCTCAGCGTGCAGACGCAGGCGGCAGGTACAGCGCTGGGGCCAGGTCCCGCGGAACAGCGAGCATCCGCAGCTCCCAGCTGTGGCAAGAGAAACCCTGATACAGAAATCTCTTCATTTACCCCCAGCCCGGCATCGCCCGGTGAGCAGCACTGGCTGCAGGATGCCCCAGGACGGGGGCTGCTCCTCTGCAGAGCCAGGGCTCGAGCAAAGAGCTTACCCGAAAACCTGAGCACGTCCAAGTGCCGAAATGGCTCCGGTGCAGCTGGTTACAAACACCGAGCACCAAAAAAGGCTGGAGAAAGCAGTCCCAAGCGTTAGATGTGGCGTATGTAAACATTAAAGCACACCAGGTTTTAAATTAGCTGTAAAACCAGTTGAATTGGCCAAGAAGCCTGTTAGGAAGGTGCCTGACAGGACAGAGTTTATTTACCTCTCTGTTTGGTTTGCTTGTCTCAGCACAGCCCGTGAGCATCCCTTGCTGGCAGGGAGGGACAGCGGAGCAGCGCAGTGCCGGGCTCAGGGGGCTGTGGGGTGGCCACCCCCCTCTCCGTGGCCCTGGGGTGCTCAGCACCCCTGGAAAGCACCATCAGTGCGGTGGAACCGCTCCAACGGGCAGCAGCAGCACCCAAGGACCCCCGGCCCCAGCCCCGCCAGTGCCGAGCTGGGGGGCGGGTTGCAGACAAACGGGAACCGCGTCCCTCCCAAACTGTTTAACTAATGGAGGGAGACGTCGCCGAGCCTTTGTAAGGTCGACATTTGTTTGTTGTTAAGGATCTAATTAGAAACATGAGAGGGAGCTGAATGGCTGCTTGCTCGGCTAATTAGCGACATGCACGAAGACCACTTTGAACTTCAAGGACACAAAGCTATTAGCGCTTACATCAAAAATGGATTAAACTTCTCTGCTTTTATAATGATTAAAGATGAGCCGCTGGAGAGGAAATCCTTTTGTGAGGCTGTGACAAGAGCTGGCTCCCTGATTGCAGCTCCTACACGCGAAGCTTTGTGTGGCCTCCGTGTAGCACTCGGCCCGGCGCGAGGGTGACACCGCTAACTCGCAATATGGAAAAAGTGATTAGGCAATAAATGTTGAGTGTTCGCAAAAAATTACAGCTGAGCTGGAAAGTGCATTTCTTTGGCCAGCTACGTAGCTGCAGGTCTTAGAAAGCTGGGCTTGGATACGTTGAGTTTTGGGTCTTTTTTCTTCTCCAAATCGGTGCTCATCGACAGCTTCCAGAGGTGTCTGATGCTTCGGACGCGTTAACCGCAGGATTTAGCAGAGCAGGTTTTGCTGCCGTGCCTGCAGCATGCACAAGGAGGGACAGTGCTGGGCTGTTAAAACACCTGCACCAGCTGAATTTTGAGGCTTGCCCAAGTTTGCTCATCTAAGGTAGCTCAGCGCTTGCTGGTTGTGCTCATTCCACCTGCACGGCATCCGCACCGATGCTGGAGCCGAAGTCCACGGGCGCTGGGGCCGCGTCAGGACCGGTTGCCGCAAGCTTCCGATGGCCATTATCACCCCGACGCCTGCAGTGGGTTCCTAACAGCTCGGGCTGCGGCGAGGCGCGGGTCCGGGAGGTGTGAATGATTGTCACCAGCCCTGTGCGGGGCTGGGTGCCGGCGGCAGCGAGGACGGGGCTGGCAGCGCTCCCCCCCCCCGGCTCTGCTCACTTCAGCGGTAATTGCTGAGCCGGGAACCTGCTCACCACCCACTGCTCGCTGTCGTTAGCCCGGCGATATTTTGATGTGCGAAGCCATTTCCAAAGGGGCTGCAGAGGCAGAACAACCTTTTAAAGTGTGACTGCAGATAGAAAATAACGCACAAATAGTGCCTTGTTACGGCAGAGAGCAGCTCTCGGCGGCTCTTGGCCTCATCACCACTTATTTTACTGATGGGCCCCATAGTTGTTATATTTTATTTTTTTTTTCCCTGCAGAGCCAATATCGCTGCAGGGGAGGGACAACTGCTGCCACTAACCCGGGGCTCCCCGGCTGCTCCCCGTGACAAGCCCGCATCAGGGAAGGCTCAGGGTTTGATTTCCCAGAGTCGGAACTGAACCGACTGTCACAAGGAAAATATCTACAGCTCTGAATCCGTGCAGAGGAGCTCTGCCTGCCACGGGCCCCTTACCAGGAGGCGTTGGCTTTCCAAGCCTGCTGGGGAAGAGCTGTGCCTCGCAGGTCCCCGCGAGAGATGTGCTCACTGTACATCGCGTTGTAACACAGGGTTACTTGGTTTGCTGTTTGTCTCCCACTTTCTGTTTCAGCTAGTTGGGAGCTGTTGATACTCTGCAGAATATCTGTGCCTTGCCAGCTCGTTATTTCTGAGACGTTTTTGAGTCTGAGCCTTGATGGGAATTTGAGGTGTGCTGCGTGCTTCCCCGGACACGAAACACTGCTCCACGTAAAAGCGCGGCTGCGAGAAAGGGATGCTGCCAGCCTGACCACGAGCGAACGTGTTTGTGCCCCTAGCTGGGGCTGTGCGGTGTGACAGGAAAATGTGCGCTCTCACAGCCTGAACAGGCAACCGAGAACCGGGAGCACTCATTTCAGACTGGTGTTAATTTGTACATCCAGTCCCGGGTAGATCCCATCTCGGTTGTTAGCATGGTACACGCTCCCATTAACTTCAGCTGTGATGCACGAAGCATTAGCTTGGGCCGAGCTGTCTGTAACACGGGTGCAGTGCCGGCTAACGATATTTATCAGGCTCTAAGCGCTAATGATGTAAGATTTGCATTCAGTGCTGGAGTTTTCCCACAGCCCATCCCATGGCTGGTTATTTAAAGGATCAGCGTCACCTTGCGACTGTGCTCTGCTCATCCTGCCTGCTCCGACGTGGCCGTTAGTGCTCGTGCTCCAGGACACGAGGGATCCCCAAGGAAGGGCGCGATCCTCCCTGCCCCAGGCACCGTGGCGTTGCTGTGACATCCTCTGCAGCGCTTGCGCTTGGCTTGTTGCGAAGGCGGTACAGCAGGCTTGTCTGCTTGGTGGCAGCCCTTCCGTGAAAATCTTCTCCTAAAATCCAGCGGTGAATCCCAAAGGGGACTCCAGTTAAATGCCACCAGCCTGTGGTGTGGTTCCTGTCCCAGCCGGGCGGTTCAGGACCCGGCTGAGCAGCGCTGCAGAGACCACCGTGGGCAGAGGACAGCAGTGGTGGGCGTGGGGAAATACCGTCCACGTGCTGGGGCTGGGGCTGGGTGCCGGCTCTCCGTCGGTTCACCCTGCCGTGCTGCTGCCCGTCGGCACCTCCCTGCCCCATGCACCCCATCCCCTGCCCGTTCCCATCCCTGCCGGCAGCGTTCGACGCTATGATATCATTTACTCGTTCGAGCTGGAAGATGATGTTTGCAGCGTGTTATATGAATTTTTCATAAAGATAGAAAAACAGCCTAATCTTGTGAGCTTTGAGTCTTGGTAGTGGGTAATGGCTTTGATTTAAAGCATTTTGTCTTAATGATAGTTATATTGAAAATTTCCTGCTGCTTTCAAGCACGTGTAGTTATTATCATAAACATTGATGGTAGAAGTGCCTGCCAAATTGGGCATGGCTGTTTATGGTAGATGAGAGAGTCATCCAGAAATTACAGCGCTGGATCAACAAGTTGTCGAGAAGCCGGGTTGTACAGAAGGGACCTGCAGCGCCGTGCACCCCGTGCCCACCCGAATTGTTGCCCAGGAATGAGGAGCCCTCTCCGGGGGGTGCAGGCGCCGATGGAGTGTCATGGGATGGGTCTGGGGGAGCGTTGGTTCATCGCTGACCGATGCGCTCCTTGGGGTGAGCCCATGCGGCCGTGGGGTCCCAGCAGCACCCACAGACGTGTCTCTGGGGGTGCAGGAGGGGGGCGTGGGGAGAAGCTGGGGTGGCTCCAGCTCCGTTCTGCTCTCAGCTGCTCTCTTGAGTGCAAACTGTGTTTCTGGCTGGGACAATGGGGCAGCTGTAGCTCATCCTGAAGCATGCTGCCTCTTCTGAAAGAGGAAATCCAGCAAATTGTGTGGTGGTTTCTTTCAGACTTGAGGGTTTTCTTACCTGTGCACCATGGCTGGGAAGGCAGCCGCGAGTTTCCCTAATTGCATCCTGCACCTTTCTTTTTGTTTTTTTTTTTTCTTTT
>WKFP01014359.1:827564-848681 GCA_011057875.1 Pterocles orientalis
CCCATGGGTGCCCCTGTTCTCCTCACCAACACCTCACCCATGGTTTTGGCAACGCATTTCCACTCTTTTTGTTTAAAATATAAAAACATTCATATTTACGGACAGCTCTGTCACTGCCATATGTTGTGCTCTTGTTCCATACAGGAAACAAGCTGTTTTCAAGCATTTTAATTGTGCAAAATTGAGCAAAGTCTTAGTGGAACAGTTAGATATAGGGGAGGAGGGGGAACAATTTCTCCCTCTCCTAGAAGCGATTGCAAGGGTCTCCTTCTCCTGCATCCCCTGCACCCTCTGCATCATCTGCATGCCCTGCACCCCCTGCATCATCTGATTCCTCTGCATCCCCTGCCTGCCTGCATCCTTCCTGCATCTCCTGCGCCCCCTGAATCCCCTGCACCCCCTGCATCCTTCCTGCATTCCCTACACCGCCTGCATCATCTGCATGCCTTGCATGCCCTGAATTCCCCGCATCCTTCCTGCATCCTTCCTGCATCCTTCCTGCATCCTTCCTGCATCCTTCCTGCATCATCTGCATGCCTTGCATGCCCTGAATTCCCTGCATCCTTCCTGCACCCCCTGCACCCCCTGCATCCCCTGAATCACCTGCATCCTTCTTGCATCTTCTGCATCATTTGCATCCCCTGCATCCCCTGCATCCTTCCTGCACCATAGCTGCTGGTGCAGAAGCAGGCAGCACCACGCTGACTCCTGCCTTTCCTCGAGCACCAGCACAGGGGCGAGCTCTGCCCCCAGGGACTCGGCACCAAACCCAAGGGAGCCCACGGGTGGGTGCCTATGGGGGCAGCCCGGGGACATCAGCAAGGCAGGAGTCACCTCCTCATCCTGCTTCTGCCCCTGAACGATGGGGGCTGTGCGGTTCCTTTTCCCATTTGAGCCTGGATTGATTTTCCCATTTGAGCCAGCCCAGGGAAACCAGCAATCTCCCTAGTGGCTCTGTGCACGTGTGTTGGGGACACGCCGAATGTCCCACCCCAGCCTCGTCCATTAGGACGTTAGCAGATCGCAGCCAGAATTTGGGGCTGGGGGAGAGAAGCCAGCCCAGTGCCCAGGGGCTGGGTCCCAGTGTCCCCGGGTGGGCGAGCGGCACAGCCCCATCGCCCGGCGCTGGATGAGCTGAAGAAAAACAAACAAAACAACGGGAAAGTCAACAGTTCAGGGGAAGAGAGGGCTGCAGCGGCCCCGCGGTCCTGGGGATTATTTTAAATGTACGAAATGCCGTCGCTCTAAATCATCAAACCCTACTGCTGCGGCTCGGAAATCACCACCTACGGCTAATGCTCCAATTTTAAACACATCCTCAAGTCGATCTTTGTAAATTCCACATTAAATATTGATCAGCCCCGGGGAGGGCTCATGCCGCCCGTTTAGCACAGATGGGCCACATCCAAACAGCAGCCGCGGAGCCCGAACGTTCTCCCCCATCCCATCTCATCCCAGGCCACGGTGACCGTCACGGCAACGGCTCCACGCCAGGGAGGTAGTGACCGGGCACACGGAGGGGTCCCGACGGTGCTTGATGCCTGGGCACAGCACAGAGAGACCCCGGTCCTGGCCCAGCAGCTCTGCATTTAATTGCTGCAGCAGTGCCACCAAACTGTCCCCAGCAGTGCCACCAAACAGCCCTCAGCGGTGCCACCAAACTGTCCTCAGTGGTGCCACCAAAGTGCCACCAAACTGTCCTCAGCAGTGCCACCAAACAGCCCCCAGTGGTGCCACCAAACAGCCCCCAGCGATGCCACCAAACCGCCCCCAGTGGTGCCACCAAACCGCCCCCAGCGATGCCACCAAACCGTCCCTTCCCCTGCAGGCTCTGCAGGAACACTGTCGTCCCCACGAGGATGGGTGACCGTGATGCCACATCTCAGTGATGCTCCATCCCAGCAGGTTCCCGAATTCACACCATCACCAGGGGTCACCAGGGCGAGGTCTGAGGCACAGACATCTCCAGTGATCCCATCGAGCAGGGGTTTGAGGAAAACGCGGCGTTGGGCAACGATCTCCCTGGATTCCAAATCCCCGAACACCGCGCGTCTGTACACCTGGGGTGTTACGGACCTCGTACGTCAAACCCAGACTCTAACTCCACTCCCCAGCCACTCCTGTAAAATTTCCATCACGGATCGCTGCCCTGCGCTGGAGCAGAGGGCAACTGCATCAGACACCGCAGCCTGGCAGCGGGCAACGAGCCAGCCGAGCGCTGGGAGTGAAACAGGTTATACAAAACCGTAATTCAGTCAAAAATCCATATAACTCAACCTTTACAGAGACAAGGCTTCAGGGGAACTCTTAAAAAAAAAAGAACAGGACTGGGGGTAATGGTAAGAAACTCCGGCTTGATTTTTCCCCCGTTTTTTTTTTTTTAATTTCTTGTTTAACCAGCCCCACCATCGTGCTGCTGCCTCCCCTCCTCTTCCTCCCCCAGCACGGGGCAGGTCCTGCGTTTCCTAATGGCTTTGGCCAGCCAGGCTTTGTGCCCCAGCCAGGGACGGGGTGTGATCGTCCCCAAATGTGCCCCCGTGCGATTCTCCTCTTCCTCATCTTCCCCCCTGGTTCATGGTGCTATAAAAAGCACAGAGGAACAGACAATCCTTTTTCTCCGTGATTAATTAAGGCCAGAGCGGGACCCCGAGGCGCGGAGCGGCGGCAGTACCTGTCTCATTCCCAAGGTGCTGCAGCTGCCACACCGCCGCAGCCCCGTGACTGTCCCCCGCTGCCGTTTGTCATCGCCTGACACTGACAAAGAGCTGCTCCGGCGCCGCGTCTCTGCGAGGGAACACATCCAGATCAAAGCTGCTTGGATCATCCTTTTGCAAACTCTCGTCTGCTGCATTTTCTGCCCTAGTTTCCTTTCCCATCTCCAACTCCCGTTCTTTCCCTCCGTGAGCCCCCACGCCGGCATGCACCACCCCAGCCTGCCCGGACCCCAACGATGGACCCCAACGGTCCCAGCACCCCAACGGTCCCCAGCACCCCAACGGTCCCCAGCACCCCCAGCTGAAGGGCTCCCGGGGAGCGGTAAGAGGTCACTCAGCTTCTGCATCGCTCATCTTTACAAACTGAGATTAACAGAGTGCACTAAACACAAACATGGTCCCACGTTTTAATTGTTTGCATGGTGCCTCTGGGCACCCGAGTGCTCGCTGCCCACAGTGGGATGCACGCTGCTCTCCATCCATCGATACCAGCAGTGGGATGCATGCTGCTCTCCATCCGTCGATGCCCATGGTGGGATGCAGTGGGATGCATGCTGCTCTCCATCCATCAATGCCCATGGTGGGATGCAGTGGGATGCATGCTGTTCTCCATCTGTCGATACCATCAGTGGGATGCAGTGGGATGCACGCTGCTCTCCATCCATCGATGCCCATGGTGGGATGCACGCTGCTCTCCATCCATCGATGCCCATGGTGGGATGCAGTGGGATGCACGCTGCTCTCCATCCATCGATGCCCATGGTGGGATGCAGTGGGATGCACGCTGCTCTCCATCCATCGATGCCCATGGTGGGATGCAGTGGGATGCACGCTGCTCTCCATCCATCGATACCAGCAGTGGGATGCAGTGGGACGCACGCTGCTCTCCAGACATCGATGCCCATGGTGGGATGCAGTGGGATGCACGCTGCTCTCCATCCATCGATGCCCATGGTGGGATGCATGCTGCTCTCTGTACATCCATGTAGGATCGTCTCCTGGCTTTCAAAAGGAGCAACTTCCATCTGGAAGACCTGGGAAGATCCCAACAAGGAATTGCAGCTTTTTTTTTTTTCCATAGAGATGCTTTTCTCTTTATGATGGCACTTTAACAAGAGTTTAATGAACAGCATTTTCGTGGCTCTGAGAGGCACAGACAGGCCAGATGAAGTTACCAACTCATTAGCATCCCATCACGAGTGTAGCCTCTGTACTCCCCCGCCATATGGCCAGCACGATGCGCTTCCAAAAAAATGGGGACATCTGGGAAGGCTTTATCACCATCAGCCGTCGGGTTAAAGTAGCCTGTGGCCACGCAGAGATGAGGAACGTCTTATCTCAGGATCTCCTGGGTGGGAGGGAGCTCAGCGTGGGCTGGGAGACAAGGTGACCTTGCAGGACGTGAGCGTCCCTCCTACCACAGGGAGGATTTAAAGCGAGATCACCTCTCCGTCCCAAGAAAACCCCATCTCCAGAGCAGAGACAGATCTCCAGGAGCTACCTGCTGGGTGGGAGACGGAGCAGCTGCTTCCATCGTTCTCCCCATACGACTGATCAAAGCTCCCAGCAGGCTGAATCGTGTGTCCAGCAATTATCCGTATCAGAGCTGAAACCTCAGCCACCATGGAAAACCCAGAGGTTCTCCCCGATCCCACTGCGTGGTGGCCCAGCAGCCACAACAGCATCTGCAGGTGGCGTTTGGTGGCCATCAACTGACGCCAAGTAGCCACAAGCAGCCGCTGAAAGCACTGAGCTCTAACAGATGCTCCGGGCTCTCCCCACGGCAGCCACTGAGACCCCCACCCAAACCTGGGGTCCCCACAGCAGGCACAGAGCCGCCCAGACCCCCACCCAAACCTGGGGTCCCCACGGCAGGCACAGAGCCGCCCAGACCCCCACCCAAACCTGGGGTCCCCACGGCAGGCACAGAGCCGCCCAGACCCCCACCCAAACCTGGGGTCCCCAGGGCAGGCACAGAGCCACTGAGACCCCCACCCAAACCTGGGGTACCCATGGCAGGCACAGAGCCGCCCAGGCCCCCACCCAAACCCAGGGCAGCCGACAGCAGCATCCCGAGATGGCGATGGGCCGCGGAGCTTGGACGGGCTGCCTTGGGTGAAGAAGGGAATCTGATGCCCATGGACCAGCCCAAACCACTGCTGACCCCCGCAGAGCCCGGGGACACTCATCCTCGGAGACCCCGGGTCCCCCACCCCTGCGGAGACCGAGCCCCCTCCTCTCCGCTCAGCATCGCCGAAATCCGCCTCCAGGTCCCCAGCACCACGCGTGTGTGTTTTCTAACGAGCAAATAACTTCTTCCTCACTCTGCAGCTCCCTTTGCCAGCCGGTGAGACGCAGCGGGAGGGTTTGTGCTCCTCCTGCATCAGCCGACCTGTGTCAGCGTTTTATTCTGCAGCCCTGCAGGTTTTTTAGTTAAAAAAAAAAAAAAATCAGAGGAGTTTTCAAAGCTTTAATGGCTTTGAAAACAACACAGAGAGCTCTCCTTACTGCGGGAGAGGTTAATGATCTCCCTGTGCTACAGAACTAAACTGGACGCGATAATAAATAACCCTAATAAGGGATAAAGCAGCACCTGGAGTCGGTCAGAACGGGTAGGCGCTGGGATGCGCTGCCGTTACTCAGGGTAACTGCTAGGTGTGGCATTTTCAAAGTGAAAGTAGTCAATTAAAAAAATCAAAAGCAAAAGCCTGCAATGAAAATATTACCTGAACAGAAAGAGGTGATATCTTGTCTTGGCCAGGAAGAGCGAACGCTCCGGCTCCTGGCGGGGCTGCAGCCCCGAGCCTGCGACGCGCAGAGCTCCCCGCTCCCTGTCCCCTCCTGCTGCCATCCGCAGAGCCACCCCATCGCCCCGCCATCGCAGAGCTCCGGCAAGGCTGGCTCCCCGAGGTGCCTCACCCGGCCTCTGCCTGAGCACATCTCGGGGGGTTGGTCTTGGGAGGGTGGGCACCTGCAGACCGGTCTTATGGACCTCTCCACCCCCGTGGTCCTCGCTCCAGCTGCCCTCGGAGGTCCAGGTGTTCCCACACCTGGGTTTGATTCTGGCAGAGCCAGGAGGACGTTTGCACAGATTGCCAGCAGGTGTGGAAGAGCTCTGGCGGGCGCATCCCCGGTCCATACAGATGGGAACGCATCGCTCAGGCTCCACAGCTACCCTGCCCATGCCGGCGCTAGGCATGAGGGCGGTTTGCAACGCCTGGGGTGACACGACGGGACTCCCGTGGAAGGCAGGGTTTGAGCACAGGCAATAAAATCTCCATCAGAAATATCAACTGCAGCACCGGGGGTGACACGGGCCCCCCAGCACAAGGCAGGGTGACAACCCAGCCACCACCCTGCCAGCTGCACCGCACCGACCGGGAGGCAGGACTCAATCCATCAGCGGCGGTGTCGGCGAGGGGAGGGGGTCGGAGTTCGTCTCAAATGGCATTAATCACCTTTCCCGGGGCTCTGCACATGCTGGACAGTCCTATCAATCAGAGGCTATCAGCCCTCCAGCCCGGTCGGGGCCCCTTTGTGCAGGTCCCTTCCCATCACAGCCAGATAAGATTATCAGTGACGAGCGAGACACCCATTGAGTAACACCCGACTGGAAGAATGGGATTTCTTTTTTTTTTTATTTATCCCCCTGTCTCAAAGATGAGCTGTTTCTTGTCTTGTCAAACCACACGCTTTTCTTTAAAGAACCAGCTTTAAGAATCCAATTTGTCAAACTGGACAATCATTCGAGAATCCATAAAAGCCTCGGTGACTTTATAAAAAAAAATAAATCAGAAGGTTTAAAATAGTAACTGAAAGGGATTTGGAAATAGGTTGAGTGGCCTACATCAATTAATCTTCAGAGAGCCAGAGCTTTGTGAAGCTGAAGTGGTGAAGTGTCAAAGGCTAGTTACCGGGCTTGAGGAGATGGAAGTTATTGATATTTCTCCTCTCGATTTTCTCTCTTATTTTCTTTCTCTGTCTCTTCAGAACATGGTAAGGCAATATCCCCTGAGGCAGGGCTCTGCAAGCCAAGAAGGGTTGACTGTCCAAGCCAAGAAGGGTGGGGTGCCCCAGTCCAGAAGGGGTAGATGGGCAAGCAAGAAGGGTTGGTGGTCAAGCCAAGATGGGTTGGTGGTAAAGAAAGAAGGGTTGGTAGTCAAGCCCAGAAGAGTTGGTGGTCAAGCCAAGAAGGGGTTGGTGGTCAAGCCAAGAAGGGGTTGGTGGTCAAGCCCAGAAGGGTTGGTGGTCAAGCCCAGAAGAGTTGGTGGTCAAGCCCAGAAGGGTTGGTGGTCAAGCCCAGAAGAGTTGGTGGTCAAGCCCAGAAGGGGTGGGTGGTCAGGGCCACTCTTTCCATCTGAGGTTTTTCTGTGTCATTCCCAAAGTCAGCCAACAGGGTCCGGACCTGCTCTCCCACTACGGTTTTGGGTCCCTCACCATCATTGCCGGCGAGTGCCAGAGCTTTCCTCGACTGCGGCATTGCAGCCCGACAGGGGGGCCTTGGGGCATGCAGAACAAAATGAAGACGCTGGTAAAGGAGGCACTTGGCTGAACAGCCGGAGTCCCGGAACAGCGGTGGGTTTCCTCACGTGTAATGAAAGCAGACAGCCCTCATCGCTCTTCGCTGCCCGGCTACGCCACCGCCCCGAGAAACGTGTGGGGTGTAAAGGTGCTGAGCCGCGAGGAACACAATCAGGAATTAGAGAATTTACTGAAGAAAAAAAGACCTTGGGAGGAATGAAAAGGCTGCGTAGCGAAGGGCCACGCTGCCCCTCGCCGGCACCGAGAGCAGCGTGCGAGCAGCTCCAGATGGCTTTTTGTTTGAGTGCAAGAAAAAAAAAAAAGTAATCTGACAGGCAGGTGTGGGGCTGGGTAATAATAACAACCCAAACCATGTCCTTAAAAAAAATGAAAGGAATCTAGCAGCTCAAGGAGATCATTTGCTGCAAAGAGACGAGACCATGGGTTACCCACCGCAGCCGGAGGCACATTCAGGAGCTTTCGGGCGGTAGCTCGTTGCAGAGGTACGATGTAAGGACCCTGTCCTCGCTCTTCAGCCTGGGAAAACGGATCCCACCTGGAAATCGGCCAGAAGGGCTGGAAGTCAGGGCTCTAGTGAAGGTGATAACTTTGCCAATTAAATAGGGATGGGATTTTTCCCCCTCTCCTTCCCCCGAACACTTCTGCGCTGTCATCAGGTGATGATATAAAGACACTGGCCTCCCGGTGCCGCTTAATTGCTCACCTCTAGGAAAACGATGAGCTCTGCTGCCCCGCACGAGCACTCGGCTCCTCGCTGCCTTATTAATAGGCGATACCGACACGAGCTTAATTCCTCTGCCCAAGGAAAAGCAGGACGACAGCAAACCCTCGCGCAGCAAAGTGCTCCAGCGCTCGCTAAAGCGCTGTGCTGAGCGGCCGCGGACCTCCGAGCCAGCTCACGTTCGATCACGGCTCGAGGGTCCTGCTGAGCTGATGCTCGGTGCACTGGAGGCGGGACGGGCTTCCCATTAACGGATCTCTTCGTTCCATGCCCTTGGGTTTTTCTTTTCCGTTGACACACAGTGCAGGCGATCCCGCGCTTTGCAATCTGCTGTCGAATGATTTCTGGTCCTGGGGAAGCCTGGGCCAGCAGAGGATGCAAACGGCCGTTGTTTGAACTAGCACGGACCTCAGCGCTTGGGAGGAGGACAGCCTGCAGGGAGGGCTGGCATCATCATCATCATCATCATTATTATTATTATTATTATTATTATTATTATCACTCAACCTTTGGGAAAGCAGCGTTTCTGCATGTTTCCAGTCGTCACTCCCTCAGCAGCCGACAGGTGACTCCCAAAAGCCCACATTGGCATCTGCCTTGTAACAGCCTCTCTAAGGAGCTGGACCCTTCCCCAAAAACCTGGGAGAGCCGGGGAGCCACCGTCCCGTCCGCGTGAAGAGCTGATGGGCACAGGCTGGGGAAGCCCGGCTGCAGGGGTGGGGGATCGGCATCACCAGGGCTCTGAGGGCTGCGGGTAGCGTGGGAGGGAGCGGAGCGGGAGGGGATGGAGCGGGAGGGGATGCTGCGGTGAAATTGGTGGCAGCGGAAAAAGCTGGCTGGACGAACGGCTGGAGAGAAGCCGTGATGGGATGCGACCGCCCCGCGTCCTGGGACTGCAGAGAGCAAAATGGGAAAAGACCACCTGGGTGAAGAGCGAGGACTTCTGATCGCTGGGGGGAAAAGCAGAGTTATCGGGAGGGACAGGGCAAGCTGGCGGCAGCGTGGCGCTCTGCTGCTGCCAGGGGAAGGATGCCGGCCGCACGAAGAGGCAAACCGGGGCTCAGCCTGGGCACCAAGACACAGGAGGGTCTGGAGCCTCCCAGTGAACTTCCAGGGTGTTCCCAGGCTGGGGAAGCCATGGACAGAGCAGGACTGTGAGGCAGGAAGAGGAAGGGAGGAAGGGAGGAAGGGAGGAAGGGAGGAAAAAAAAGGAAAAAATGAAAAAAAGAGAAAAGAGAAAAGAGAAGAGAAAAGAAAAGAGAAGAGAAAAGAGAAGAAAAGAGAAAAGAGAAGAAAAGAGAAAAGAGAAGAAAAGAGAAAAGAGAAGAAAAGAGAAAAGAGAAGAAAAGAGAAAAAGAGAGAAGAAAAAAGAAAAAAAGAGAAAAAAAAGGAAAAAAGGAAAAAAGGAAAAAAGGAAAAAAAGGAAAAAAAAAAGAGAGATGCTGAATAAAAGAGTTTGCAGCCACGCGATGGCCGGCCCAGTATGAAGCATCGCCGGTGATGCAGCAGGACACCTCCGCCTTCCCCTGCCCGCCCTGGGAACACACGCCGGTGCCAAGGCTCCTTTTTTTTCCTGGTATTTCCTAGATCCTACAGCTGGTCGACAAAGGTTTTCACGGTGGGTTTTCTTCCAACACCTGAAAGCTGGTGGGTGCTGGTGGATGCTGGGGTCCCTTACCTCTCCCCAGGACCCCCCTCATGCTGCCACCCTGCCCCGCAGAGCCACAGAGGAGGAGACACAGCGGCAGAGAGCGGAAACTTTCTCTCTCTCGCCTGTTAATTATGATTTATTATTTTTTTTTTGCGCAGAGAAGCTGTCACTCAGGCTCCGGTAATGGATAGTTTCTATTTCAATCCTCCCTCCACCCTATTATCTTTTATAAAATTCAGCCGGGCGGGTGATGGATTGATAAGGGACGGTCCCGGCGGGAGCCGGCTGGCTCAGAATGGCTCTCACGCACGCCCAACTTCTGTATCTTTTTAAATATTTCAGTTGTTTGAGATCTTTATTTCCCATTTCGATTTCCTGTAGTACAGTACATTTATCTTAGTCACCCAGCCAAGTTCTCTCCAAGCCCCTTATCTCCTCCTCGGCACGACTCAAAGCCCCTGCGCTCTCTGTGCCGCCGATAACGCCGCGGCAACCCGCCGATCGCGCCGATGGGCCGGTGCCCCCGCCAAAAGGAGACCTTGGTACCCCCGATCTCATCACCAGCTGCATGGTCATCGCTCAGACCCGGCACCGGCTCCTGCTCGGCCGGGGGAGCAGCACCGGGGCTGTGCGGACCCCAGGGATGGGGGGCGAGGGCGGCCGCGCCCGGGGGCTGCAGGCTGGGGGATGCTGGTCCCTGTCGCCGGCACGGATGGAGATGCTGAGCTGCATCCTCCTCCTTCATCCTCCTCATCGGACCCGCCGCCTGCCCGACCTCTGCTCGGGAGCGGCTGCGATGCCTCGTTCTTTATCCTGGTGACGCTGAAAGCAAACACTGGCCTTGGTTTTTAAGTATAAAAAGCACAAAAGTATATATTATAAAAGCATAAAAAAGGCATTAAAAAAGCATAAAAATATAAAAAAGTATTAAAAAGCATAAAAATATAAAAAAGGTAAAAAAGCATAAAAATATAAAAAAGGTAAAAAAGCATAAAAACGGTAAAAAAGCATAAACCTGCACAACCCAACGGGGCAGAAACACAGAGAGAAAAACTGCCCTCATCCTGATCAACCGACGCCAATTAATGTTTAATTAGGGAAGAAACCCGCCCTGGCGGCGAGCGGGGCTGCGATCACCGAACTCCCCATTCTCTGACCTGCGGCTCTCTGCCCCTGGACCCCACCAGGAGCGTCTGGTCGATGTCCACTGGAGCTGCCCCGGGAGATGCCAAGGAAGGGGCTCCTGCCTCGCTCGCCCGAAGGACTGCAGGTGCCTCCGGACACTCGCTTTTGCTCAGAAAAAAGCATTTTGGAAGATAACACTCTAATCGTGCCGGCAAAGCGATGCACAGCCTTTGGTACAATAGAAGAGAAGGGTCGATGCTCTTGTCTCTGATACAGGCGCCCTCCTCCACCCCAGCCCATCCCCAGCGCCCGTTTTGGGGTGATGTGAGTCCTCGTGGACCCTTGGGAACACAGCACCGGGACCAAAGTCCCCTCGCCAGCCCCCAAACGCAACTTTTCATCCGGCTGCACCCGGACCAGCAGCCTCTCGCCAGCCCCGTCCCAGCTCTTGGAGCGATTTTATCCCCTGGGATCCAACACAGCAGCAGGGCGCCCAATAAATACGTCCGCAGAGGGATGATTTATCTGGGGGGGAAGCCATGGAAATTCCCAAACCCTCTTAAATATCCACTTCTTGGCTCTAAACAGCCCGTAACTTGCCAACTGGGGGATGTATTTGTCTGCTCCCCTCCATATATTTTCTGCTTTTCATTATAATTCGCTAAATAATCCATTACAGGGAGTTATTTATCACACTCGGCAGCTTCGCGATCCCCCCCCCGCCTCCAGCCGGAGGAATTTCACCCATAAATCAGCCGCACAAATACCTGCCGGCATCGCCGCCGACGCCTTTCCCCCGGCCGTCACCCGAATTCGGCGGCGTTTCTTCGCCTCTCCTCGCCGCGCGCTCCTCCTCTGGGCACCAGCCAAAGGGCAAAGGCACAGAAACAGTAAAAGGCAGAAACCCGGCGGGTGCAGAGCAGGAAGGGCGCCCGTTGCTGGGGCTGCGTCGGTGGGAGAAGCAAAAGTGGCACCAAGAGGTAAAGGAGGGTAAAATCCCGGGAAAGGAAAATCCCAGAGAGGGAGGCTGGATTTTTCTGGCTGTCCCGGGAGATCTCACCACCCACGGGGGATCCAGAGGATGTGGATTTCCTGATGGCCAGGAGCCGCCAGCCTGCGCCGAGACCTCGGTCCCCGCGGCACGGTCACCAGGCACGTCACCAACCTCCTGTCCTGGGGAACCTGGCGAGGAGCCCGGCAAACGGGGGGTTTCCATGGCCGGGGAACGCGGCTTCAGTCCCGGTGGGGACACGGGGAGGGAAAAGTGACAACTCCCCAGGGTCAACCTTCAAGTCTAACCTTTGAAGCAAACGCTGAGTGACCCGACCTGGCAGCATCCGTCCTGCACAAGGAGCCTCTCGGCTGGCAGACGGGGAGATCAAGGCAGGGAAGGGGGAAAAAAAGCAGAACCAGGAACAAAACCCTCTCCCTGTGCAAAATCATCTTTCCTCGTTAGCGGCTAATCAGAACCACCAGAGGGGGAGAGAATACAGACAGGGCAGAGAGAGGGGTAACGGACAGAAATACAGACGTGAAAACAGGTTTTCATTTATTTACCCGTTTATTGCACCGAGCCACAGGCTTCCGGTCCCTTGGCTCCTGCGTCAGCCCGGCAGGATTTTGGGATGCCGCCTCCAAAAAATCTAAAAAAGTCGAGAGGAGAAAATCCGCAGTGGTGGGTTGCTCTTGGGAAGCCTGCGATCGCTGCGCCTGCGAGATTACACGACGCCACGCATCTCCCCCCGCCAGCCCCCTCATCTCTGCGGCAGCCCAGAGACCTCGTCTCCAACCTGCTCATGGACCAGCACCCGGCCGGCGGGGCTGGACCCCGGGGATGGACCCCAGCAGCTCTTGGACCTGGCCGGCGGGAGCGGAGCTGGGGTTCGGTGCCGGCAGAGCTCGGGGGGAGCAAACCCGCGGGCTGGGGAGCAGCTGGGTTCCCAAGGCTGCGGGGATGTGGCCAGGGCGGGTGACAAACATCAGATGGTTGGTCGCTGTCTTGGCTGCGGCCAGGCTGAGCGGGTCCGGCTGGGCTCCCACGCATCCCTTCGGGGGACGCCGCTCTGCACCCAGAATAAACTGACAGGGGCTTGGGGTTTTCCCCCTTCTTTTTGCCCAAAAAATGATTTGCAAGAAGCCAAGTGTTTCATATTTTGCCCAAAAATCACCTGCAAGAAGCCAAGTTTTTTAATATTTTGCCCAAAAACGATTTGCAAGCAGCCGAGTGCTCTATTCCTTGCAGGCAGAGCGGATTTCATCTCCAAATTTCCCTTTTTCTCCTTATTTCACCCTGACTTTCCAGCAGCAAGCAGAGAGCAGCACCCACGACCCATCCCCCCGAACACGACCCACAGCCACCGCTCGGAGCTCCGAGGGCGCGGGAGGGGACGAGCCTCGGGAGCCCACCGGCCCCGGGATGCTCCAGCGGGTCACCGCCTGCCCAGCACATCTCCCCCCGGGGACTTCCAGCCCAGGCTGGGAAATGAGGAACATCTCCTTAAACAAGAGGAGGAAACGGTGTCTTTGTGTCAGGCAAGTGGAAGAAATCCCGGAGCACGAGACTGCGGAGCCTTTCCACTTCAGACAGCAGGTGCTCTCCAAGATGTGGTTATGGCAACAAAATAAATGATGGATAATTGCTTTTGTGACAACTTGCCAATTAAATTAGACTCAGCAGAATAACATAATGACAATTTGTTATGCTCTGGTGGGCACTAACACACCAATCATAATTAAATGCTATGACTGGAATAGAACGCTGCCGTACACAGGAATATATAACCCCAATTCCCTCCCAGCGAAACGTTCTAGGTTCAGACTTGATTTCAATTTCTGGGGGATAATAGCATTAGCGCACCGCAGAATGAGCTCGCGATATGCGTACGGGGAGCAGCAGCGCCGCAGACAGCCAGAGCCAAGGACAGAGCTGGGGGCTGCGGGGGGACCCTCCCGAGTGTCGCCGGGTTTCAAAGCAGCGGGGGACAGCCCAAGGCACTGCCACATCCCCAGCAGGGGACATCCTGAGCCACTGCCACGTCCCCAGCGGGGGACAGCCTGAGGCACTGCCACGTCCCCAGTGGGGGACATCCTGAGCCACTGCCACGTCCCCAGCAGGGGACATCCTGAGCCACTGCCACATCCCCAGTGGGGGACAGCCCGAGGCACTGCCACATCCCCAGTGGGGGACATCCCAAGCCACTGCCACGTCCCCAGCGGGGGACATCCCGAGCCACTGCCACATCCCCAGTGGGGGACATCCCGAGCCACTGCCACATCCTCAGCGGGGGACAGCCTGAGGTACTGCCACGTCCCCAGTGGGGGACAGCCCAAGGCACTGCCACATCCCCAGCAAGGGACATCCCAAGGTACTGCCACGTCCCCAGCGGGGGACATCCCAAGCCACTGCCACGTCCCCAGCGGGGGACATCCCGAGCCACTGCCACATCCTCAGCGGGGGACATCCTAAGGCACAGCCCAAGGCACTGCCACGTCCCCAGCAGGGGACATCCCAAGCCACTGCCCCATCCTGCGAGATTTCCAATCCCCAGCCCCAGGGAACAGCAGCGACTGTCCCCACAGGACCAGCCCCGCTGCCGGCACGGGGCGAGGGCTCGCCAGCTCCAGTTGCCCCAGTTCACACCCCAAGCAACGATGCCGCCTCGTCCCGGGGTTACAGAGGCCATCGCATCCCTTGAGAGATCTCAGCGCATCCTTTACCAGGTGCTGTGTAAGAGGCAGGTACAAAACCACAACAAATTCAAGCTAAGATCCGAACAGATCCAGGTTTCTGGAATATTCCAAAGCTCAAAACGTTCCTGACACACAAAATGCTTTATCACCTGCCCCGACGCAGCCTGGCATCGGCAAGGGCAGCTCACCCGTTTTGCTGGTGAATTATTTTGGCTGCTCCAGACATAAGACCTATTAAATCCTCAGCTCCCCTGCCCTCAGCACACACCGGCAGATAATCCCCGGCGCGTGCCCAGGGTGCGTCACCGCACAGACACGTGCCCGGCTCGGCCGTCCGACGGGAGCGAGCATCGCTGCGGGGGGGCAGCTGCCTTCCGATGAATCCGTCCCCCCTCCTACAGCCCTGAGCTGGGCGACCCGCGGCGTTCGCTCCGGCGGGACACATCCTGCGCACAAGCAGTGGCACCGTTTGGTAAAGCACCGGTCCCGCTGACACTACAGCATCCCTAGGAGCATCCCTTCTGACCCTGCGACAGGACCTGCCGGGGAGCAGTTCTGCATCTTAACATGCTCAGGTGAGACCCACAGCTTCAGGAACTGACCTGGGAGAACCTCCAGCCTGGCTTTCGGAGCTGACGAAGGGGTTACCGACCGCCTGCCGTTCTCTTTTTGCTGCCTCAAGAAGCAAGGAACCTCATAACAGATCCTTCGGCGTTTATTGTCACTTAAAAAATAGCCGGGGGACAAGCAGGAGGAGCTGCCACCCGCACCGCCCCGCTGGCAGGAGGTCAGTGACGGAGCCCGGAGAAGGTCCCGCTGCTGCTCCGTCCGGGTGCAGCGCTGCGAGACAGCGACAACTCCGCTCCCAGTGTCACCAAGTGTCAGGAGAATGGGGACAGGGCTGCCGAGGCATCAGGGAACCACACGGTTTGACCGTCCCTGGGGGCTCCCCCCCTCCCCAGTTCCCTTGGGGTGCATCCTGTACCCCACCCACCACGCATCCCCCCTGCTCCCAGGGGGAGATTCCTTCTCAAATATTTTGGGTGCAAAGCTGGGGCTGTTCGGAGCCTGCAGGAGGAAGCCAAGGCTGCTGTTACCACCGCACACGTTTTCCACGCCAGTGGGCTCCATCAGCGGGAGCCCCCTCCCCAGCACAGGGCTGGCGGCGGAGCGCGGCTCCCACCTAGTGGGGACCCTCCGGGGGCTGAGCCGCCCGGGTCCTTCCCATCCCCAACCCTCCTCCCACAGAGCCACTGACCTTTCGCTGGCGGCTGGAGGGTAAATGCTGGATAAATAATAAATAGCTCACCCCAGGCTCTCGCTCAAAGCTTTTAATTAAAAGTCGTTGAGTTACTCGAAGGTCACGGCGATTGGCATTTCAATCCCTGCCCGGCAAATGCATCCATGAAACAGGCGCCGAACTCGGGGCTTAATCGCGTTTTCTCCTAATTGCACCAAATTCTTACACTCACAGCCTTCACCCAACAGGTTCCCCGTTACCCCCCGGCCCCAAACCACCCCACAGCACAGAACATCGCCAACCGCTTCCTCATCCCGGCCCGACTGCGACAGGAACTTTTTCCAACACAGAATAAAAGAGAAAATTAATTCCTGCTGTTTGCTCTGCGCAGGAACTCAGGGCACAGCTCCTCTCCAGGGCTGTTTCACACCGAATCCCACTTTTCATCCGTTTACACCAACTGTTCTCCTCCCATAAACCCAGCAAGCGGGACTGCCTGGGAATTCCCCTCCCTAAGGGGCTGTGGTGCCTGGATGTAGGGATTCGGGCAGGAATCAGATCCTTTTAAAAAAAAAAAAAAAAAAAAAAAAAAAAAAAAAAAAAAAAAAAAAAAAAAAAAAAAAAAAAAAAAAAAAAAAAAAAAAAAAAAAAAAAAAAAAAAAAAAAACCAGGGGTGTAAAAAGTTTCTGTTGAAGCGTGAGTGAAGAGAGCAATCGAAAGCCACAGCCCCCCCGTGCATGTCTGAAAACAGCTGATAGAAAAGCTCTAATTCCTGCTTCGGTTATTGTCAAGGTGCAATACAGCGTCAATCACCGGGGGAAGAAATCAAAACGAGACTGCTGACCTCAGGGAAAGGATGGAAGTCAGTGATTTAACCTTTGCACGCGCTGACTGGCCAGAGCACCTGAAGCAGAACCAGTTTCTGTTCCTCTCCAGCCTCTTTTAGGGGGGAAGCACTCAAGATTCTCAGTCCAGAGTGAACAACAAGGAGAATGGAGAGTGTGTTACAAAGAAGAATAAATTAAATGAGTTTAAAAGCGCAGCCTTTCCGAACAGCTCTCCTCTCTTTTCGGGGGTGTTCAGCTCAGAGGACAGCACTCGCAGAGCAATGGTCACCAGCCCGTCAGGAAGGTAAAAGGTTTCCAACCATTGCAAAGCAGCCGTGCTCTACCGCACCCACCCTGCCGTTCTAGAAGCATCTTCAGTCTGGTTTTTACCCCATTTCATGTTCAGATTCATGCAATTGCCTGAAGCAATAAGGAATTAGACTCCACCTGCCATAACACACGCACATTATTTCCCAACCACTTACACAGACACACCCACGGATGGTCTGAAAGCACCGAAGACTTAAATCCTTCGCCACCAGCCCAAGCACTTCTCCTGTCTGCCCCACAAGAAGCACCTGAACCTTGGCTGGTCACAGTCACGCCTAAGAGGAACGTTTACCCTGCAAAGACACCTTATTGCGACCCTCGTGTGTGTGACTGTCTTGCTGAGAATTTAATTTGGATAACTCAGCGTTACGGGCCTGGAAGGGAAGTTTCCCCAATCCACCGGCCAAGTCACTCCGGGAATGTTCAACACTTACTCTGTCTGTTCCTCTTCTCTGTAAAATTATCCCACTGGCTAAAAGGGCTTTTCCTGTTTCTTCAAACAATTTTTCTTCTTCAATTTTTCCTTCTTCTTTCAGTTCATTGTATTTTTCAACAAACCTAGATTCCAAGATTGCATTTTGACTCTTGCAAATAACATTCTGGCTCGCTGACTTAAGAGAAGAAAGGGAGAAATTTCAGAAACTTTTCTAGTTTAATCACAAACAAATCTTACCTCTGGCAAGTAGATTTGTAGTTCAAGTGCGACAGGTCGAAAGGTCTTGGACCACTGCCGTAAATTCTGTAAAATTCCCTATTACCAAAAAAATAAAAGTTTAATTTATCAAACCATCAAAAGAGGGGCACATCTGGGAGGAAATAAACATCGGAGCCAGTTAATTCAGGCGACAACAAAAAGCGTTCGCGTAACTATTCCTCTTTTGTCCTTTAGCTACGACGTTATAGAGATATTCCTTCCAGAATTTTTTAATTGCTTTAATAAATTCCAGTTAATGTTGAGCACCAGTGAGCCAGGGGACCACCAACCGGCTGAGAGCCGTGGGCAAGGGCTGGCAAACCCGCCTCCCCCCACAGCGACACAATATAGAGGATTAACGTATAGATATCACGGACAGAGACACACCGGGGGCCACACGGGAGAAACAACCCAGCACCCGGTGGAGGAAACCCTCCCCGGGGACACCGGGCAGCCCCCGAGGGCTGGGGACAGGGACTGAGGCATGCCGCCGGTGCGGGGCGGAGCTCAGACACCCTCCAGGGAGGAGGGGACGCGGGGACTCACGCTCGCACTCGGTCCTCGGGGTAGAAGACGGGCGGGACGACATCCTTCACCTTCCCGTAGCGCGGCCGCGGCACCCGGTACACGGGCTCCCGCAGCGGAGGGAACGCGGCGTAGACGTCGAACCACAGCGGCTTCTCCATCACCCCCATGCGGAGCAGGTTCCGGGTCCTGCCGGGGGACAGCGGCGGCGGCGGGTCAGGGGACAGCGGCACCTCCCCGGCCTCAGGCCCCGGCCTCGGGCCTCGCCCTCCCCCGGGGAACCCCGGGCCTCACCCTCCCCCGGGTCCCCGGCAGCGCTGGGCCCCTCGCCCGCCCCCCGCGCTCCTCACCGGCTGAACACGCTCCCGATCTTCTGCAGCCGGTTCCCCGCCATGGCGGCACCGGCGGCCGGGCCTCCCCACCGGCGGCCTGCCCTCGCACCCGGAACCGGAAATGCGGCGTCCACGTGCACCACCGCCAGGGCGCGCAGCCAACCGCCGAAAGGATGACGGCGGAAGGTGGCGCCCAGGCAGCGCCAGCCGATGGCCGAGCAGCGGCTCCCCCCTCCCCTCGATTTAAAGGGACAGCGATGGGGGCGGGAGGCCTGTCCGTGGGGCTGGGGTCGGGGGCTGCCCGGGTGGGAGGGCCGCCCTCACCCCCCCAAGGTGTGTCCAGGGGCCTGTGGGAAGCCACCTGTCCCCAGAAGGCCCCGACCGCCGTGTCGTGGGCCTGAGGGGACAAAGGTGGCGGCAGCACAGGGACCCCCCACCCGGGCCCTGCCCTCCCCGAAGCCTGGGGTCTATCCCCAGCTGGGGGTCTGCCCAGGGTCGGCCCCCGCCAAGCCGCCGGCCCCTCGGAAAACCAGCCGCCGGGACCCCGCCAACCACCAGGCGAGCAGAGGAGCTGGGGGCACTGGGCCCGACCCCGGCTGCTGCCAACACCCCCTCGCCCCCAGCCCCACCGGCAGCTCCGAGCACCCGTCCGCTGCCCCCGCAGAGCACCCGCTGCCGGGGGGCTGGAGCGGGGCTGCAGGGGCCGGGGGCAGCAGCAGGGCCGGGGGTCGCTGCCCTGAGGACAGGCCCTGGGGCGAGGGCACCAGCTGAGCTCCCCCAGGCCCTGTGCGCGGGGCTGTGGGCGCGGAGGCAGCCGCTGTCCCCCCATCGTTCTCCCCGACGGCTGTGGTGACCCAGGGGGGGACAGCTGTCCCAGGAAGGGGTCACAGTCCCAAGGGAAGAAGGAGCCGCTGTCGCCCACGCTGGCCGGTCCCATCGGGAGATGGCCATGGCTGCGCCGCCTCAGGGACGTCGTTTCTCTCCGTACGGCAGGAATGACGACCCCTGCCCTGTCTGATGTCCCCAGAGCCCAGCACTGCTGCGTCCCCACGGCAGCCATGGAGCTTGGGGACCAGCTGTGACACTGGGCTGCAAACCGTCAGCGGGATGCTGGGAGGACCAGTCTCACCCCAGTCACCTCCTGGCGTTGGGTCTCACCCAGACGGGAGCAAAGGGTGGGATCCGCCACCCTGGTCTGCACAAGCCCTGCCAGGGGTCACACCGTGGCCTGATCCTGCCCTGGGCAGCCCCAGCGCTGCTTGCTGGGCCCGGGAGATGGCAGCAGACGGTGCCTGGCCAGCACACAGCCCCAGTTTGTATTTTTTTATAAAATCCAGCAGCTGCAGCCGGGCGATGTGTAAGCAGCCATCCCCCGGTCAGCGTTTGCACCACGCTCAGCAGCAAGCGGTGCCTGGTCACTAGGTGCAGCCCTTAGCTTAGGAATGAGCTGATGGGGGGAAAAAAAAAAATAAATCACAAGACATCTCTCTCCTTCCATCTTCCAGCCTTGGGAAGGAAGGGGGCAGTAAATTTCCACTGCAGACGGACAGCCAGCAGGTACTCCCTGCCAGTTTCAGTCCTGGGTTTTGCTCAGCTGCCGGTTTTCTTACAACAGAGTTTTGGAAGAAAACCCCTTGTCCCTGTAGAGCAGCAGATTCAAAAGGGAGTCGCTGGGACGGTTCCAGGACTGCGTCTGAGCCGCTCAAAGCTCTGGGCAGGCCCTGGGCTTTTCAGCTGTTTGCAAAAGCCCCCGCTCCCCGCCGGCTCGAGGCAGCTTGCTTGGCCGCCGCAGGAAGGCGACATCCAGGGTTTCTCCAGCGTTGCGACGCTTTTGACATTTAAGGCAAGAATGCCTTGGCTTTTTCCAGCGTCTTCTTTCACAGGGAAGGTTTCCAAGCCACACGTGAGGCTGGGGAGCTCTAAATCCTGCCAGCGGCCGAAAGCTGCTCCCGGACAGCTGGCGCGGGGCAGACTCCAGCCCCGTCCCCCCTGGGATGAGCAACGGGGGGTCTCCGTGTGCCCCCCGGTCCTGACACTGCCACCCAGCCCCACAGCCTCTGCGGCTCCCCACCGGGAAATAACCCTCCTGCGGGTCGCGGCCAAGGCAGGGGAAGGTGTGGAGTGGTCCCCGGGGGTCACAGCCCCTCTGGAGAGATGCTGCTTTGCTGGGGCTGCCCTGGGGGGTATTTCTCACAGACAGCACAGCCCGGACAGGTCAAAAGTCCTATTTTTCCCCAAAACAAAGGGCTTGACATCGAGGTTTTGGGTGCTGGCTGGTGGGGATACAGGTGTCCAGCTCCTATAAGTGGGCACCGGCCCTTCCCTGGCACAAGCTCGCATCACTTTTGGATCCCTGTGCTCCTTTTTTGAGCCTCTGGGGGATTTATCACCATGGCAAAAAGTTTTTCCTCCTCCAGCCAGTTGCAGGGAACACGAAAGGACGGGGGGAGCCAAGCCCAGCGCCGAGCAGGCAATTCCCTACGGGAGCGATTGCACCAACACCGAGCAGCTCCGCGCTCTCCAGCTTCTCAGAGCCGGCGATTCCCCCAGCTCAGCACCGCGCGGAAATGTGCAGGGCTGGAGACGAAAAACACGTCTTTCAGAAATAATTCATGACAGTAACGTATTTCCCTTCCAGCAGGAGACACCGCGAAGGAGCCAGGCTGCCTGCGTGACAGATGCGGAGGAGTTGCTGCGCGATAGCTAAGGAAACAGTTTAAAGAAAA
>WKFP01014359.1:852586-875259 GCA_011057875.1 Pterocles orientalis
TTCACAGGGAAGGTTTCCAAGCCACACGTGAGGCTGGGGAGCTCTAAATCCTGCCAGCGGCCGAAAGCTGCTCCCGGACAGCTGGCGCGGGGCAGACTCCAGCCCCGTCCCCCCTGGGATGAGCAAGGGGGGGGCGTCTCCGTGTGCCCCCCGGTCCTGACACTGCCACCCAGCCCCACAGCCTCCGCGGCTCCCCACTGGGAAATCACCCTCCTGCGGGTTGTGGCCAAGGCAGGGGGAGGTGTGGAGTGGTCCCCGGGGGTCACAGCCCCTCTGGAGAGATGCTGCTTTGCTGGGGCTGCCCTGGGGGGTATTTCTCACAGACAGCACAGCCCGGACAGGTCAAAAGTCCTATTTTTCCCCAAAACAAAGGGCTTGACATAGAGGTTTTGGGTGCTGGCTGGGGATACAGGTGTCCAGCTCCTATAAGTGGGCACCGGCCCTTCCCTGGCACAGGCTCGCATCACTTTTGGATCCCTGTGCTCCTTTTTTGAGCCTCTGGGGGATTTATCACCATGGCAAAAAGTTTTTCCTCCTCCAGCCAGTTGCAGGGAAGACGAAAGGATGAGGGGAGCCAAGCCCAGCGCCGAGCAGGCGATTCCCTACGGGAGCGATTGCACCAACACCGAGCAGCTCCGCGCTCTCCAGCTTCGCAGAGCCGGCGATCCTCCCAGCTCAGCACCGCGCGGAAATGTGCAGGGCTGGAGACGAAAAACACGTCTTCCAGAAATAATTCATGACAGTAACGTATTTCCCTTCCAGCAGGAGACACCGCGAAGGAGCCAGGCTGCCTGCGTGACAGATGCGGAGGAGTTGCTGCGCGATAGCTAAGGAAACAGTTTAAAGAAAACTCACACGCCCCGGCCCCGAGAGGATTGTTATTTTCAGAACCAAGCGGGTAAGCCACAGCGTTTCTCCTTTTCCGCTCTTTCCTGAAAGGCAGCTCCCCACACGCGACGCTGGGAGCTCACCCAGGACCCGCGGGCCCCTCGCCAGCGTGGGTCGGTGGCTCTGCTCCCCGGCACGCTCGGTGCCAGGATGGTTTCCCCGGCGCAGAGCCCACCCTGGCAGCCCCTGACCCCAGCGGAGCCCTTTGCCGAAACCACAGCACCCACCGTGCCTTGGGGATGGCGCTGCTTTCCCTCCCGAGGTGAAACGGGGAGGAACAGAGACGGGGTGTCCCCAGAACATCCTTCCCTGTGCCACGGCTCTCCCCAGGTCCTGTGCTTTTGTTGCCGCTCACTCGCATTTTGCTCCTGGTGCTCTTCTTGCGCTTTCCCACAACGGGTGGTGGAGGGGACGTACTCCTGAACCTGCCGCGTGGAAGCAGGAATTGCTCCTGGATGGAGACAGGAGCTCAGCAGCGATGGGTCTCCTGCAGTGCTTTCTCGAGAAAAAATCAGAGGATGCAAATCCTGCAGCAACTCAACGAGCCGGGGCGGCTTTCGGGCACCTGCAGCCACGAGGGGCACAGCCAGAGCTGGGCTAAAGCTGGCATTCCCCTCCCCACCCCCATTTCTTTCTTTTCCTCCCCCTGTAAAGAAATGGCAGCAACAAGCAAAATACCCCAGTGCTAAGAGTACAACAGGACTTTATTATATGAATTACTATTAAACATCTGTAAGAAAAAAAATCACTTGTGGAAATAAATTCTAAAATAGCAAACACTCACAAACGTCACAGATCGTTTTGTTTCGCTCTTTTTAAACCATTTTGTATAGAAGTGATACAAACGTCACTGAGAATTGTACATTTTTGTGTAAGAAATGCATTTTGGCTTCCAAGCCGGTTTTAGTGGCCTTTCTACTCACTAGACCTGATTATTTTTCTTTTAAAGGACATAAAAACAATCACTCTTCATCCTCCATTAAAATGATGCTCTGTGCCTCCAAGATATTTTGAAATGGCTCCAGAGCGACATCGCCCAGAGGGGCTTTGCCCGGCCCAGGATGTTCGGGGCAGGTCGTTGGAGCGTGTTAACGCCGACATCCCCAAGCCCCCGCGCCGCGGCCGCTGCCAGCGCTCTGTGCTCACAGCTGCGCCGCCGATTTCACCGCAGGACCCTCCGAGGTCAGTGCGTGTTGCCCCCACGCCGCCCTTCCTCTCCCCGGTTTCTCCCGCGGCTGCAGCCCTGCTCTCTGCGTGGCCACGCGGGGTCCCGGTACCACCGCAGGGAGCAGAGGACGCCGGACACCTTGCGCTCGGCCAGAGCAGCCCGAAGCGAAGGCAGAGGCAGCCCGCTGCCTCCCGGCTCCTCTGCGGCTCGGTTACAAAGAGAACTCGGAGGCGACGCGTTAACCACCGTGCAGACAGCGGGGAGCGGGAAGAGCGGCGTTTCCCACCGCGCCGCTTGGCACTGTCAGAGCCAGCGGTTCCAGCCGGACAGACCCGGGACACGAGGCGAAACGTGGCTCGCCCAGCGCCGCTCAGCGTGATCCTCTGCAGCCACGCCGCGCCGCAGCCCGGCCAGCGAGGACGAGGGGAGCAGCAAACCCTCCACGGGCTGGGCAGCGGGACGATGTGCTGCAGCCGCCCGGGCACCAGGGCTCTGCCGCCGCCTCTCCTCCCTGCACAGCAGCCCTCCAGCAGCAGCCTCCTTGGTGAGGAGAAGCAGAATTTCCTTCCAAGAGCCCAAGCTCCTGCCCCACTGCCTGTCGGTGCTTCCTGCCTTCATGGAAACTTCGCTGGGAGTGAAGCCCTCGGTAGCTAAGAGGCACTGGAACATGGACAAGCTGAGCTGGTGCCAGGCTTGGTTTCCTTCCAAACACGCAGAGAGCAGCTTTGGACTGGGCGGGAGCGACGGCAGCCTCCTACAGACCCCGGAGCCCGCGCAGGGCAGGGAAGGAGCCCCTCCTCTCGCTCCACGAGACTCAGGCTGTGGATAAAAGTCCCACCCAGGGACTAAAGGCCCTTCTGTCCCCAGCCCCGGCTCCATGCTCAGCCCTTTGCACCTGCAGCCACGCTGGCACCCCAAGCCCGGCTGCTCCCGATGCCCGTCTGACCCCGCGCGGGGCAGAGCACACCGAGCACCTCCAGCACCCTGCAGCCTCGAGGGATGCTCCCCCTTGAAAACACGGAGCAGCCACCAAAGCCGGGATCAGCCCGGTGGGGCAGCTCTGCTGCTGCTCTGATTTTAGGAACTGAAAGCTCGCTGGGGTCCCGGGGGTCCCAATGCATCCTGTTCTCAGCACCCCGAGATTCGGCCGAGCCGCGGTGCCACCGGGAGCGCTTCGTTTGTGCTAACGGGACTCTGCCCAGCCCCTGCAGCCCTGGCAAGGGGGAAAAGCACGGGGGTCCCCAGCGGACCCCGCTGCGGGGGCTGCGGCACTCAGCAGGTGCATCAGCTGCGCCGCTCGCTCGCGGGGAAAAAAAATGTTGGCGTTCCTTCAAAGGCATGCGGGCTCCGGGAGGGATTGAAAAGGAGCCTGTCGGGAGGCAGCGCCTGCAACGTGGGCTTTTGTTACCAAACCCCGCCGAGAGGCAGGGAAAACAGTTGCGTGCGTGTTGGATGGCTGGGGCTTCTGCGTCTGCCGCCTTCGCATCCCCGAGCTTGCAACATGTGTGCTGCTTCGCGAGAGCCAGAAAGTGAAACAGGCACGTCTCCAGCCACCCCCTGCATTTGGCAGTAAACGGATTATGCCGATAAAGGAGAAGAAAATGCGCTGGCGGGAGTGATTTCTGACTTTACGCTCGTCACTCATTACTTACACAGGGAAGGAATTTGTTTACGTAATTATTTTTAGCCCGACAGCATCTCTGAAAGCTGAAATGATTCAAGCGCTGCCTGCCGGCTCCCCCAGCCCTACGCCGCGAAACGAGCCCCCGGGACGGGCGAGACGAAGGGTGCTCTGCTCCTGCCGCCGGCCCCGCACCAAACCCGCAGCGCTCGCAAGCCCTTGGGCAAACTCCCCGTGCCGAAAACGCCTCCGCCAGCCTCAGCACAACCCCCCGGCTCAGGCTTTGCATCTCACCCACGGCGGCAGGGACACCCCTGGAGCCACCGAGCGCCCTGCCCGGCAGCTGGGGCCACCACCGGCAAGCCGCACCCGGCGGGACGTATCCTGCGAGGGTTCCACCGACGCGAAATCCAGCCCTTGGTGCTGCCCCGCGGCCGGGAGCTGAGCCACGGCCCCCGGAGCGTCCGGACCTCAAGGCAGTTTTAGCAATGCCGAAGGCAAAGGTTTAATTCAAAGTGAAACGCCGAGGAAAAGGCGGCTTTTCCTTTTATAAACAATTTATATTATTCGACTATTACCTGACCTGAATCTCTGCTCGTTACTCCTAGCAATAGGCTGTTAGGTTCTCTCTCTCACGTGGTTTGGTTTTTTTTTTCCTGTGTGCGCAGAGTAAAGTTACATCAGATCACTACAGAGATATGTCCGGGAGCGCTCCGGCCAAGCAGATCCCACGTGTGAACGCATCCTCGTTAGTAAAACTGATTTTCATTCCTCCCGCGACACCACTCAGACCACGAGAGCAGGCGGGACGCTGCTCCTCCCCGGTCTGAGCTGCACCAGCTCCTCACATCACAGCTGCCGACTTTTTTCCTTTTTTTTTTTTTTTCCTTTTTGGCTGATTTGCTCGATATAAGTTGTTTTCAAACTGCTGGTAAGAAAACATTGTGCCTCACTTCGATACTTGTACCTCAGAGGAGTACAACGGCGGAGGGGGAACAGCCAAAATCTGGGTTATTTGTTGGGTGTTTTGTTTTTTTCCTTTTCCAGCCATCTTCTCACGAAGCCTGGTGCACGTTCTGCGCCAGCAATAAACCCCAGCGTGGGACCTGGAGGGGAGGAGAAGGGGAGGAAAGGAGAGCGGTGCGTGCTCAGCCCCAGCTGCACCGCTGTCGTCACTGTCACCGGCCCGTTGTGGCACCCAGGGCTGTCACCAGCCACCGACGGGGCTTGTCCCCACCCGGACCCCCAGCCTCCCCCCTCAGCCAGGACGGACGCACGGACGGGGCCGTCGCACACTCACCAGGCAGAGTTCATCCCCAGGTGCCTCTCACCATTTACTGCCCTTCCTTCGGCGCCTCCTCCTCCTCCCGGAGCTGCTGCCTCCGTGTGTGGAAATCTTCATCTGCAATCAGAGGCGGGGGGCTGCTGGGGGCTGCAGCCGTTTCCACGCCGGGATCCGGCCACCGCGCCGCGGTCCAGCCCCAGCGGGAGGACCCCAGCCCCAGCCCCTGCACAGGGATCTCCTCGCCCAGACAGTCCCCGGAGCCTGGGACGCTGCCAGAACACGGGACAGAGGTTGTGGCCCATGGGGACATTTCTGCCACACGGTCACACCTCAGCCAGCCCTGGGACCAAACCCACGGCCAAGACCTGCCTCTGTGCAGATGTGGCTGATGACAGATTTTCCAGGACTGTCCCCAACCCTGAGCTACACAGCCCAGCTGCCAGCCCCCGAGGCTCCCCAGAAGAGGTCCCATCTCCAGTCACCCTGGCAAAGCCCACGCTCGCAGGAGAGCCACGTGGGACCAGGGACAAGCCTGTCGCACGCGTGGCTGTGCCCCAGCACGGCCCCAATGGGAGCCCACCCCAGCAGGACAATGGCACGGGGCAGGATGGGGCCAGGCACCGTGGGACCCTGTGGAACCACACTGAGCACAGTGAACGGCACAGCACGGCACGGCACAGCATGGCACGGCATGGCATGGCACAGCACGGCACAGCATGGCACGGCACGGCACGGCATGGCACAGCGTTTCTTACCGCACGAATGTCCTTCGACATCGTCGAGAAGATTTGCCGTGGAAGCCGTCGTCCCCAGCCTGCGCCCTCCGCTAAGGAAAACCAGTTGTGGGGCCGGGATGTGCCCATGGCAGCACAATCCCCTTCCCAGCCCACTGCCCTGCCGCGAGAGGGATGCTCCAGCCAGAGCACAGCCTTGGGGAGCCCCCGGAGCACCCCAGCCAGGCTGCTGCAATGGCCCTGCACCCCCCGCAGCTCCCCAGACCCTTTTAGGATACACCTGGTGCTTCAACAAGTGTTTTCTTTTCGATTTCCTCATCTTCGTCTTCTCGGAGAAGGCTCTGGCGAGTTCAAACAGCTTCTTACGCGTGGCTGGAAGGAAGCAGCCGAGTGAGGGTCTCACCCCAAAACCCCTCCCAAAGCTCCCACGGGTGACAGCCCACGGCTGACCCACACCTCCCGGTGTCCAGCCGGCTGCTGCCCAAAGCTCTCGGTCGATTTTGTGACTGCAGACGCGGGCTGGGACTTGCCAAGAGGACAGGATTGGAAAAGGCAGAGCTGCAGCAAGCCCTCTGCTTGCTTTTCCAGGGTTCACGCAAACCCTGCCCAGAAATTCCTCTCTTCCCCAACACCTCCCGCATCCTCAGCTCCTGCCACAAGCCACCCCTGTGCCAGGGACAGACGGACAGGGCAGAGCTGGGGTACAAATCCCCAGGTTTCCGTCTCCTGTCTGTCATGCCGGTGCCCAGCCCCACGGGAGCAGAGGGCCAGGAGGAGAGCACCGCGGGGGGACGCACACCCCCTGGGACTGGAAAACGCCGACGGCAACATCACCCCAGGTGCCGCTGCTGGGGCTGAGCACCCTCTGAGCACCACGTGCCACCACGGCGTGACGGCGTGTGCCCTGCGTGCCGATGTGCCAGCCCTCGGCGTGACTCGTGGGGCAGCGGGGACGCGTGTGCCCAGCTGCCAAGAGAAGGGACAAAAAAACCCCACGAGCCTGCAGCCCGACTCACATTTTCCCATGTGTTTCAATTTGTCTCTGAATAAGGCATCGTCAGACACGGCACCGCCGGCCTCGCTGGGTACGGAGGGGGCTACGTCACCTGCAAGGCAAAACATCTGGTCACCGGCGGTGCGTGCGTGGCGAGGGGAAGCTCGAAGCGAATCATTTCCGTGACCCAATTCCAGCGTCAGGGCAGGACGAGGCTGCTGGCACGGCAGGGCTGGCTCCGGACGAGGACCCTCTGCAGATACAACCCCCGAGACCATGGGTGCAGAGATTTCGGGTTGCAGCACGCCCTCGGCCCCATGGGGCTGCTCACCCGGAGCTGCCTGCAAGGGGACGTGGGGTGAGCCACAGCTCGGTCCCCCTGCCAGCACCAATGCAGAGCAGGATGCTTCCCTCCGTGCTGCTCCGGGACCGCAAATCACCCCGCGCACTGATCGCACTCAGGGTATCAGACCATGGGGATTGGGAGCAGAAGGTCAGGGACCCCAGTGACCCGGTCAGCTGGCCCAGAGCCCCCAACAGCCACGTCCTTGTGCCCCTCCCCAGGTCCGGGTGCCCCCGAAGCACCGTGTGCCTGCTGGAGCCTGCCCACGTCGCCCAGCCGCCACGTCTCGCCCGCCCCTGCCCGGGGACACCGCCAGCCACCAGCTCTAATTCTGCACCCGGCAGCTGCTCCCCTCCCCGCGGTTAATCAGGATTACCCGGGAACAGCCATCGTGCCTCCTGGGCACAACCCTCCGCTCCGGCCAGGACAAGGGAGGGCTTTGTCTCCCCTGCGGAGCGGATCCCAGCTCCCACCCGCAGGGATGGACGCAGGCAGGACACGTGGGGAGGGTGGCAGCACCCATCCCCAGCACCCGCCAGCTCCTCTCCCGCTGGGGGGGCTGCAGGAAGGGGTCAGCCCATTTCCTCCCCCCAACGCCACCGGGCAGCGGCAGGGGGCTGGGAATGCCGCTCACGAGCATCTTCAAAGTTACCTGGTATCACGGAGGAGAAACCAAAGTCGTTGCTGACAGCAACGCTGGTCGACTTGGATTTTTTTGACTCATATTTCAATCGATCTGAAAAAACAAAAAATCCAGCACATGGCTCAACCAGACCCCGAGGCAGCGCACCCGGCTCCTCTCCTGGCCCCCGCGGCTGCGGAGGGACAGGCTGATACCAAGGGACAGAGCTTGGGCTTCTGACCCCTGCCATGCTGCAGGGACACCAGCCATCTCCCCTGCTGCAGCTGGGGAACGAGGATGCTGCCCCCCTGTCCGGTGGGCTCGGCACGCTCGGCACGGCGGGAGCAGGGCCAGCGCCAAGCACCGGAGGAAGGCAGCCTCCACCCAGTAACTCCCCTGCCCCAGCGCTGAAAACCCTTCGCTCCAGCACGGGGACCGCAAGCGCGTCAGTGAGGAACCACGAGTGCCACAAGTGCGCTGGTGGTTTTCCAGCCGCGGCGGCCAGGGTAAAGCCCTGCAGCGAGGGTGCTGCCAGGACCCTGCAAACCACCAGTAAGACCTCTGACGGAGACAGCCCCTTGGCTGGGGGCTCGGGCCGGCAGCAGCGTGAGGGAGGGGAAGGGCAGCTCTTCGCCCAGCGGCAGCAAAACCATCAACGCCCCTGAGCCCTCCCCACGACACCAGGCAAACAGCCGGCTGCCAGCTCGCCGCGAAAGAGCAATCATGGCAAAACTGCTCTCCAGTACAGGTCCTGGGCAGGGCACACAGCCAGGGAGGGCTCAGAGGACATTTCTGAGGCTCTTTGCTGTGGATTTTGCTCCGAAAAGCAAAGACGAGTGTTTCTGAAGGTGCTTCTCACCTCTCTCCAAGGCGAGGAGGAAATCCCGGTTCCTCTGGAGCTCCTTCATGAACTCCTCGTTCTGCAGGAAGAGCGCGATCCGCTCGTCCTCCAGGTACTGCTTCCACCGCCGCTCCTGCTCCAGGGAGCCCTGGCCCCGCGGGACGAGCCCCCGCGGCGGGGGCTGCCGGCAGCCATGGGAGCCCTGCGCAGGAGGCAAACACAGGCAGGGGCGGTCGGTGGTCTTGGTGCCGGCGCTGGTGTGTGCAGGAGGCTCCCTGCAGCACCTCCAGCCCCAAAAACCATCGACTGCTGCTCCCTCCCTCCGACACCCAGCTCCCCATAGCCCGGGCTCCATCCCTCTGGTTGGGCAGATGCACGGGGACAAAAGGGACAGGGCACTGCCACCTCTGCCCAGCGGGAAGGGGCTGGAAGTTTCCCTTTTCACACCTCGCTCAGTTCAGCCAGAGCTGCTCCAGGATTTTTTGGTTTAGCCCGTGCCTGGTACCCGTGAGCTTTCTGAGCACCGACACGGCTCAGGGTGGCTGCAGGTCGGGTTTGGTGCTCTGTGCCACACCGTGGAGCTGGGCTGGGGGCTGGATCGAGCCTCACCTGCGTGCTGGTGGTCTGCTGGGGCAGGATGCGGAGGAAATCCTCGGGGAGGTTGCCCAGGAGAGGGGGGTTCCAGTTCCTGTAGCGTCCGGGCGCTGGGGTGCTGCTGGGCGCTGGGGTGCTGCTGGGCGCTGGCACGTCCGTCCTGCGGGACAAGCACAGACAGTGACTCCGGTGACAGAAAACCCCCCGATGGATGGCAGTCCCCCCACCCAGCGCTCCTGGGAACCCAGAAACTGCAGCGTCAGCTCTGCAGAGCAGAAGGCTTTCCCAGCCAGTTTGAAATCTTTGGGAGCTGCTTTTCAAGCCTCGCCCTGCAACCGCACGGGCTGGATTTCCCTCCTCCTCCTCGTTTCGCTCAGACTCCCCCGAACCAGCCCCCCGGGAGCCCCAGCACTGCCGGATTGTGCTCGTGAACCCGATGAATGTCCCTCAGCAGATGTTCGAGGTGGCCAGGGCACCGACACTCACTTTCCCACAAGCTCCAAGCCTGCAGCTGGGGGGTCCTGCCGGGGAAGACCCCCACCCCCCAGTGCCAGAGACCCCCGGGATCCAGCAAGCGGGTGGGATCACGGCAAACCAGCCCGCGGTCTCCGGTGCCGAGAGCCACGTTGCGCGGGGCCCCGGCCGCCCAGCACCTGGTGTTTTCGAGCGGAGGCGAGCACTCCCCACCTCCGGGAGCTGATTTTTGCCATTCCACACGCTGCCGGAGCGGCTTTCCGGACCCTTCAGCTGTTCGCTTTTTAGAGTCTCGCGGGGATGTTTCAGCCAGCTGCGAGCTTCATTCATCCCCCGCGGCTCCGTCTCACCCAGCCCCAACCAACCGACGCCGGGTGCCCCTTGCCGGGGGCCGCAAACGGTCAGCGAGACCCCTGGAGGAGCCGCGCGTGGGGCTGGGGGCTCACCTGGGCGGGGGGGTGGGTGGTGCGCGGGGGTAGCGGCTGCTGAACGCGTGGCTCTCGTAGGCGGGAGGGGAGTAGACGGGAGGGGGCTCCTCATCCGAGCTGTCCGGCTCCAGGGTCTGCTCCAGGATCTGCAGGGCGAGAGGACGGGGTGAGGGCAGGACGGGGAAATGTTCCCCACCCCACCAGGCAGCAAAGCTGGGACGGGACCAGCCGAACGCTGCTGCGGAGAGGATGGGGGCAACCTCCTGGCACCGCTGCCCTGCACCGGGGGCTTCAGGCAGGGTTAGAAGGGACGAAGCACCGCATTCCAGGTGGGTATGTGAGCCTGTCCCTGGGGGCACGCAGCCCTTGGGGGCTCTCAGAGCAGTGGAAGGGTCTCTGCTGGGTTTTGGGGTGGGAAGGAGGGAGAAGAGCCCTTTGGCTTGAGTCTTCAGCATTGTCCAAGACAAACCCGCCAGGCTGCACGCCCCAGATCAGTCAAACCCGGCACTCAAATCTCAGCCCGCCCGCAGCAGCTGAACAGCACCGTGCCCAGGCAGAAACGCGGCAGGATGGGACTGGGCTGCCCCCAGCTGTGGGGGTCCGGAGTCCAGGCAGAGGACCCCCACCCGCACCCGGCAGGGGTTACCTCGGGGGGGATGCTGTCCTCTGAGTCCGAGCTGTCGTCGCAGCCGCTGCCGTCCAGGTTCATCTGCAGGAGCTGGTCGATGGTGGCGTCCACGGCGCCGTTGTTGGCTCTCAAGACGCACTCGATGATGTCGTAGTCCATGCTGGGGAACATGGTTTTGAAGTCCTCCATGGCCTGGTTGAACTCCAGCCGGCGCACCTGCCTGGCGGGGCGGCTGTTGTTCAGCTCCTGGGCGGAGGAGCCGCCGCCGCGCGAGCTGCCGTTGCTGCTGCTCCGGCGGAAGAGGCTCGTCATGGTGGAGCAGCGGGTGTGGGGACACGGTGGCTGCGGTCCCAGTCCTGGCAAGGCAGGTGCCTGTCGCCAGTCGTCACGGGGCGATGCCCCGGCAGCCGGCAGGGACCATGGGCGGGAGACGGGGGTCCCGTTCCCCAGGACCGGCGGCACCGCACATCAGCCCCCGGTGCGCTGCAGCATCCTCCCACCTGCGGAGGGGAGAGGGGAGAAAGTCACGCGCGGGACAGAGCAGCTGGAGACACCGCAAGATCCCCCGTCTCAACGGGGGAATCTCCAATTCGACCCGTCCCACCACGTCCCCGCGGTGCAGCCAGCACGCCGGAGCTCAGATGCACCGTGCCAGGAGCTGGACAAACCCAATGCAAGGTTAAGAAAAATGGCACCACTGCCACCACCGAGGGCTCCCGGGATTTGACATTTCCAGGTTTGACATGTATTTATAAACACGGTAAAATCTCTTTTTAAAATAAAAAATGGAATCAGCTCAGATGGTTTCGGAGCAAGGGGCTAAAACACTGCAGCACGGCAAACCCACCCTTGGGAAAAGCCACCAAATCCAAGATTAACATTCACTGTAAAACCCTAAAGAGATTACACAGCTCCCGGTTCTCATTTGGAAACGCAGGGCCAAACGCAGCTCTGGATTAACTCCTCTGCCGAAACAGAACTACCCCAGGAACACTTCTGACCCATAATATCATTTCCAAAGGCTTTTTCCTGAGCGGCAGGCGGAGAGTTCACGATAACCGTCCCTAACACGGTATTTAAGTCGGAAGAATGTGCCAAGCACGTTTCTTAGCAAAACAGCCTCTAATCAGATCCCCAGCCATTAAGCGGAGCAGTCACCTCTGAAGGTCACCCGGGCTGTCCCCTGCCCGTGGCCATGCCGTGTGTGACAGCCACGTCCCCAGCGCTCGCCCGGCCTCGCCGCAGCCCCCGAGCTGCTCCAAGGGGATTCAGAGGCTGCTGAGAGCAAAACCCGCTTGCAAAAACCGGGAAACGTGGCAGGAACTCCAGAGCTGGTTGATTTTGGCAATGCTGGTTGAGCCCCAGGTTCATCCCCGGGGACAGCCCTGCCCTGGCTCAGCACCCCGGGGATCGCTGGAGGACAGGAGCTGGTTCCTGCCCCCCTGCCCTGCTCTCCCTCCCCGGCTTTTTTTGTTCTCCTCGGTGCACTTCCATCCATGCAAACCCTGGCACCGGCCGGCCCCTGCACCTCGGCCACGGGCAGCGGTCCCCAGGCTGAGCACAGATGCTCCCGAGGGACACGGAGTGCCCGCGCTGCAAACAGACCCCCCCATGGCGGGGGGGAAAGCAGCTGGAGACCCCAGGCAGCACCGACAGCCCCGCGGGGATCCCACCTTCCCCAAGGCATCTGTTCGTGCTCCCAGGCACGGAGCAGGGTTGTGAGAGCAGAGCAGGAACAATCCCGACAGCCCTGCCCGGCTCTATTCACCGAGGACAAATAAATCTGCCGGAGTCAATTAATAAAATCCTGCTGCTCGGTGCCTCCTCTGCTATCATGAGTCATTCAGAGCAAAAAGCCGCCGTTGTTCGCACCGCTGGTGTTACACTTTAACTGCGATACTGCCCGGCTGCTTCGGTCACATATCCAACGGGGTTATAACACGTTCTCGGGGTGCACGGGCTGCTCCAAGAGGGTGGGAAAGAGCCTCATCAAGGGGAAATATTACGCAGGATACGCTGCAAACACACACAGCTGCAGAGAACCAGCAGCTCAGCAACGACACGCTAGCCCCTACACCTCAAACATCAAAAATGCGAGGTGCAGCCGGTGCCCCAGCACGGACCAGGGCGGCTGCGCGTGCCCCGCGGGCAAACAGCGCTGCAGGCAGAGCCCACGGCGGCGAAACGCTGCAAACGCAGCATTTTAACCCGTTCTTTAAAGTCCTGCTGCTAATCCAGAGAAATGCAAACCGCCACGCTGGCGTGAGTTAAAATCCAGAGAAAAGCAAGTCACAGTACTGGCAGGGGTTAATGTCAGAGAGAACCCAGCAGCTGCGCTGGCAGAATCCTCCCCAACCCCTGCTCGCCCACAGCAGCCTCTCCAGCCGTGGGGAGGGCAGCGGGACCCCCAGCCGCCAGCGCGGGGAAGGGGCTCGGCACCTTTCTGCCCCTTTTTTTCTGTGATGCCAACGAGGGGCTGGGAAGACGCCAGGAAAAACAAAATCCTTTGGATTTCCCAACGAGGAAAGAAGGAAGCTGGTGTCCCGCTGCCAGCCCGGGCGTGCTCGGGGGGTGCGGGCTGGGCTGCTCGTCGCCCCGTGACCCCCGTTTGCAGAACCAGGCTGCGACGCCTCGTTTAGCTGCTGCCTGATCAACTTTCTTCCTGCCTTAAAATAGCTCCGGCTCCGCTGTCACGCCAGAAGGACCCTGAATGCTGTTATTCATTCATCCTGACCCAGGCACAGGCGTAATCCTCGGCCCTTCTGCTGCGCCCATCGCAGGAGGAGCTTAAAGGCTCTGCAAGCTCCGGGTGTGACGTCCCTGTCCCGCGGGGAGCAGTGGGGTGGCAGCAGGGTCCCCGGAGGGGCTGGCACTGCCCTGTGTCCCCCACCAGGGAAAAACCTCCCGTCCTGGTCGGCAGCAGCGGGGCGCAGGCAGTGCCCGGTCCCGGCTCGCCCTGGGGACATGGTGGCAGGTCCCGGCTGAGCCGCACCCAGCACCTGCGGCTGTCCCAGCGCTGACCTGCGCCGCGGAGACAGCGCCTGGTGACACTGCAGGATGGGGGCGAGCACAGAAAATGCCCTCAAGGGGTTGTGTCTGGCCAGGACGGCACGGGATGCTCTCCCGCACACACCCATGGTTGCTCTTTAACCGCACACTCCGGCACTGGGACACCTTCGGGTCCAGTTCCTGCCGTTAGCTCATCACTTAAAAAAATAAACAAAACCAAATAAAAGCTGACCTTCGGGGAGGAGCCCGTGGGTGCACCCTGCCTTTTCTTCCGCTCACCACTTGCACAATTCAGATCCGCCCTCGCCCGAGCCAGAGCCAAGAACGAGACCTCAGCAGCCTCGGAGAAACCCCAAATTCCGCTCACCGGGAGCAGAGGAGGCGCGTGCAGCCGCGTCCTCCCGCGCCCGCCAGCATCCCACCTCTGCAAAGCTGGTTCTCAGCCAGCCCAGGGGCAGAGCGCTCGGTACCTCGCAGAAACGGACTTTTCACATCGAGGGACAACGAGAGGCTGCGGGCGCTGCGGGTCAGCTCCGGCCGGGAGCGAGCACGGCGCAGGGCACCGAGGAGGAGGCTGCCCGCAGCTCGGCCGCCGGCCATCCCGGAATGGCGCAGGCGAAGCAGCTGGATAATCCCGCGGGTCGGTGGAACGGGTAACGTCATGCTGGAAACAACAGTTGCTCAGCTCCCCGACCGGAGGAGCGAGCAGCTGTAAAAGCTCTGGGAAGGATGGCTCGCAGCCCTCGCCGCGCGGGGAAGAGCCTTGGCACCAAGTGCGAATGCAAATATTCCCTTCCCCGGAGTGTGCTGCAGCTCAGCCAGCAGATGGGACTGCTCACACCCCGCTCGGCCAGCCCAGCCCTTCTTCTTCCCCTGCTCTTGCCACGCTGCTGCGTTCGTAGCTCATCTCTGCAAACGCTCCGGAGCCGCGACCCCCGGTTTGCAACCAGGACGTTGGGACACCATTGAGGGCTCGTTCCTGCAGCCCAGCCCTCGCCCACTCCCCGAGGGCACCCATCGCGAGCCCAGACCTGCAAGGGCTCGGCTGCGGGATGTGCAGCACAAGTGCAGAGGATGTTTCCACGCACGGGATTATCTGGAGAGAAGGGCTGCCAGCGCCCCGGCTCCTGGAGGGACGGCTCTCGGAGAAAGTTTCCAAACTTGGGACATTAAAGCAGAAATAATGGCTTCGGCCGGAGCAGATCCACCGAGCGTGCCTGCGGGCAGGTCCCTGCAAAGGGACTGATCCATACGGGAACGAGATGTCCGGGAACGGGGCTGCTGGGGGGCTGCAGGTGTGGCTGCAATAGGATTGAAATTGGGATGAAAAGTCAACGGACAGGAATAAAAATTACCATCTACCAGCAAACTGAAAGGCAGAACACGCCGAGGACGTGCAGGACGGGGCCTCACCCGTCTCTCCAAACCCCCTCCGACACCTCTCCGCCTGCCCGGGCAACGTGTGCGCACACCTCCCGGCCCCAGCCTGGGAACGCTGCCCGCGAGCAAATCCTGCACGGAAACAAGCACCTGAGGATCCCGGCCGGGTTTAAGCCCTTTTCAAAGGAAAAAGCAATCAGGGAGGCGAGCGGCAGGATGCCGTTTGAGAACCGGAGCAGCACGTACCTCTCTGCAAACCCCGATCCCCTCCTGGCTCCGGAGCAGCAGCCGGGAGGGGACCCGGGAGAGCCCCGGGGTGATTCTGGTCCCGATGCCAGGCGTCATTAGCGGCACTGCTCCCGTGCTCTCCCCTGAACCGGGGAGCCCGCAGCCAGACCCGCACCCCGAGACGCACAGTGACCACATTCAACAGCAGAAGTGGAGGTTGCTGCCAGCTTGGGGCACCCATCGCTCGCCCGGCCATGCCATCCTCCGGACAGATTTCTGAGCACCCTTCATGAGCCGACCAGCACCCAGCCAGCTCATAAACCAACGACACCCGGCTAAAACCTGGGGGTCCGCACTCAGGAGAGCCGGGCAGGGCTCCGCCAGGGACCCCTCGCCCCCCTGGAGCACCCACCTTCCCTGGCCAGTGCCGGATGCAGGGAGCTGCGAGGGGGTCCAGCCCTCTCCCCCCCTGCCCTTGGGCATCGCACTGCGCTAATCCCCGGCTTTCACACATTTACCACGCCAGAACTACAGCCCCCCTCCCCAAACTAAGCCCGTAATAATGAGGTAGCACTAGATCTTAATCAAAAACCGCCCACCCTGCGAGGCTGCCCTGCGCTGGTTTCATTGAAGGTAATTTGATCTTGGTAGGACGACATTCCTAAAATAGTTGAGGGAATTCAAACATGAAATAAGGTTTCCAGGAAGGGATTAAAAAAAAAAATAGGTCAAGCAAGTGTGTGTGTGATTAAAGTAACCCAGCAGCCCTTCGTCTGCTTTAACCGCATCTCCGTTCAACTCTATCCTGTATCGACGCGCAACAAATGAGATGCAAGAGGCTGCCCAAAGCAGACAGGCTGAGATAAGATTATTCTGAACGTGGGTGACCCTGCCTCCTCCGGGTTTCACCGCCAACATCCAAACCATGTCCCAGCTGAAAAATCAGCTCAGAGCTCGTTGGAAACAGCCACGAGGAGCGAACACTGCGCGGTGCGACAGCGTACGCAACAGCAGCCAGCTCCAGTGCCAGCGCTGCCGCCGTCCCGCGCCCGCTGCCAAGCTCCCTGCCTCAGTTTCCCCATCCAGCCCAAGCCTCGCGGGAGGGAAGCCCAGGGACCCTCGTGCCTGCTGGCATCCCCCCCCCAGCGCCGCACAAAGCCCTCGCGCCATATGTCACCCAACCCGTCCTTAACCGCTTATCCTTCCTCTGCCTTTGTGCTCCCGGCTCGGTACAAAAGCAGCGGGAAGCCGTGCAGAGCCAAAGAAAATAAAAATTCCTGCGGAGACAAAGGTGTGCGGCTCTCCCCGGGGCTGGACCGGCGTCAGGGCACGCAGAGGAGCCACAGCCGGGTGATTTTTGGGTTCGATTTGGTCAGTGAGCACCTGGGGAGCGGGCAAAAGCAAACCCAGGCTGGGGGCAGCGCCGGCCCCGCTCCCCGGCTAATTAGCGCGGCTGATTCCCAAATGCTAATTGGCCATTTTAGGTCAAGGGTCAAAGAAATTAAAGGACGGGAGGGGAAAAACAGAAAGAGCCTGAGCAGAGGCAGCCCCTTACTCTCCAGCTCTTTGCACAGCAGGAACATACTGGGAACGGACTGGGATGGACTGGGATTAGACTGGGCTGACCCTTCCCCAGCCCGATGGTGCAAAGCATCTCAGCAGGATCTGTCCCTGGGCATCCCACAAAGCCAGGCAGCCCGGCAGGGACAGGCAGGGATGGGCAGGGACGGGCAGGGACAGGCAGGGACGGGCAGGGACAGGCAGGGATGGTCAGGGACAGGCAGGGACGGGCAGGGACAGGCAGGGACAGCACCAGCAAAGGCCACCAGCATCTCCGGCTGCTGCTCTCCTGCCGTCAGGGTTTCAGGGCCATCGCCTAATGTGTAAAGGAAAAAGAAAACAACTTATTGATTTGCCAGAGGCTCCACGGAGCAGTGAAACCACACGAGTTTCCATGGAAACCAAATTAATTGAGTAAAACTCTCATCGACGGCACGGCACGTCATTTACCGGGACAGACCCCTGGCCACAGGGTCTGGTACAAAGACACAAAGGTGGCGACTGTGCGGGTGGCTGGCAACCCCTCCCTTGGGCTACGAAGCCACAGCCCAGGAGGAGGGGAGCCCCGGGATTTCCACGACACATGAAACCCACCGGGGGGGACAATGGGGAGACGCAGCGATGGGGATTGGGGTGAGCAGGCGGGGATGCGCTGGCAGCACAGAGAGCCGCAGGGGTCCGAAGCCGTCGCCTTCCTGCAGTTTTGCTTGAGCAGAAGACCCCAGCCTGCCCTCCCCAGCAGGACCCTGGCTTCTCCCTCCTCCCTTGCTCAAGGCACGGCAACGGCGCCTGGCATAAAACCAGCAGAAAGGCTCCTGCCCGATGCCCGTGCCAGCCACCCGGCACGGTCGCCCACCCCTCGGCATCGAGGATGAGCCCAAGCCCCAGGGCAGGAGCCAGCCGCAGCCCCGCTCAGCCCGCAGCAGCTCCCAGCACCACCAGTCGGGATCGCTGGGAGCCCAGCCGGGGGGAAGAAAGGGACTAATTAAGTTGCAAATGGAGGAGGTTTTGGTTTGTTTTTTTACTTTTTTTTATGAGTCACTAAGCCATATGGCTGATGCAAGCCGTCCCGCGAAAGCACCGAGCCAAACAATTCGGGTGCTGCCGTACCCTCGTTATCCTGGGACGCGGCGTCACACTGTCACCGCGCCGGTCTTTTGTCCTCCCTCGCGCCGGGTGACATTGCTCAGCAGAGGAGAACCTGCTTGAAACGCTACACCTCGCCGGGGACGGATATTTAATTAACGCCGACACGCCAGGCCCCGCTGCAGAAGCGTTTCCAGCCGCGAGAACGGGCTCCAGCCCCAGCAAAACAGGGAGAAAAGCCCTCGGAACCCAAAGCAGCGAGTTCGCCCCATTCCTTCTGCTCCATCGCAGCACATCACGGTTTTATACGGCAATTAGCCAGGATGCTGACCTGGTCTGAAGCCAGACCAGCGCTCAGAGCTCTCGGCTTCCAAGCTCAGCAGCAGTCTGCTCCAGTGCCCATCCCTCGGCGCCGAGGGGAACCCCGAGCCCCCGCACAGCTGTGCCTGGTCCCCAAACTGGGTCACCTCCTTCTTCAAAATCCCACCTCGCTCTGGTTTCGTTAAGTTTGCAGAATTAATTCCCGTGCAACCCCATCGCCGTCCCATCCCGGCTGCTTTAGGCTGGCCTGACCGCGGCAATGGGCAGCCGGGGAAGCTCAGAGCCACGGGGATTCCGGAAGCAACAGCGCTCCGGGAGCTCGGGAATCGTCCCCAAAGGCCATCGCCTGTCCCCACCGCGGCCCCACGCTCTCCATCGGCCGGGGCTCTGGCCACCATTCCCCCCCGACGCCCAGCCCAGCTCTGCAAAGGTGCCAGGGGAGCACTGGCAGGGTCCAGGCTCCTGGTCCCCGCATCCCACCCCATCCCCTCTCAGGCGGCACCTGGAGGTGACAGCAGGGGTGTCCCTGCCGGAGGAGGATGCCAGCACAGACCCCACAGCTCCCCGCTGCTGCAGAGGTTGTACCTGCGTGCATCCAACCGCTGCCTGGAAGCGTGGCAGCAAAGAAAAAACCCACCGTCGTGATTGACTCCGGAACCGAAGCAAACATTAAAAATCAGCTTTGAGCCCAGACGTCCCCGTAACCCACCTAGCAGTGTCCCATGCCCCATTTTCTGCCTGTTTTCCCCCCGCTCCAGCTCTGCTTTCCTGGCCAAGGACAGCGCCAGGGCTCCATCACCGGCGTGCGTGCCCGGCTGCCAGCACCGTCCCTGGGGAAGGCAGCGAGGGCAGGGATCGACAAGCTGTCAGGCAGGAGGAAGAAATACCACTTCCAGGAGTCAGAGCTCATTTCCCAGCAATAAAAGCAGCAGGCTGGGGCTGGGGGAACGCACCGCTAATGGGGACGCGCATCCCGCACCACTTCAGCCGCCGATAGGAAAAGACCCAGGGGCTGCAGATGGGAAAAATAAAAGCCATCAGCAAATGCCTGGGTTTAGGCAGTAACAGCCCTCGAGCGGGTTCAGATCGGCGCAGAAAGGCTCTGCCCTTCCCTACACACCTTATTGCTGCGGACAATCTTGCTGAATTGCTCACACCAGCATCCTCCCTTCACCTCCTCACTCTCCGTCCTCTTCAGCCCCATTATCCCCGCTCCACCCACAGCCACTCCTCTGGGGACCCGAGGAAGGGCCAGAGGATCCGAAATGCCACCTAGAAATGGAGACCTGAAGCTTTTGTGCTTCCCGGAGTTATTTGTGGGTGGATTTTATCTCCTTTTCCATCTATTCTTGGTGCGCTTGGGCCAGGCGGGTCCTTCCTGGCAAGCTGGCAGCCTGCCTTCCCTCCGCCGGGCTCACCCATCGCGGCTGCAGAGGATGCGAGAAGGACAGTTATCCCCCCAAAACAAACCCCAGAGGCTACAGGCGGGACCACCAGCCATGGGGACACACCAGAGCCCAGCCACGCAGAGCCGTGGCAGGAGGGGACAGATCCCACAAGGCGGTTACTTTGGGTTTTAAGACACTTGTTTGTTTGCTTGTCGCTGGGCAACGGAGAGGATGGAAAAACCATATCAATGTCATATTGTCACCTCTGAGTCACTGCTCAGCATGGGCTGAGATGCCCCGTTCCTCCCGCCGCCGAGCACGGGGCAGCCGGGGAAGAGCCTGAAGCACCCCAAAAGCGGCTCACCCCGGCTCTCACTGCCTGCGGGGTCCTCCATGCCTTCCCCATCCCAGCAGCTGGGGACACCAGTGGCCTGGGGACATCTATGGCCCAGGGACAACTTTCCGGGCCCTGGAAGGCGGCACAGGAATTTGCATTTCTATTTGCATTTCCTAATTGCGCCTGCGGGTTTCCTGGGGCAGCGGCTGGCTGTGGTTTCCATGGCAGGGTTGGTGCGGACCCCGAGAACCGAGCGAGGCACAAAGGGGCCACAATGGACCTGCCACTCACCCGCATCAAAGGCGGCCGGCGGGGCGGGACGGGGGCACCGCGGACGGGGACACCACAGCCTGTCCCCCCCAGCACTGGGGCAGGCACAGGGAGCCCCCCAGGGCAGGGGCAGAGGCTGGCCGGGACACTGCTGGTCTCGGCACTGCCGGAGGGGTGGTGGGGACAGGAGGGTGGTGGGGACAGGATGGCAGTGGGGACAGGACGGCGGTGGGGACAGGACGGCGGTGGGGACAGGACGGCGGTGGGGACAGGATGGTGGTGGGGACAGGACAGCGGTGGGGACAGGACGGCGGAGCCGAGTCTCACTCACTATTGCACAGAGGTGGCACCTGCCCCGTGCCCGTCGGAAGCGGTGCAGGAGCCGGACCCAGATGTTCCCCCGTTCCCGTTACTTTCAGCCGGCTTTCCATCCCGCGGGGGTGCGTTTCTCTCCCTTTCCGACTTCCCTGTGCCACCCAGGGACTCTCTGCCCGGCGCTGATCCCAGCAGACCACCCAAAACCAGGACGGAGCCCTGGGAAAACCTGCTCCCCGAACCGTCGCTGCAAAGCCCAGTGCCACCGAGCAGAGGCGAGACTCCAGCCCACGTCCCCCCACACCCTGGCCATGGTGACAGCGATGCTGCCGCCCCAGCCGTGCCACCGGACAGGGACCGGTTAGTGCCTGGCACACCCGTGGGGGGCTCTGTGTTACTGCTTTAAGCATTTTTCTTACTTTATAACATACAGTTATCACCATCATCATTAACTTGTGCTGCCCAAAAGCTTCCCAGCTCCGACCACGAGCACCCCGCGGTGCCAGCGGGTGAGCGCACCCTGAGGGTTACTGCAGCAGCCCCCTCCCCATGGGTCCCTCCCCAGGGTTTTACCCTCACGGCACAGACCCTCGCTCTCCTCTCCCAGCCGTTCCCCTCCGAACGCCAGCATCCGCAGCATCCCGTTATCTCCGGCCCCGCAGAGGGTGTTTGTGCAGGCAGATAACCGCTATCGTGCTGGGACACCCCGCTTGCTCCCCGGGGCAGAGCGTGACCGTGGCACTGCCGCGACGGCCAAGCCGGCTCAGCCATGCCGCGGATAGGGTCGGGGAAAAGGTTAGGTGTCGCTGCAGGGGTTAGATGCCAGCTTGCTGGGGTTTTTCAATTTGAAAGCTCTTTTTAAATAAAATGCTCAAAAAGTCAAAACTTTCCTGGGAACTTTGTGGCTGGGAAGAGGACGACCACCTTCAACTTGTTTTTGAAGGAAACACTTTTGGCACTCAGAGGCTCCAGCCCCAGGAAGGGGCTGTGGGCATCAGGGATGGGCGGGTAAGGCTTTGCCGGCATCAGGCACATCCTCACCGTGGCGGACCCGGGTGGTGGGACATGGTGGCGGGGAAGGCCACAGGTGTACAACAGCCAAGCCAACAACAGGCTGGGTCTCCTCTGCCATGAGGACCACCGAAAGCTCTCCCCCAGCCCCGCTGCCAGCACCGGCCGATCTCCCCTCCCGGGGGCATGGGGCTGCCCTGGGGTCTTGCTGCCCCGGTGCCAGGCTCTGGAAAACCTTCATGACAATCCCAAAAAGCTTCACAGCAGAGCAGATGTCACTTCAGCCTGTGTCACTAGGACAAACGAGGAGGAGGAGGAGGGAGCACACAGAGCCACAGCTTCCCCGGCCGTGGGGCAGCCCCACCAGCAGCGGCAGCCTGGGAGGTCAGCCCGGGACGGCGGCGTTCCCGCGCGGATATCCTCGCCGCTCCAACCCCCGTGTTTGTTGTCAGCAGAAGCAGCAGGAGGAGGTGCGAGGAGGAGGTGCGACTCCACTTTTTAAAAAAAAAATAAATCATAAAACGGAGCCTTTCCAGCCCTCCTGATGAGACAGACGGTGCCGGAGAGCTGCTTTGAGCGGGCGAGGGAGCTCCCAAACCCCTCTCCGTGACCCCTCGGTGGTGATTTTCCAGGAACGCCGGGCGAGGATCATCCTGGAGGGACCGTGCCCCCATCCTCAGGGGGGACAGGGCTGGGCACCCCCCGGGGGTCCACCACCGCCCCAAGCCCAGGGGGTGGCTGCCAACGCCCAAACCCCACCATGGTCCCCTCGCTGGGACCCTGAGATGTCACCACTCGCAGGGGAAGGGGGTGACACCCCGCAGCGGGAACCCACCGGGCCCCAAACCCTGCCCGCGGCCCGTGACCTCGGGGATGCTCCGGGGGGGACACCGCCGACAGCCCGCTCCCGCCGGGGACGGACCCGCTTCGCCCCCCGCACCCCCAGAGCTGTCCCCAGGCGGGGCGGCCCCCGGGGGGGCTCCAGGCGCGGCTGAGGGGACCCCCCGGGAGAAGCCGAGGCCCCAGCGCCCGGCTCCCGCCCCGGGCCCGGCCGCAGCCTCCGGCCCCCGCTCCGCGCCCCGCTGGAGGCCGCCCCGGCCCCGCAGCCGCTCCCCGGCAGGCTCCGGGCCGCGGCCCAGCGCAGGCCG
>WKFP01014359.1:886145-903353 GCA_011057875.1 Pterocles orientalis
CCGGGAGCGGGGCCTAGCGGCGGCCGGGCCAAAATGCAGCGGGAACGGGGGGCGGGTGTGGCCTCCCCCGGGGCCTGGGTGAACCCCCCGGGGCCTGGATGAACCCCCCGGGGCCTGGATGACCCCCCGGGTCCGGACGTGTCCCCCAGCCCGGGGTGGCCCCGCTTCGGCCTGTCCCCGAGGCCTGTCCCGGCTCTGTCCGGCCCTGGGGGGGTCCCAAGCCCCTGAGTGGGGCCTGGGGAGGGTCAGGATCCCCCGGGCTCCCCCTGCACCCCCAGCCCCGCTGCGGGTATGCAGCAGCACCCCTAGGAGAGCGGATTTCTGGGGCTGGTTTTGTGTCTCCTCCGCAGGTTTCCAGCATCCCAGCGCCTGGGTTTGGGAACCCCATCGCCAGAGAAGGGAGAGGACACGGGAGTCCTGCCCCGAGGGCTGGCTGAACACGAGAGATGGATTATAACAGAGCGTCACCTCGACCACAGACAGAAAGCAGCCGTCCGCGCGCCGCTGCGGCTGACAGCTTGCAGCCATACCGCAGAACAGCCCGGGATGGGAAGCGAGCTCCTTTTACAAATTACAGGAGCCCGTTTACACGGGGCAAACACTGCAGAGACCAGAGACCGCAAACAGCAGCGGGTCAGGGCTGCCGCTTCCCTCGCAGCTCTGCAAACCCTCCTGGACGCGCTGCGGGACCCGCAGGACCACCAGCAAGGCTGGGTCAGAAGCACGTCTGTGTGCGCCGGACCCCGAGCACGCGTTTGGGATGGTCCATGGCTCTCGCAGGACGGTTCTCCACGCAGAGATTTTTTCCCCCATTTAATTTCATCCGTGTCTGGCAGATCTTTAGCCTGGGTAAGAATCTGCAAGGCTTTGACAAGGAGCGCAGACATCAGGACGAGTGAAAACGTGAGAGGCAAACCTTCTTCAGCGCATACCCGTGCCACAACGCTCGCTTTCCCACAGTTCAGCATCTCTTCGGTGACACGGCGCCTTGCAGCGAGCTGTGGTGGCTGCCACCTCTTTTCCTACTCCAGGCTTGTTTCGGGAGAAACAGGCGATTTTATCAGATTTCTTTAGTGTCCTTTGATATGGGTCTTAGCTGCTAATGACGCTAGGAAGTAAAAAGAAATGGGAATAGAAATACACAACTATGAGGAATTAAAATAGTGAATTTAATTCAGCCAGTTCCAACTAAATTGGTAATTCCCTGAAAAACAAAACTTGCACGGAAAACACAGAACTCAAATGGTTTTGTCTCAACAGCTGGCGAGAACAGCTAAGTGAAGAGGTGCCTGGAGTATTTCTGCCTTCTCTGGAAAACAGAAGGTGCCGTACATCCTGGAAACGCCCCTCGTTTTTTTACTAGAGTTGATTCTGGAGGTAGCTGCTGGAAATGCTTTGCAAGGAAAGCAAGGGTCTATACTCCGACACAACCAGTCATTTCAGATACCCACGATGAAATGTTTTACAAAAGTCTGGTTTTCAAAAAGCATTGATGCTTCCTTAAAGGAAAACCCAGGGCTTTTAAAAATGGCTCAAATTAGCCCAAAAACCTGAACAACAACAACAAAATCTATTATTTTTAAAAATCATAAGCCCAGCTTTCCCAGTGGTCTCCACTTAGGCTTCAGGGAGATGCAGTGTACAACAAAATTAATTGAACGTTGAACGCTCTCGCCAGCCCGGGATGAGGGAGCGAGCTAGACAGCCTGGCTGAGTTTCTCTTAGCACTGAAATACTTTTTCCAAAGCAATACCAAAAAAGGTTTGTTTCTAGGTCAAGACCTCAGTACTAAATTTTAACCAGGGGCTGACAGTCCAATCTGAGCACAGCTGTAAAATGGATTCGCCGCAGAAGCTCAGGCATTCTTTTTCTAATTAGAAAACGGTCATTGAGCTTTGCGCGTTTAAAGGTGAACGCTATTTTTGACATAAAAAATTAGCACGTAGTTCCTCTGTCATCCTTCAGTTGCTGTTCTGGAAGCTGTGAGCGAATGAGCCAAAGATAAGCAAGAAGTATAAACACGCTGAATGAAATGAATAGGTAGAAGGGGATCAAGTTTTAAAGTTTTATTCTGCTTTGACAATTAGCGGAGGAAGAGCTTTATTTTTACACTTACTATTTATCCTAAAAAGCACCAGTAAGAAGATCCACTTAAACACTGAGAAAGAACCTCAAAGGCATTTAAAAACTGGAAGTGCTTTTAATAGCTGCCTTTTGAAAATACTGCTAAATCTATTTTTGAGATGGATAAACTAAGCCACCAATAAAGCAAGGCAGGAGTTTTCAGAAGGACTCAGCAGTGAAAAACTGTCGTCCACAACTCAGCTGCCATACGGGGACCCCAAGACAAGACAAAAAAAAAAAAAATCAGTGTACTGGATGCTTTTAAAAACCTGAGCGTTCTTTAAATCCCAATTTTCCTTCCTTCTTGCTTTGGTGGGAATCTAACCCCGACAGCCCTGAAAATTAACCCCAGGCAGTTTTCAAAATACGGCTCAGAGTGACTGTTTCTAAAATAAAAGTGAGAGAAGAGCGAGCAGAACTTGGAGGGCTTATCACCACCAGTAATGCCACCGACTAATCCCTCGGCAACCCCGGCCCCTTTATGTAACCTGGGATTGCTGCAGCTAAAACAGCTTATTGGGGTTTTGCTGTTTTTCTCTAAACCTCTCGTGGACAAATGCAAACACATTCAATACTTTTTTTTTCTTCTGCCACTCTAAAGAAAAACTTATTGTAAGAGGGGGGAAAAAACCTTTTATTTGAGAACAATGGCAAAGGGAATTTAACTCATACACTGAGAATAACACATGATTTTTCTCTCTCATCCGTGATCTTGCCAATTTACAGCACTCGGGTATAGCAACAACAGTAAGATATAAAAGGTCGAATACCCAAATTTCTCCTCACCCCAAACACCCTCTGAAGTGGCGGGCAGTTCCACATAAAGAAAAAAAAGCCCGTGCCCAAGGTAAGCGGTTTATACCATTTCCTGGCGGCGTGGGTGGCTGTGCCGTATACTTACTTCCCCGCAGCGCCTCGCCAGCACACAGCCAGCCACCCGGAGGCTCTCCTTGCCCGGAGGACGAGTTTTCATGCCATTGATCTGACTGTTCTGACTTTCCACGGCACAAATCCTTCCAAGGCAAAATTCAACTTTAAAAACTTTCAGTCGGTGCTAAGCCATTAACCTCACGCTGAATGCTTATGGAAACTTCAGGAGAAAAAAAAAAAAAAAAAATCAAACCCCTATTGAACTGCTTGCAATCGGAGACCTGAATGGGCTCGATATAAAACCCACTCAAATCAACGGCAGCAATAGGCTTCCCTGGATGTTGGACTAGATCCAGCTTAAAAGTTTCCATGAAATAAACTAGGCTAAGCGCATCAGCTGCACAGAAACTAACTGGGTGGAACAGGAGCATCTGTTCTTCACATCCCCCATTTTCTTACAGCGGATGAGCCAGCGATGATAAGGTAGCATGCATGCCATATAAACTACTTGACCAGGTAGCTTTCGTTTGTCAAAAAAAACAGCTTAATGTCTTTCATATGATGGCATTACAACGTGAAATTAATGTCTGGATTGAGACAGCTGAGGAGCACACCTCGGAACCATTTATACACAGTACAAAGCAAATGTTTACCCAAGTACAAATGAAACAGGTCGACAATTAGCTAATGTAGCTTTGTGGACATAAACCAGGTACATTCGAGCAGAACCAACAGAAAATAAAAAGGAAACAGCCCTTTTCCTATCCCCTGCTAAGAGCACCGTGGTTAGTGGTTTGGGAAGCCTCTGTCACGTTGAAAAATTTCCTTGCCGGTGTTTAATGTGTTTATTCTACTGCTACTCTGTCGGGATAAAAATAACCTCAGCAGGGCACGCTAGCTGTGCGAAGCGCCCACTGTCAATACTACAGTAATTGACAACATACAATTAAGTCTCACACCTGTTTATTGTAAGTAATTCATAGATAACCACTTCTAGTACACATTTTCATATTGGCTCTTAATGCTTTTGGGTTGGGTTTGGTTTTTTTTTTAAGCTCAGGGACACCCAAACTTCATCTAGGGGTCACCTCTGCAATTTACCCAGATCCAGAACGCTACGCCTACTATGGAGAACTGGTGCAAGCCGGCACCATTGCCACGGGTAACGGAGATGGTTTGGAAACTACACATCCCAACATGCACGGCCCCGCCAGCGCGGGCGGCTCTACGCTACGGGAGGAAGGAGATGAGCTGGGGAGCATTCGCCTCGCATGCCTCGCCTCGATCAGCCTAAGTCATGCAGCTCTCTGCACGCAACGCTCTACACAGTGCAAAAACGAAGACCTCTACACAGCTGGAGTAAGAACAGTGGTAACAAAGTCATAGCTACATATTCTTCTCTACATTTTTGTTTATTGAGACAAACTAATTAAAAGGCACAAACATAGGGCATATGTTTACATGGACATTATAACAAACATATACATTAAAAGTGTAGGAATGTGTTTCCTTTCTGCTAAACAGAAAGTTCCTAAGCTTTTATATATACAAAAGTTGTACAATTTGATGTCCTAAAGTACAAAAGATCATTTATAAAATTATTTTACACTAAGCTCTATTTTTTTTTGTTTTTGTTTTTGTTTTACTATGTAGTCCAAGCCCCTAGAACAGTTCCACGTAATGATACAGATAGCTGTCACCTGAGCCAGCAGCCTGGCAATCACTGCTTGTACTGACACGGCAGGGTGGGAACGGAAGCAGTCCATTGTGACTAGTCAGTCCTGCTAGCACTCTGTGAAAATGCGCACACGCTAATCTCCATAGCTTTCAACTTCATTAAGATAAAAACATCTCAACTGTCATTTTATTTTTTTTTCTGTTTTTTTTTAATGTAGAGTCTTGGGTTTAGGGTGTTGGTTTGTTGTTTTTTTTTTTAAACAAAGTTTTAAAAACGTGAATATGTGACATGATAGTCTAAAAAGTATATCTGTTTCCCTAGATTTTGCTTTCTACTTTATGTACAGATAAACAGGTTAAGAAATAAAAAGCACATGTAGCTTAAACATGTGTGACCATTTGTGGGGAAGTTCTGGGCTGGATAGTTCAAACCATCACCCCAGCACTCCCACAAATTGATAGAAATGTGTTAACACAATAGAAGAGTAACGTAAAAATGATGATGTTTGCAAATATTTACAAAGTTGAACAGATTTGCACAACACTTGATTAAGAAATAGGGGAGAAATTAAAAGACGCTCTCTGCTTGTCCTGGAGGGGCATCCTACCTAGTTAGTGGTTAGAATAAAAACTGTATACAATTTAATATAAGACAAAACTTCTAGTGAACAACTAACACGTCTGTCCCCTGCTGTAACACCAGCAGGCTCTGATTGGGAGGCAGAGGGCATAAAAATCATACCCAGTGCCTCCAGAATCTTCCAGCTTAAAGCAATATTTCTTAAGTTTCAAAGCACTCCTTTTGCTCCTCGATAAGAGTCCCATAGGGGTCTGACTGTTCAGAGACCATGCTTACATACATTTCGACTCCTCTTCTGTCAGCCATGGCTGTTTCTCACCAAACAGTAACAGTTTTTTTAAAAAAAATGTTGACTACAATGCTATATTCCCTTAGGGTAATATGTTGGGTAATATTTACATCTCCAAATATCAGGTCACAATCCCTATTATATGTTGAAGTTAGAATGATAAGTTATCATATGCTTTGCATATCAGAGCTGGTATCACCTTTCCCATAGGGAATGCTGCCTGAAATTATCATATTCCCAAAGGTAAAATGCATATTTTCTCCAAAATGCATTTTTTTTTAAATGACAACATTGTAATGCATTTACTCATTTAAAAAAAAAAATTAAAAAAAAAACCAAAACAAAACATCAACACAGACAAAGATTCTACACTAGCTCAGAAACAGTGGCCTCAACGACTGGCAAGTTAAAACTAGCCATCCACCCTGTTACAGATAGAGGGGTTTTTGCTAGTGTTTGGATTAAAATAATTTTCTAAGTTATAATTTGGGGGATAAAACATAAAACTGTTTTTTAATTACTTTTTTATTTTTTTAAAAACTCTGGCAAATAAGTATCTGCTCTAATTCAGCATCAGTCAGCTAAAAGGTAAAACTTACTTTAAATGAAGTGCTCCAGTGAAACTCAAGTTTGAACCACATGAGCCAAATCAACAGGGGAAGATGCTACTATGGTCTCTGATGGTGCATGTTGCCCCAGTGTCTTAGTCTGAATTTATTATTAACTAAAACAAAACAAAAACCAACAACAACAAAAAAAACAATTAAAAAAACCCCAACCAAACAAAGCCCAAAAAGGAACTGCTGGTAAGGATTCCATTTTAATCCTTTTTAATACTGTTTAGAAATTCTTTACCAGGGAGGAGACGTGGGCAAGGCCTGGGGCAGGAAAGGCATGCTCTCTACTGGTCTCATCGCTATATTTAAGGGACCAGCTAACGTCATCGGCGTGGGGAGGTTCATGGGAGATGTTATAGTGACTGGATGCGCTATATTCACTGGAGCGGTTACTGGGGTGGGTAAATTGACTGGTGTGGTGAGCGTTAATGGAGATGTCATGGATAATGGACTTGTTATAGTTACAGGATGCCCTAGGTTCATCGGACTGGATATATTAACTGCACTTGATACATTTACTGGACTTCTCATGCTCATTGCAGCTGCCACTGTGACTGGGTTTGTGATAGTCCCAGAAGCCACAGAGGACGTTATATTGAATGGAGTAGTAAGAGTCACAGGCGTAGTAGCAGCAGTGGAGGTTTGGCACAAGTTAGCAGCTTCTAAAAATGAGACATAAAAAGACAAAAAGTTTTTAACACATAAAAAACCCGTGGACAAGATTTAAAAAAAAAAAACAAAAACAAAAACAAGAACAAAAACCAAACAAGAACAGGTACAAATTCTGGCATAATTTTCTTTAGGAATTATTAGTAAGTTAAAACTGTTAACATTCTATAGCCTACAAGAAATACAAACTCTCATGCAGTTCATTTCAATTCAATATTGTTTTTCCTGAGAAGTCAAGCGAGGTTGTCTTATAAAGAGGGTTTTGATGTTCATAACAACAGTATCGCACAATCAAAGAAATCCTCCCAAGAGGAACATTATAAATAGAGGAGAGAGTGTACATACCGAATGGTACGTACTCTATAGCCTTCTCAAAGGTGAACTGACATTCTGTGAAGGTTTTAAAAAGTCATTATTAGGGACTGATAAGCAAAGCTCGTTTCAATATTTACCTGCTTATTTCAGTCTTAATTATTGCTACTAAATTGCTGCACTGATCACAATACTTAACCATTTTCAAGGCTACCCCGCCAGTACATCTTCCAACCCCCACTATCTCCTCAGCTCTCACACAAGCTACAGCTCCACACCAAGCTGGTTTGGTTTGTGGTTGTTTGGGTTTGGTTTCCCCCCTTTTTTTTTTTGAACTTTGTTTTGCAGTAAGCAGGAATTAGTGCCGAACAAGGAAGACCCAGGAGGCCAGTGCCCGGCCCTGCTGCCGGTGGGCTCTGGCAGGGCTGGGCACTGGGGGTACGGTGGTCCGGGGGGGCGAAGGGCTCTCTAGGCATCCGTCAGCACCACCTGCCGGCTACCCACACTAGAAGGCTCCAAAAAGAGAAGCGGGTCGGTGGACACAGGTAAAGGGAAGGGATGACTGCTAGAGAAACCAACAAAAAATATATTCTAGATCAACGTCACGGCACTTCTAAGTCGTATCTTATTCCACATTTGTAGGGGAGGACACCAAGCTCAGTCTACACCCACGTTTCAGGAGGTAAGCCAGGAGCAAAGAGTCCGCTCTTGCCACTCGGGCAATACAAATGTACCAAGACAGAGTTAACTTTGAAAGCAACATTAGCCCCATTCAAGGGTTACTGTTGGTTCTTCAAAGTCCATATCTAGGAGGGGTGGAAAGGAAGGGAAAGAGTAAAAAAAAAAAAAAAAAAAAAAAAGTGAAAATAAATAGTATTAGACTAAAAAAAAATCCCATACAGTGTTGTAAAGCCAAGGCAAGAGGTGGCACTAGCACAGGAGAACCAGCACGGACAGAGCAGCACATCGACTGGTCTAGCTTCACCTTCCGAGCACAGCAATACCCAGACACATCCTACCCGTGTCCCTTCCCCAGTTACACTAAACTATCATCAGCCTGACCACGCTCCTCCCCACCCAGCGCCCTTGCCCACCATTCTGTCCAAACCCCCTGTTTCTGTTAAAGCATACTCAAAAATCTCAGTAAGAAAGGAAGGGAAAAGGGAGCAAGACATGGGAAGGAACAAGCAGGAAAAAAAAAATTCTCAGATTTTCTAAATCTGACACCCATTTGCTTTATCCATTTAGCAGCCTGATGATATTTAATGTTTCTGTTATCACTACATTTTAACACAAACAAGCTGTTTCTATACTGTCTGATCACAGAATTCAATTCAATTGGAATAACAACCAAGGCGAAAGGAGCTAGCAGCCTAACACACAAACAAGACCTAGAAAAGAAAAAAAAGAGTGAAGAAACTGAAAGGAAGTTTAGGAGAAAAGAAAAAGATAAGGTCAGTCCAAAACACTTATTACTAAAATCAGCTAGTGAAAAACAGTAAGCGGTCGCTGAGAGTTTCTGCTAAAACATGTAATCCACAAGTCACATGATGGACATTAGAAATCAAACGGAAAAGAATAAGCTAGCAGTCTAACAACACTAAATTGCAGCACTCTGTTCTTTACAGAACCGACACACTGACCAACAATAGGAAGCTATTCAACCTCAGCTACAGGAGCACGGGTACGTGTAAGCTGCGAGCTAGCAATAATGAAAAACACCAGCACTTGTTGGTTAATTTTGTAATGAAAAAAAAAATAATAAAGAGAAGAGTAAGTTCTACAAGTTCCAGAAAACTTTTTGCTAAGACCGTTAGGTGATGATGAAGCGCATGGAATAAATTGGGAGAAAAGATGAAAGGAACACAGAAAGCACCCACATGCAAACTGAGGATGGTGCAAGGACAGGGGGTGTTGTGTGTGTGTATATATACATACATATATATATGCACACAAGTTAACAACTGGTAAATATGCATAAACACAGCTAAAAACCACATGCAAGTTAAAAAAAAAACACACTCTTGCCTTGGAGCAGACACAAACAGCCCTTTATAATTGATGACAGCTACGTACACGTTCAAGCACAGAGACCAAAGGGAAGTGAGTAATGAGGAGTTCATTTACGACACCGTAATTTTGGTCATGTTATTCTCCTGCTAGTTTTTAGCTATTACTTCTACCATCAAGAATGACACTTTCCTGTAAGACATCCTTTCCTGACATCTTAATCTCCCTATAGAACTGTAAGCTCCCGTATCTTATAAACCCAAGACCATAAGGGTTGTTGTGTTTTACCTTTCTTCCTTGCTTTGACGGCCTCTTCCCATAATCTCAGGGTCTCTACCTGCTTTCCAGGCCAACTTGTTACGTGTTGCTGCTGCTGCTGCTGTTGCTGCTGCTGCTGTTGTTGCTGTTGTTGTTGTTGCTGTTGCTGCTGCTGTTGTTGTTGTTGTTGCTGTTGTTGCTGCTGCTGTTGCTGCTTCTGATTGCTGGTCTCTTCACTCATGCATGCTATGCCAATTAAGTAAGAACACAAATTCACCTTGAAAAGTTACTCTTGTTTTCTGGGAGATGACAAAGGCTTCTTCCATAAAGAGTGTGCGGAGTCTCACAGGACTCCACCAGCAAAAATCACAGAGGTGTTTAAAACCATATCATTAATTCTGTGCTTTATAAAACTACTCTTCCAAGATCTACAAACCAAAATGTAAGTCAAGCACATCTGCAGTTACTCCTCTGGCCACATTATACCTCATCATTTCCACCTCTAACAACTGCAGTAAATGCCTCGTGAACTGGCTTAGCACCCCTGAACTGGCCCGGGAGCCAGTGCTGTAACCCTATCCCTTGAAAAATACTTTGCATCCAGCTTTCCTATTAAGCTCACCCATCAGACATTTTAGACATTCCCGGTACCTTCAAATTATCCAGGAGTAACAGGAACTGAAAAGATGTTGTAAACTAATACTGTTTCAAAGGCTTTATGGACAAAGTTTCCAAAGACATTCCTTACCACTCCCTCTTGATTCCTCTGAAAACCTGGCTTACATCGCTAGCCGCGTAGCTTAGCTGCAGTTACCGGTATTTTAATAGGGACAATCTGAGAGTGAAGTCTTCATTTGCTTACTAGACACTCAAAGGTTCAGAATTTAAGACTAGAAGGAACTATTATAAACATCTCATTTGAACTCCTGCACACCACCAGTCAATGCCACTAGTGCCCAAAACATCAGGGCTGGATTTAATGCTTTTCTTGTCAGCTACTGCCAGAGGGAGGAGTCATTGAGCCCCAGGGTCAAAGATCAGAGAAAGCAGAGAAATCTTTCTCCTCATTTTGATGAGCTTTAGATCAGGCTTCAAACCTGAAACTTGGCAGATCTTAGCAGTTCTTAAATATTCTAAAATCTCCAGAATTATCTGTTGGACTTGTAGATCTGTACAGTTCAGGAAGTAGCACTGAACCTAGAAGATGGGAAACCTTGGGAACTCTCTTCTTCAAAAGCTGGGTTATTCTCTCAAACTGCAGGGCACTCCTAAGGGATAAGAGCACAGTCTAGCAGCAAACTAATTCCACATACGCCAATTTCTTGAGCTGAAGAAGATCCTGTTATCAAATATCAATTTTTAATAGGCGTGAATACCCAGCCTGAAGTGTATAGTTTTGCATTTTAACGTAATCAAAGGCAATTCCCTTTGCAAACACATTGTTATTAGAAATGTTTTTAAAACGTTCACCTACTTTTATTGATGCCTTGTTTACAGGTATTACAGTTGATACTTTGGCTCTGCCCGTGTGTCTTTAAGTGGCTGGTGATATATGCTGCACTCAGAAGTTTACCACAGATATTACACGATACCTTTCCTTCATGGCGCACCATGTGTGTCCGCAGTCTGTCTTTGGTGGCAAAGGCAGCAGTGCACGTCTATATGAAGGACAACAGTTACACTTGAAGCGCAGACAGCATCATTACAGTCTGAATTACACGCCCGCTGTAAGCCTATTCTACCTTGTAGGTGCAAACGGTATCCTAAGGATATTGACAACAGGAAGTTTTACCTGTACTTATAGAGAAACCAAAATCAAACTACTGAGCAGAGACTGAAAACGGAAGCTGGCTTCTGCGACAAGCAGGACAAAAATCACACTGCGTGAACTTTCTTAAAACAGCGAGTTGCCTTATCTACCAAAACGAGAGGTACTTACAAAACAGGGCTAGAACAGGCAAAGCTGGGTTTTGATAACAATTTTACTGCACAAATCCGAACCTGATATCTTAAGTTGCTCAATTACTTCTGTTCCCATCCAAATCAGAACGAGGAAATGAAAGCTTTTTCTAACACTATTCTTTTTACACAAGACTTTTATTTAATATGATGAGTCACTAAAACACGGGCTGGAACAAGCATGGATATTCCAAGCAAAACAGTTAATTGTTCAAGGGCAGTCGAGTTATTTCTCTTACACTCAGTCATCAACTTGGGACAACTTGCTTTCACCTTCCAGCAAAACAAATACTGGATCCAGAATCAACTATTCCAATCCATTTGAAACTGATATACTGGGAAACACATTTCATTTAAACATGCTGAGGAACACATTGCACATATTATTCCAGTAATCAGCACGGAGCTGAGGACACTGTTACAATCCTATTACTTAGGTTAAGCATTCTGTAAAACAGCACACCTGTGGTGTTCTCCGAGGAAGCAAAAAGCCTCTAATCTTCCTCAAACCGTAGCCACAGCATCCTTTTAAACGGCCCCTACACCTGCATCAGAACTACAGCGCTGCTGCAAGGTGGATGCAGCTTTATTCCTAAACTTACTTTCCAAAGAAAAATCCAGGAGTAAATACAGCTCTGGAAAGACTATTCACCTGAGATCCTAACAATAAAATAATGTATTATTCTTAATAAATAATTTCAGCCCTTACTTGGCATTTGAAGGGTCTCTCTGTTGAGTGAACATGTTTAACGTGACAGCTTAAATGATCAGGCCTGCAAAAAAAGAGAGGAACAGAAAAGAAATGCATACTGTTACAAATACATAGTAACAACACCTTGGCTAGCGTGCTGAACACTGCCCTGATGACCCCTCGCAGCCCACATCCCTCCGCACAGCCAGAATAAATTCACTCCCCGGCCCTAGGCAGTGGCTTTCAGCTAGAGTAACACATAGTTACGCTGAGACCCAACCCGCACTTTAAAACTTAACCGTGTTCTTTCTACACACCTGAAAATGGTACGTTTGGTCGTACCTCGTGTCAAGGTGACAGATCGACAGCTCTAAAGGTTGAAGTTTTCTCTGTTGCAAGCACAGATACAAATACAGGCAGCAGCAATGCAAGCTCCCCCACAATGCTCTGTCGGTACGCCTCAACCTCGCTGCGGGACAAGGAGACCGTCAGCCGGCTGTGCCCCGTTCGGCCCCCGACCTTTGCAAAGGCTGAAGGGGCTCCGTGGTCACCACCCCTGACACAGACACGTGTCCTACGGGACCTGGAGGAGGTCGCGAAATCATTTCAAAACACTCTCATGAAAGAGCGAGTGCTTTTGGCCACTGCCAGTCTGGCTCAGATCGAGACCCACACCCTGGAGGTAAACAAGGCTCTTTATCCCCTCACCAATCTTCTAAGATGTCTGGTTCTCCTAGCCCCTGGCTATGATAGCTTAACCCTTCTTGGTTATGAAAAGCCAATACTTGAGCTCGCCTGGGATTTTCTACATGGTACCTCGAGAAGCCTTTTCCACAAACACCACAGGTGTAGGGTTTCGTGATGCCACCCTCGTGAGACCTCACGTGGTAGGTCATGCGATCCTTCCTCTTGAAGCGCTGATTGCAAATGGGACATTCAAAGGGTTTTTCATCCGAGTGGGACAGCTTGTGCCGGTTGAGGTGGTAGACATCCCTGAAGGCCTTTCCGCACATCTCGCAAGCGTGGTTCTTCTTTACGGGCTTGCTGGGCTTCTTCACCGTCTGAGTCACTGGCATAGCCGTGGCGCCGGCACTACTGCTGGGGTTGGTGGCAGAGGAAGACGTCGTGACCGTGGACAGGATGCCTGCGATAGTCGAAACCAATGAACTTCGGCTGTTGTCACCAGCGATGGTCGAGATAAGGGGCACCATTGTGGTGGGAGTTTTCTTTGGCCGTGACACTAACTTTATCCCTGTGTGGCAGGACTCGTGACGCCTCAAATGGTAGCTGTCCCTGAAAGCTTTGCTGCAGTAAGTGCACACAAAGGAGGTTTTAGGTTTTTCCTTTTTAATCCCAACAATAGCATCCTTTAATGTTTCTGGTGCAGGCTGAGGTTTCTGCGTTATTGGTAAGGGCAGAATCGGCTTCTGATCGGGTGGCTCAACAGCAGAGCTCAGGAGAGGCAACAAACTGTTCTGTGCTGCCTGCTGTTGGTGATGTGAGGCTTCGTGTGCCTAAAACCAAACATTCACACTTAAATTCTATTGATGGGTGCTCACTCTGACACGGTGAGAACATTTACAAACTACAGGAAAGCACATTCTAGACCGAAAGCCATTGAAGGAACAACTGGGAAAGGTTACATAATTTTGGACAGGATAAACCGCTCGCGCTCTAAATGCACTGGCTGTGCAGATTCCGCGGTAAGTGCAGGATGGCACACATCAGAACAATCACATAACAATAAAGTTTCCGGAGGGCAACACTTTTTATGGAAAACAACTAGGTGCTTGTCAGATCTTTTACTAACACAGCATTTGATCTTTACATAACAGATAACGTGTTTTGCTAGCGATCATATCAGCTGCCACCTTGGGACTATCTTTGGAGCGTATGAATGCACTGATGGGAGTTGCAAAAGAACGCCCCACCTTTAAACCGAGCTTGGTGCACATCGAGAATCAAACTGCAGGCAGAGAGGACCGGGATGCGATAAGGCGTCTTATTTAAACAACGTTAGCACTGAAACCAAAGCAACCTGAATCGAGAGCTAAAGCCACAGTTCTATATTTAGCAGGCTCCCGCCGCATTTATACACTGACCACCGCGCTCTTTGCATCTGGAAGCTAATAAGAATAGCGACGTGCTCTTTTTCACTTTGTCAGCAGCTACTCTGTGACAGGAAGAGAAGCTAATCGATAAGTACTGGTTAGGGATGCTAGGGAACACAGCTGGGGAGGGAAGACCTGAAAGCTGTTTCAAAACAGCCAATACCAACTGTCTCTGAACTACAGAATCAGCGGGAGAAGCTGAAGGGAAAAGACAGAGGGGACCCCCCACGAGCACGCCGCAGCGAGCACTGCTCGGCCGAGCTGCAGCCTGCGCTGCCACGGGCTGCTCTACACCCTGCTTGGATCAGGCTCTGTTTATTTTAAGGCAGAAAACACTGTTATTAAAACTCATCCAGCCAGCCCAGGACAAACCCTAGCAGATACAAATTTAAAGTGGTTTAGAAACCACACAGACCAATTCAGCCTAATGGAGCATTAAAATAAATCACTCTAGCACCTTAAGCCAGCTTAAGCGCATCTGTATTCAAGATGTGCCTCGGTCTCATCAGACCAGTTTTAAATCAGTCTCGTTATTAACGCAGCGTGCCAGGTCTGAAGCTGACTTGGGGGAAACTTGCATTCCCATTAGACCAGTACTGCAGCCCTCCAGAACTTCTTCCCTACGGTTTCCTTCACCAAACAACACGTACTTCACAACTCGAGGCTCTGAGAGCCGAATAAAACGCTGTGCTGGCTTGCAGCCCCCAACTTGTCTACTTGAGGATGGACAGCTTTCTGAAACGCACTCAGGCTAACGCTCTTCCTACGTGAATCCGTTTCATTGCATCCTTTGGAGAAGTCAGTATGTCTAGAAGCTCACTTTGGGACTTTTTCTTAGTTGTGTCGGAGCACCGGCTGCTTTGCCTCTCGACTACAGCCACCTGGGTGCAGCTCTCCCTCGGCTGCGGGGGCTCCCACTCCTCCTGCCTGCGCACAAGCCCTGCATCGCTCCAGCCACTCATCTTTCAGGAGCACGATGCCAGTGATCTTTGGATAAAAGCCACCGGGGGATACAAACACAAACCCACGTGGTACGAATACCTGCTGCCTAACACTCCAAGCCTATCTGACCGGAAAACAGTTCACGGGAGAAGGCCCGGATTCAGCGTGATAACGGGTGACAAAACTTGCAGGAATGGTGAGGAGCCAGGCCAGCCCGTCTGCTTTGATCTGCATTTCCCGTGCCAAAGCCTGGGATGCAACTGGTGAGCTGAGTGTTACCACACCGCGCCCGCCACAGCCGCCACCTCAAACAACAGCCCAAGGGGCTGGTTTGCAGAAGCGATTGCTGCAGAGTCCAACGCAGAACTCTCCCGGAGGCTACGCTGCTGAATCAGGGCAGGGCACGGGCTCCAGCTTCTCCGTTAAACTTTTGCCTGACTTCAGTGACAATTGTGGATTTTTCAACCGTTTATTTTCTGTGTTTTTAAAAAGCCATTGAGACATCTACTTTGCATCAAAAGAACAGAGTACACGCAATTCACACTGAAAGCACAATGTTAAGCAAGTCATGTACTTAAATACAATTTTAATTTAAAAAAAATTCTGAAATGTTTTACAGCCAACTTCAAATAAGCATTAAACAATGTCGTCAAACTGCATCAGAAGACACTGAAGAGCACCTAAGGATAGCTCCAGAGATACAGTTTCAAAGGCAGAGCTAGCAGATCGGATAATAGAGAGCCCAAATCCCTTGGACCGGGTTCAAACTTATGCAGTTTATGGATATTTTTAAGCCTTAAAGAATCGTCAGCACTTCAAGGTAATGATGCACTTATTCCTACAGAACCGACAGAGACGGTGGATATAAAACAATGTATATTTATTCATCAGGCCACGGACTACGAAGCCGCTGCTTATGTAAGTTTGCTTATCTTGGTTCCCAGATAGCCAGCGTTACCAGAGCGCTGGCTTTCCAACCACCCCTCTCTGCAACAAGCTCTATTCCTCAGTTTCCAAGGGCTGCCTGCATTACCGCCTTTCAAAAAAGGATCAGGCCGTGTCTTTTTTTTTTTTTTAACTCGCTGTTGGAGAAGGGAAGACAGCACCTGCTGCACGCTCCTCACAAGCCATTTTTATTCAGGCACAGACCACGTTTTACTTGACTTAGCATTAACGTCAAGCCAACATTTTTGCAATATTTTGATTGCCTGGGACAGGCTCTCGTGCAAAATACCCTTGTTCTAGCACTGATTTTTTTCTTTCCTGGGGGGGCAGTAAACAAAAAACCCTGTAATTCGTGACCCGGAGTGGTAGGATGCAGCATTGTGAACTTCCAATGCCAGAGGCTAAAATATTTTTTGCGCTCCAGCCTTAATGTGAGAGCAACAAATGAGCATGAGTCATATCTTGAACACTCTGATGGATGATTCCTCCTCACATTAACAGACACAACTTTCACTTTCCGAGCAGATACTAAAAGTGGTTTTCCAAATATGCATTTCAGGGACTAACAAGATCCAAACAACAACTGCTTATTCAGTATCACAATTGTTTCTTTAAAAAGAGATACAATTCATCAAAACCACCTAAACACAACCCAACAACTTTATTTGCAAAGCGCAATTTGCAGTCACATATCCCGCTGCTGGCAAGACTGAAATTAAAGACATTGCAACCTCCCCTAAAAACATTTTTCTAAAAATCGCAACTTTACACACCACGTATCACGCTGTCCCTTAGAAATCCTGCCACAGCTGAGACACACACTTGGCACAACTCCCCCCACGAGGAGCGAGCGTGTGTGCCCGGTCACTTGCATTTGTTATTCACTGATACCCGGGAGGGGCTTGAAAATCCACTTTTTGTTTCTAGTTTTAACTAATCAGCTGGATCTCGGCTGACAAGCCGTTGGTTGAGAACGGGAAGAATAAAAACTAAAGTCAGGTCAGGAGTATCTTAACAGTGCTTTCTGGCGGGAGCATCAGGATGCTCGCACCCTGAATTGTTGGTTTTAACAAAACGACTCAAGAAACGACATTCAGCATTTATTAGGAGGTCTTAGAGCTTTATTATTTGGGGCCAAAAAAAAAAAAAAAAAA
>WKFP01014359.1:905675-918722 GCA_011057875.1 Pterocles orientalis
CCGGTGTGTCCCCCCCCCCCCCGGGAAGGGACACGGTTGCCCCCCGGCTTGGGCAGGGTTGGGTGCGGTGGTCCCGGGGCTTTGCAGCCCCCCCCCCAGCCCGCTTCCCTGCGGACTGCCCGGGTTTGGGGCGTCTCCAGCACAGCACCTGGATGCACATCGAAGCCACGAGTAATTAAGTCTGTGCGTCCCGTTAATTAGGTGTTTACACACATCCAGCGCATCCCTGACTGCGGCAGGACCGGCTCCCGCACCCTCCCCGCTGCTCTCGGGGGGACGGGGAGGATGGGGGGCACGGGGGTGTCTGGTGAGAAGCACAAGCGCGGCGGGTGAAACGCTGCCAGAGGATGGGTGCTGTAGAACCAGACCCGCTCGTGCGCGAGGGCCACCTTCCCTGGGAGCGGGGGAGATGAGAACAGCCTTACAAGACTTTTATTCAATTTCTTTTTTTTCCCCCCCCAGCTCTGATCAATCAGACCCCGATCCGCGCCGACCCGTGCTGAGGCCTCGGCCGTTGCGGTGCTTCACCGAAAAACCCCGGCAGGCAGGTCGGGCGTGTGAAGAAATACAGCCGCGTCGCCGCGGGCTTCCGCACGGCTTGACCTCAGTAAGCGGGGTTAAACACAGCTCCCGTCGACCGAGTTTCCCGTACTGCTTCCTCCCTTACGGCGCAGCCAGGTGGTTTTTCCACGTCTCCTCTTACAGATAACGCAGAGGCTGGTCCCGAAGCCCCAGCTCTGCCTAACACTGGTGCCCCGCTGCTGCAGCGGGGACCGAGGAGGGACCGAGGAGCCGTCCTCAGGGGACTCATCAGGGGTCCTGCCAGCTCTGCCGTCACTTTGTGCAATCGTGGGCGAGTCACCTGGCTCCTGCGGCGCTGGTCCTCAGCTCTCCTCAAGCGTTTCTTCACTTTCCAAGAGCGTTGCAAAACAGTCCTTGTTCTGTTCAGAGCGGTTTCACGCCTCTCGGGCTATCTGCGAGCTTTTTTCCTTGAACCCCCAGTTGAGTGATTGCATCAAAATCTGTTTGCATTAAAAAAAAAAAAAAAGTTTCTTAGCTTTGTCACCCCAGAGGAAAGTTTGGGGATCTTGGCTGCCCGGAGGGGCCTGACCCACCTGGGGGCACCCACAGCCCTCAGAGTCCATCGCAGGGACCTTGGAGCCTGCTCGGTTTTGACCAGAGGTCTGTGCTAATGCACCCCGTGGGCAGTGCTGGAAATGTGCAAAATATCGCCCCTGCTCTGCGGGAGCTCTGAATTAATAAAAACAAACCAAAAAAAGGGCTCGAAAGGGTTTGCTAGTGCACATGCAACGCGTGTGCTCAGCCCTGCCCGGGACCGCGCTGGCCCCGCTTGCCCCTGGACCGTTTGCTCGGCAGAGATGCTCGTCCCAGCCGCAGCGTTGCCCCCGCACCCGCCGGAGGGTTTCCTTCTGCCCTTCATTCTGTCCCCAGCGGGAGAGGAAACCCACGTTTGTGCAGAGGGGGACACCGCTGCGGCTCCTGGTTATTTTTCTCCCGGTCAGTTATTTTTGTTAACGCGTATTAATGAAGCCTTGGGAGAGCTCTCTTTGTTACGGGCTCACACTCGCTTCAATTAAAGGCTAAGAAAACCACCCAAGCGTATCACTGAGTCATCGAAGAAACCCTGACGAGCACGTAGGAGGCTGAACTTGTTGTTTTTACAACTAAAGAACCCAGAGGGGATACGGGAACGGGGAGGAGACTCAAAGCTTCCTTACAAAGTGAGAAGAGAGGGACGCGAGCCCCCTTTCCTCTCGCCGGCTCCTGGCCCCTCTCGCCCACCCGACACGTCCCGCCACGGGGCAGGATCGCCGAGGGAAGGGCTGGGTTGGGAACAGAGCGAGCCGAGGTGCTGCAAGGGATCCCCGGGGCAGAAAAAGCTCGCGGGAGCTGGGTTTGTGAAGGGCAAGTCTCTGCCAAACCTGCCAAACTTTCCTTTACCCAGAATTATAGCTGGAAATATAAAAAGCCGCAGTGTTTGAAAGCACATATTTACATTATATATGCCCCAAAGCAGAATAAACAAAGGGTAGATTTGTAAACTCTCCGTCTTAATTAAAGCAGCGCTGCTTTGGACAAACCCACAGAACAGGTGGCTCCGAGTGCTGTGTTATTTAATTTATACCTTCCAGCTCCCTTAGTCACCGCGCTGGGACAGCGATAGCATCAGCAGCCACCCCGCTGCCGCGCCGGGACCCGCGGCGAGCGTCCAAAGGGAATTTCCAGGGCACCAGCATCCACGTGGCCCTTTTGCCACCATCCCAAAGCTGCTCTTTTCCCCCTTTTCAAACAGAAATCTCCCCTCCTGTCCCCCTGCAGCACTTCCCGGGCTGTTGGGAAGGATGGGAACGCTGCTGGGCTGTCCGCTGCTGCCAGCACCCCCGCCGAGGGGCCCCGGCCACGCTTTGCTCCATGCTGGTGCCCCCAAAATGCCCACGCAGCCCCCGGCCACCGGCGTGCCCTCCTGCCACCCAGAGCACGTCCACCTCCGGAAGCAGCGATGCCCCCGGTGAATTTGTCAAACCCACCTCGCGGCATGGATCCCCGCCGTGCTCAGCCACGGACAGTTGGTGACGTCCCCGTTTGCCCAGGCGCCGTTAGCTGTCCTGCTCGGGATCCAGGCAGGGGGACGCAACTCCCCCCATCAACCTGGGACCCCCGGAGGGACCCTCTCTACTCGACCCCTGTCATCCCGTTGTCCTTGCTGGAGCCCCCTGGGCACTGGGACCTGTAATGGGATGGGAGCAATGGAAGCATCGTTTGCTCTTCTGCTGCCTGCACATCTCCCGCAGTCACAGAGCGTTGGGCTGGGCGAGGGGCTGCCCTGCGGCACCCATGGGTGCACCCACCCACCCACCCACCCTCCTCACCCCGGACCTGCGGAGCTGCACCACTGTCCCCCAGCCCCTGCCTGCCCCTGATTGCGTTTGTCGAGCGTGTGCTTGCATGGCTAAAAATACAAAATGTTGTCAAATATTTCAGCTTCAGAGGAGCCCCTTTCTGTTCGTGCTCCGCTCCCCGAGCGACGCAGCGGGCTTTGAACTTCACAGCTCCTGGGGCTGAAGAGCCCTCGAGTGTGTAAATACGCTGCGATGACGCTACCGAGAACGTGCTCCCCGCAGGCAGAGTCCCTTCCGCTGCTTCTCCAGTTCGTGTCTTTGCTGGTTTCTCTCTTTGCAGCCTCAACATCCCTCTTAGATTGACCAGGGAAGCTGAAAAGAGACGGTAAAATGTGTGAAACACATCACTGGGAGAGCAGGTGGAGCAGAGCGTGTGCCTGCGTCCCATGCCAGCTCATGCCGTGGGAAGAGTCGGTGTCCCCCGAGGAGCATCCCACCGTGTCCCACCAGGAACATCCCACCGTGTCCCCCCAGGAGCATCCCACCGTGTCCCCCCAGGAGCATCCCACCATTGTCCCCCCAGGAGCATCCCACCATTGTCCCCCAAGGAGCATCCCATCACATCCTCCACCCAGCGCCCACTGGGCGAGCACGTGCCCGACCTGCAGCAAAATCCAGTGGGAAGGTGCCATGGGGCAGACTGGTGTCCTGGGCGGAGGGAAGGGGAAAGCTCTCATGAGCCTGTTGCCTGCCATCCATCCATCCATCTGTCCATCCATCTGTCCATCCATCCCTCCATCCATCCATCCATCCCTCCATCCCTCGCCCTTGGGCAGTGGTGGCAGCGATGTCCTGCCCGCGCCGTGCCAGGGCCACCACGCACCTGCTCCAGGGCTTGGCGGCTGCGCTGCCGCTGCAGAGACGCCGTCATCTTCTAATTAGTGCATCGGAAAGATCGCTCCGCTTTTCACAAGAGGAAAATAGGATGCAGGAAATTCCCGGCCAGCTTGGCTGAACCCCGCAGCAAGGCGGGACGGCGATCGATGGAGAAGCTGCTGGAGGGAAGGAGCCTGCTCAGCGGGGCTCAGGCCGATTCCCGCTTTCCCGCAGCCCGAGCTTTGCTGTCCCCGGGCACGCAGCACGGCCGGTGCACGCCAACGCCGCGGGGGAGCTGCTCGGTGCTCCCGGCCAGCGCGGCCAGCGGGACAGTGGCCAACAAGCCGCGGCCGAGGAGGAGCCCGGCTATCTTTAGCCACGCCGCCGGCGGGCAGCGTGCCGGGAAAGTGCCGTTATCTCTTCCCACCTCCTTGTCCTCAGCTGCGCCGGCGCTAATCTCCGCTGGGCACCTTGAGCGGCAGCGCTGCCCCACGCCGCGAGCACCCCGCGTCCTTTTGTTATTATTTCGGGGATCTCCGGCACAACTTTTTTCCCGTAAAGCTGCCGATGGAGCGGAGGAGCCGCTATCCCCGCCGCTATCCCCACCGCTCGCCGCACGGGCGCTGGGGATGGGTTTTAGGCTGCTGGCGGTGCCACCGTCCTGGAGCATGGGCACAATTCCTGCCTGTGTCCCAAAAGAGGGGACCCCCATCCCTGCCCGGGGGATGCGCCCCAGGGAGGGATGCGCAGCGCCAGGGCACCGGTGCCGCGCAGGCTGCCCACGCTTAACGTCAAATCTTCAGTCCCGCACATCGACGTGATTTACGCGCGGTTCACGCAGAGATACGGGGTGTGCTGTGCAGCACAAGGATGCTCAGAAACCTGCAGGAGGATGCTCACCGCCCCCCGAGGCGCTTTGCCTCGGAGCACCCACCGCTCTCCAGAAAAGCATCCAGGCTTTGATTCCAAAACTGCCCGAGCCAGAGCGTGTACCAATCCCTCAGCGGCGCTCTGCTCCGGTTAATCACCAGTGACCATTTTTAGTCATAATTCCTGCGGGGCCGAGGACTGCAGAGAAACATCCGCTCCTGCCTCGCTCCCCTTCCCACCATCTGCCCCGGGCGCGGGATGGATGGCAGCAGGCGCGTAAGGTCAGTGCATTTAGGGGAAAAAAAAACAAAAAAAACAAAAAAAACCCAACCCACAGCCACTGAATTAGAGCAGCCGAGGAAATCCTCGCGCTAATCCCTGATCTTTCACCGACACACGGCAAAGCTCGGGCGAGCCTCCCTCCTCCCCGGCCACAGCTGGAAAAACACGGATAATGCCGCGGCCGCCGCGATTAATAGCATCTCTCCGGCAATCCTTCGGGGAAGGGAACGGGGATTAATAGCCGGCGAGATGCTCGTGGTCACCTTGCCCCATTTTTTTTTTTTATTCTTTGCTATTTATTTTTTTTTCCCTAGGAGCTGGGTGTTGTTTGCGTTTGGCAGCTATGGATTGCTCTGAAATAATCGATGGTTGTGCATTCGGCTGCGTCGCTCGGCAGATGAGCATCCAACGCCGGTGGGAGCCTCGGGCAGAGCATCCGCGCTTCGGCGCGGATGCTCTGCCCGAGGCTCCCACCGGCCAAGGAACCAACTTTTTTCCCCACCTCCAAAATTTAAAACTTTATCCAAAATTCCTCGAAAAATACCATTTTGCACCATCCCAGAATCCCAGATCCGCGCTGGCGACTCTTCCCAGGTGGGGATCAGCGTGGTTTAGCTCATCAGGATCCGTCACGTCAACGCGCAACCGAGTTGTGCGAGAAACGGGTATTTAAAAAAAATAAAAAATAAATAAAAATATTCTACCCGAAGCGTGGATCGTTAGCTGAGTCATAGAAACATGAAACTCAGTGAAGGGATGAATTAGAGCTATTAGAACACAGAGGTAATTACTCATGTGAACAATGCCCTCCTCGACTCTTTAATGATTACACAAATTAGCGCATAGAATTATGTTAATTGTCCTGCAACCATTGCGTACGCACGCAGCCCGCAGGTTGGGAGGGGATGAGCCCGGGGATGAGCCAGGACACCCCCAGCGCCCAGGCGGGGCTGCAGCCCATCCCTGTCCCATGGCTCCATCCCCGTCCCATGGCCCCGTCTCCATCCCACGGCTCCGTCCCTGTCCCATGGCTCCATCCCCATCCCATGGCCCCGTCTCCATCCCATGGCTCCATCCCCGTCCCACGGCTCCACCCCCATCCCATGGCTCCATCCCCATCCCACGGCTCCATCCCCATCCCACGGCTCCGTCCCTGTCCCATGGCTCCATCCCCGTCCCATGGCTCCGTCCCCATCCCACAGCCCTGTCCCCATCCCACGGGCCCGTCCCCGTCCCACGGCTCCATCCCCGTCCCATGGCTCCGTCCCCGTCCCACGGCTCCATCCCCGTCCCACGGCTCCGTCCCCGTCCCTCGGCTCTGCTGGGCTCTGCACGGGGAACATCCAGGAATCTCGGTGTTTTTCTTGAATTCCTGTTTGCAACAGCTCCAGCTGCAACGCCAGATAACCCGCTCTCCCCGTGCAGGTGCAGCCAGGATTATTTTGCACTCGGCGTAGCGGACTCTCAGCAAAGCCTATTTTTAGCCCATCTCGAAATTACTATAATTTCACTGTACGGCTAAAAACTATCTGCCGCGATCAAGAAATCTCAAGCCACCACTTAACGCGAGCAGATCAATGACTCTGCTGTTCTAAAGCAGAAGTTTCTGTTGAAAAAAAATAAAAAAATAAAAAAAACCCCAACAAACCCCAAACTGCGGTTTCGAGGAGAAACCACAAGTTTTTCTAACCCTTTCTGTTTCAGCGCTAATGTGAGGTTTATTAAGCGCTCGGCTCTCGGGATGATGTGCAATTAAAAGGCCAGATCCCCCCTCCCTCCCGCCGCGCTCCCCCGGCCGCGGCACAATGCCGGCAGTTATCGTCCCCGCTGCCGCCGGGCAGCTGCCGGCCCAGGGCAGGACAATCGCCCTCAGTTGGCCCAACAAAGCGGCACTATGGGATGCGCGGGACCCTCGGAAAAGGCAGATTCTCCGGCACGAACGGCACAGAGCTGCTCCGGCGGCACCGGGGAGACAACGCCGCGGCCAGCTCCCTGCCCGCTTCCACCGGGACGTGCAACCGGCCGGGAAACCCGCCTGCTTCTGCCCTGGGATGGAAAATAAAATTGAGGAGAGGGCGTTAGGTTTGGTTGATGCCTCCTCCTGGAGAAAGGCTTTCCAGGCATTCCCATCCTCCACGTACTAACCCTTCCCATTTTTTTTGGAGCCAGCGGATTCTTGAAAACATCATTCATAAAAAAAGGACGCTCAGAGCCTCGATCCGTGCAAATCCTACAAAACCCCTTTCCCGAACACAGCCAACGCGCCCCGGCTGCTGCCTTCCGGCGGAACCTGTTCCCACTAATTTCCGAGACATTAAAATAAATAGCAGCGAGTTTTCCCCCCGGCCGCAGCGGGGTGAGCGGGCGACGGCGAGGTCCGTGCCCCGCAGCAGCGATCCCTGCGAGGACGTCAACCCGCCGCTGGCTCGGGTTCGTTTTCATCACGAGAAGCCGAAGGGGGAAGAGGCAGCGCAGGGCTCTGTGCCGGGCGGCCGCGGCCGCTCCCAACCCTCACCCAACTCCCAGCCGCTCAGTAACGAAGTTAATGAACTCAGAGCGAGCGGGGTAATTAGAGGCTGAGCGTGGCAGAAGGCACGGGCTCCTCCGCCTCGCTTTGCCGAGCGCACGGGTTTACAGCACGTTTCTGAGATATTAATTTAATTCCATTTGTAAAGGCGACTGTGTCGGAGAACGCAATACTCCCCCTGAAGACTGAGCCGTGCAGGCTGCTGAGAACCAGAAATTAAAAAATAAGGCGACCAGGGAAAGCCTTGGCTCACCTGCTCCATCAGCTGCACGGCTGGCTGGCAGCAGCACAACCAAAGAGATTTTACAGGAAAAAAGAAAATAAAGGTCTAGAGGCACGACACACACCAGAGCTGCGCACCGTGAACGGTTTATTCCAGTCTCCAAGCGCTGGCAGCGCCGGGAGGTACAGAGGGAACGGGCGTCGCAACGCGCACGGCGGCAGGAACACGGAGCAGCGGGTCGGGCTGTCACGGCGACCCGACCTCTGTCCCCTCGGCGGGGAAAGCCAAAACGAGGGGAAGAACTCCAGCCCCGCTCCAGTCCTCTCTGTTTTCCAGGTGAAATGGAATCCAGGCGTTTCCACGGAAAGGGAGGATCAGCAGCATCCTTGCAGAGGCACGATGCCCGCCGGGTCGCGAAGAACCCGACGCCTGGAGCTTTGCACGAAGGGGACGAGGTCCTCAAACCCCAGCGCAGAGAAACGTGGGTGTTGGCGTTACCGGCTCGTCCTCGGCAGAGCTCAGCGCCCTCCTGCGCTCCCCCGGGATGGAACTTCTCAGCAGGGTGATGTTTACCGGGCTGCAAACCACTTGGAGATAATCTCTGAAGCAAACAATCGTCAAGTATTTCCCGGTCACACACCTCAAGTATTTCCCGGTCACACCCTCCGGAGCATCGTCCCTCTCCGCACACACCCCCGGTGCCGGGACCAAGCCGGACGTTTTCCTTCCTGCACCTCTAACGTGGCAGCTCGGACAGGTATCAGCTGAACCACCCTCCAATTAGTGCTCCAGGACTAATTAGTTCCTTATGAACTTGCTCAGAAGCGCCAGCGCTGCCTGGGTCAGACCCAACTCGTGTGTTTCGCGGGGTCCCAGCCTCCTTTCCTCCCTCCTGAGGTTCCCTTTCGTCCCAACCCCTTCGCAGTCAGCGCCAAACACCGCTTCAGTCAAACCAAACTCTCCAGGTTTCCTTTGGTGAAATAAAGTTTTCCCTCCCTGAGCACACGCTCGTCACCTTTAATTAAACTCCTCCCGCTTCGCCTTTCTTGAGCGCAGGTGACAGAGCGGATCAACGCCCAGAAGCATTTGGGGGTTTTTTGGGCTGAACTTCCCCTCGCTCCAGCGGCACACCCCTACGTGCCGTCCGGCACACGCCGCCCGCTCCGCTCCCGCGTTTCCCACCCCGACGAAAAAACTTCCCCGGCTAGAGCCACCCCACCTCCGCGCTCCCCCAGCTCACCCCTAGAGCTCTTCTCCACTTCTCCTCCCAGCCGGGATCGTCCCACGGCCACTCGAGCATCTCTGTCCTGTGCCCAACACAGCTTTTACCTCGCTCCTAAAGACAGGGCTCAGCTATCAGGATTCTGGAATTCTTGGGAAAAAAGTACACGTCCTTCACACATCTTTGGCAAAAGTGTCCTGCAGGGATGCGACATTCTGCAACAATCATCCATCACCACACACGGTGTCCGGCAGTTTTACACCTGCCAAGCTCAAACCCAAACCTGCTAATCCTGCCCCAAACACCAACCCCACCCTCCAGCAAACCACCCTCCTGACGCTGCGTTTCCCCGAAGCACCCTCCAGCCACCCGGCTGCAAAAAAACAAGCGTCCGTTATTCACCCAGCGCCCTGCTCCAACATCCGCCTGCTCACCCCCTGCTCTGCGCTCCCCGACAGTCCCACGGCGCAGAAACGCCCTTCTGCTGCGCACCAGCACCTCGCTCCCCGACCCGCTGCGAGTTCAACATCTCCGGCCACCCCAGGAGCAGCCGCACACTTCCCACGGAGCAAGGACAACGTCCCCCGGGGAAGGTGCCGCCTTTCCAGCCTGCCCTCAAGCCGCTCAGGTGCGATCACCCCGCGCCCACGGCTCTCGGTGACCTGCCCGATAACCCGGCTGCCCCACAACCCGACTCGCCTCCCCCGCGCTGCCTGGAGCCCACGGACCCCAGGAAGGCTCCCACACGCTGCTCGAGCCGTTCGTTCTCAAGAGGATTGCGGGGGAGCACTGAGCCCGACTAATCTCCCGTTTTCCCTTTGTGATCTCTTTAGGAGAGTATCGTTAGCAACAACATTAATACTAAAGCATCCTCTCCTAAGCAGTGCAGATTCTTTCTCTTCCCCTTTTCCCCTGCTCAGATAATAAATTCCACCCATTTCCCAGGGAACCGACCCTTTATTCGGGAGCAGCTCAAACATCAACGCTTCCTGTGAAACACTACAGCTCTGTTGAGCACAAAAGCCTTTTGTCCGAAAACTTGCGATTTCACAATGCTACAGTGGCAAGCAGAGACTAAGACTCTTGGCAACAAATGATGACAACCATGCATGTTTTTTTTAAAAATTTTATTTGTCAAAGAAAAAAGGCAACAGCCAATTGAAAACCTACTTATAATCTTTAACTCCAATTTTCGTCTTTTAAATTTAGAGAAATGACTTATTGATTTACTTTTTAAACAAACCCCCCTTTTTCCCCTTTAACGTTTACCATCTACTCGTGCTGAATCCTTCCAAGGAGATTGCTCCAGCGTACCTCTCCAGGTCCTCGCTTTGCTCCTTTTACCAAAAAAATGAACAACTCCATCGTGCATCTTAAGGGCTCCAATCGTCAAAAATAGGAAAGAAAAAAGCTTTGGAATAGCCAATTGAGTTGAATAACAAAAATCCACACGAATGCGGTTTGGTTGGGGCAGGAATCCACTCCTATGTTCCTGGTAATCTGATCCCGCTCCATGAATCCTTGTAATTCAGCCTCCCTATCCTATCCACATTATGATTTGAATCCAATGATCCAGCTCCAAGGATTGGGATCCAGTGAGCCCTCTCCAATCCAAACCTTTATAACCAGCAAAACCAAAAAAGAGGAGGCAAAAAGTTAGATACTGTAATGAAAAACTAGGATTCTGGGGAATGATCAGTTATGTTTGCCATCAATTAATACAGATGTACATTAATAACTATCAATTCCCCAAAACAAACTTTTGAATGGTGATGCTCAGATAATTTTTAGAAATGTTAATTACTATTCGGAGGAAACATTGTAATATTTACAATATGTCAACTGAAAATGCCAACATACTCATTGCTCCTACAGTGGCGCTACAGGTTTTGTGGTTGCAAAAAATGTTTATGAAACTGGAAAAGCTTACTGCTAGGGCTATCCACCTACTGCATGTCTAAACTACAGCTAGCACTCCCAGCTGGAAGGTAACAAAATTAACTAACCGGAGGTTTCAAACATATCGGTGAGTCAGTTGTGAATTAGTCTGAGGGGGCAGGGCTGAGACTTAAATTATTCCCAACTAGGTTTTCTATTTTTGCTTTCATTCTGATACTTTAAAAAAAAATGAAATAGCAACGCTGTATCAGTCACACAGAGGACATGCAGATTTTAGCAGTATTGATATTATACTCTGATTTAAAGACACCCTTGATCTACTACAAGTGTACGAATACTACGTAACATTAACACTTGTAACCAAATGCTGCATGACAAAGTAAACCAACACTCCCACCCCCGTCCCAGCTTATTCCTTTAAAAAACTAGAATGGAATAGAGAATTACAAAAGCAAGTATTTAGCCACAATTGCCCAAAAAAAAAAAAAAAATGTTTTAAAGAAACGAGCAATTGTAGTCTGCGGTAACTAAAACATGCCAGAAGCGACACGTAGGTGCACGCACTCAATTCACCTGTCTCTCAGTATAAGGTCAATACTGCCAAGTTCATCTGTGACAATAGCACTTGGAGTCATACCATTGCCTCCATTATTGATCTGATCCTCCTCAATCCTCCTTTTGACAATCCTAAAATGATTGACATGTGCTCCACAATCCTTTAATCCAAAGCATTCTTAATCCATCTCTTCAGATATGTCTACAGAAAGACACACGAAAAGGCAAGATAAAATATAAGATCCCCCAGAAGAGACAAGTTAGCCACAAACATCCCAACATCCCCAGCTCGTATAAACCATAGCTGAACACTGAGACATTTACACAGCAATACCACAGCTTGAAGAATGTTGGTATTTTAACTAGAACTAAATCGGAACAATCCTGACTGACATCAATTAAAATACAATTTACCAAAGACATGAGGGGAATGTTGATGTTAAGGAGCAAATACTCACTAGGGATTTTACACAAGAATGCAATTCAACACTTCAGCCAATTTGAATAAAACAGTTTGAATTAAAAAAAAAAATGAAAGACTGTACTAAGTAAAGGAAAACTGTGTACAACATGGGGTTCTACAAAAAGATCAGAGCTAGTGATCGTTTATGTACGAGATCGGGATCTGCTGTGGCGGGGAGAGTAGCGTGGAGATCCTCTGCTTCTTCTTGGGGAATAACTGCGGCTTCTGCTGTTGCTTCGACTACGGCTTCTGCTACGACTACGGCTGCGTGACCGAGATCTTCCATAGCTTGGGCTTCTTGGGCCATCAACTTTAACACGGATGTAGGCAGTTTCTCCCTATTGAATAGACAGAACTTTCGATTGAAAAGTCTAGGCTTCAGGGCCATCTTTTTAGGCATGCTGACAGACTGAAGATATCATTTACTACGGCACGGAAATAGACACCAAAGCTTTAAAGTCTATCTCCTGACAAACTGACCACAGACTTATTTAGCCGCTCTGTGTATAAACAACAAACACCACACGTTCCTTACCTTCAAATCCTACTGTTAAGCCCCTTGTATCCAATTCTGGCCAAAGAAAGTAAGTATGAAACCTACCTCATGAGATCTAAATTTAGTGTTATCCAGTTTTCGCACAGCGTAGGTCATATCTTCCTTCCGTACAAACTCCACGACACCAGTGCCATCTCGGAAAACATCAGCATAACATACATCACCTGCTTCACGCATGTGATCCTTTAAATCCTGCCAACTTCCACTTGGAGGCAGCCCTATAGAAAAAGCAAGACATTATCTTAAAACCAGATTATATTCTTATCTCCTGTAGTTACACTGTCAGCTCGCAGCACACAAAAAAGAGAGCTTATCAAGCAGCCAGGCTGCCCCGAGGAGCCGTCAGCACCATTCAGACAGCATTCCTCCCAAGTTTTGTTTTGTTTTTTTTTTAAGAAAAAACTTGGAGCTGCATCACCCCTCACGGGGAAGCTTGCCTGCAGGACCCGGAGGAACGCTTAGGAGAGAAAGAGAGAAATAACTCACCCGAGACGATCACTCTGTACTCCGAGCGCCGGGACGGGGGGCCGTACCTGCCCCGGGGGGCTCCACCCCCTCCGCCACCGCCGCCGCCTCTGCCGGTGCCCCGGCCGCTCCGAGGGAACTCCACGCGGAGGCGATACCCATCGTAATCGTAGCCGTCGCGGCCGTAGACGGCATCCTCCGCATCCCTGCGGGACGGGACGGGGCTGTGAGCGCGGCCGCCCGCCCCC
>WKFP01014359.1:918742-932196 GCA_011057875.1 Pterocles orientalis
GGGGCTGCCGCCCCACAACGGCACCGAGGCCCGTTAGCGAGGCCCGGGGCGGCGGAACGAGGAAGGGCGCCGATGCACGGGAAGGGGGAGGAAAGAGGCAGGTCCCGGGCGGCTGCCCGCGCTCAAGGCCCGGGGCCGGGAGGGGGACACCGACACGACACAGGCCGCGGCAGGGCCCGAGCCCCCCCGTCCAAGGGGAGCGCCCGGGGATGGGGCGAGGGGGGTCTCACCTGGGGTCCTCAAACTCGACGAAAGCGAAGGGCGGGCCCCCGCGGCGGTTCTTGAGGTCGATGTCGCGGATAGCCCCGTACTTGTAGAAGACGTCCTCGATGTCCTTGGTGCGGATGTCGGGGGGCAGGTTCCCCACGTAGATGCGGCAGTCGTTGTTGCCGGCTGGGCCGCGGATCACGCCCCCTCCGGACATGGCAAGGTCAGCAATGGCTGCGGCGGTAGCGGGCCGGAGCACGGAGAGCGGGCGGGCAGACAGGCGCGGGGCCGGGCCGGGCACACGGGAGCTCACACGCCGCCTCCCCCAACAACCGCTTCAAAATGGCGACCGCGGCTCCCCTCGCGCTCCTACTGCGCGCAGTGATTTCACCCCGGGACGCAGCACCGCCTGCGCTCGCAGTCAACGAGCTGCCGCCCGCGCCTTCCGCCGCGCCCTTACTCCTCCGTCCTGCGCATGCGCAGCTCAGGGAAGAAAGTAGTTCCTCCTTTATTGTCCCTCGGCAGCTCCACGGAAGAAGCCGAACGTGCGTTAGCGGTGCCGCGCCTGAGCGGCAGGACGCAGCGAGCTCCGTTCCCCCTCGGAAAACCCCCGGTGCCCGCGGTGGGGGAAGAACGCAATCCCCTGCCGCGGCGTTTAGCGGCGGCAGGCCGTATGGCGTCACGTCCGGTGCGGCGTCCGCGCCAAGAAGGCCCGGCTGGGGCAGGGGAGGGTGTGTCCCACAATGCACTGCGGCGGCGCTTGGCGCCAACGCGCGGGGCGTGTCCCACAATGCACCGCGGGCGGGCGGCGGTGGGGCCGTGCGCAGCGGCTGTGGAAAGGCGGGAGGGCGGGATGGCGGCGGTGCGCGGCGGGAGAAGTTCGCTCCGGGCTGTGGGCAGGAGGGCTGGGGCCGCCGTCACGGCTCTGGCACGCAGTGGTGTGACCAGAGGGCGTAGGGAAAAGGGCTCTGCCTGCTCCCCGGGAGGGCCGAGGGTAGGGCGAAGGCGAGCTGGGAGCGGCTCGGGCACGGTGAGGTAAAATGGCTGCCCTGAGGGCACGGGGAGCTGCTCCAGGCCGCGGTCCGGTGCTCAGCCGTGTCAGCATCTTGCTTAGGTATCCCCTTCAGCACAGCATTAAAGTTAAATTTTGGGGCTGTTGGTTTTTGGGTTTTGTTTGTTTTGCTGACGCTGTGCTGTCTCATTTCTGAACGCTGTCATGGTTCTTGGGCGCTCTTACATCAGACTGATCTCATGAGGGGTGCTCGCATCTGCTTTGCAGGCTGAGCACGATAACTTTGGACAGAAAAACCACAAGAATGTACTTGATTTTGTTGTGTGTCTACAGAAGTTAAAGTGGAGGAACAAAAAAAGCATTTGAGATGGAGGCAGAGTCACGTCTCTAGTGGACAGGTTTTATGAAAATGTTTCCCGAGGGCTGTGTGCTTCTGCAGAAGCAGGTGCTGTATGGTGCCTCTTCAGAGGGTCAGCGTAGCGTTAGATGCGAAACGCATACGAAAGAGGGCAGAAAAGGATTTCCTGGGGAGGAAGCAAGAAAATAACGTACAGCTGTGTTACGTTTATGGGATTATAATTTAAATAAAGTCACTTTAAAACACCAGTGTAATGTTCTGGTTTGTTAAAGCCTGTAAAGATGTGTTCAGGCAGTAAATGGAGCTTTAGATGACAAACGGCTTTAGTGTGCCCCAAAGCCGTGGAGCACAGCAGCTCTTCCCCACGTGTGCCCCCTCGCCCTAACCCAGCACGACTCGTTCCTCTGCTCATCCCTCGCTGCTTGGCGTTAGGTCACAAACTGCTTTTGGAGTGAGGTTTTTTTGTTTTAAGCCACAAGGTACAACAGATGTGGGCGGGATACATCTGAAAATGTTTGAAAGAGTTGTACTCGTGCAAGCTGGATGTCTCTCATCTATCCTCGTCGTCTTTAATATCTGCACAAGCAAGTCCACGTGGTGCCGGAAAGGTTGAGTCACTGTAACCACCGTGATGGGGTTAAAGTCGTATCCGAGTGTGTAGAAAAACCCTTAAGGCTCCTAAGTTAATTAAGGGATTTTGAAAAATGTGTCATGCCTCTTTAGTGGAGTCTGTCATACACACTTCATTTTTCATGTGTTAATTAAAAATGCATATTCCTCTAGAAAAACAGCAATCCTGACGACTTCCAGTTAGAAAAATATTTTTGGTATAACGTCATGACATGTTTGACTGTTACAAATGCCTTTCATTCTTCCCTCGTGCAGGTTAAAGCACGGTGATGTGCTCCGCTGGAGTGATTTTTAACATCGGTACTATCTGTGCTACGCTGCTGGTGGTTTAAATGAAGACTGCTATTAATCATGGCGAGATTCAACGAGAAAGCCCATCTTCAGGAGCGGTGGTTTGCAAAGGAGACACCACCAAGTGTCTGGGGATTTTTCACGTCTTTAGAAGAGTATTACGGTTTCACAGTTCTGTCTGGAGCGGAGTACGAACTGCTGAGAGGTGGCTGCAGTGCCGCAGCGTTGATCCTCACAACCTTGCTGCGTGCTTTTGGGTAAATACATTTTTTGAACCAGCACAAGTTCATGAGCTCATTTGCCAGCTCAGTACAAATACTTGTTGCGTGTTAAAAACCAAGAACAATTCCCCTCCCCACAAAAAAAACGAATCTCAAAGACCCTGGTTATGCTCTTCCAGGCGTAGAGAAGTCTCCATCCTTTGCCAAGAAATGAGTCTTTGTTTTCAAAAGCTTATTAAACTGCTGAAAGTTATTCTTAAAGGCATCATAAAATAATAGTAAGTCTGCCCAGTTTGCGAAAACCCTATTGCATTATTTCCTTTGTGTGTTAATAACTTTGTAACTGCTTTAAATTATTGCCTTAATTACCTTAATGAAGTGTCTCTTTATAGAAATATTGAATGTTTTCTTCCTCGTTACCTTTTTTAGCTCCGTGGTATCAGCAGAGCGCTTAAAACAGTTGGATAAGCTGCAGAACACTTACTTTGTCAGAGTCGCTTTTGGCTTTCTGGCAAAATGTGTATGTGGAGAATCATTAAACATTCATTATGTAGAAAACAAATCACTGCAAAGGAAATGGCAAATCATCTTGCTAAAAAAAAATAAAATATCCAAGTACTGGGTTGGGCTGCAGTGCTGCCTTTCATCACCTTTCCCACCCCGCCCCGCTAGTGAGAACCTGTTTCTCCCAAATCTCCAGCAGCCTCCACGGTACGGCGCGATCCGGCTGGGATTAGCTTTGCCTAATCTGACTGTTGCAAAATAACAGTTGGTCAAAGCCCCGATTGTTTGGAAGAAAAGGGTCATTTTTAAAATGCCGTCTTACGTTGTAACACTTTTGGAGAACTCAGCTTTGAGTTGTCCAGACTTGCCGTTTCCCTCCCGTGACAGCGGTTCTGGACACGCTGCTGGAGTGGTTCCTGTGGCATTTCAACCCCAACACGGAGCTGCACAGAGTGTCTTCGGAGCTCAAAACACTGACGGATATTTTGGGGGCCTTTGATTTTAAATAGTGCCTCGACGGTATCAGAGTTATTAGTTTGCGTGTACAAAACGAACACAAAAATACAGCCTGTGCTTTTATTTTCAGAGAAACTCCAAGTATGTTAATGAGACAAGGCAAGTGGAAGTTTGAAAACATTTCCCACAAAAGCAGACGGCGGCAGAGCTCGGTTTATTTACGTGGATTTATACATGAGCAAAAAGATTTCACGTGCACAGGCGGTAGCACGGCTCAGTGCAGGGGAAGGACACAACACGCTGTGACAGCGTGAATTTTCCCTGAAAGACAGTTTGGAGGGACAGGCACAGGTAGGGATTTAGAGCAGAAGAGTCCCTGGAAAAAACCAAAACAAATCGGGGGTTTGATGTGGTTTCTGCTGTTTTGTTTTTCTCTTGTGCTGATTTTCAGCGCCCGGTCTCACCTTTGGTGCACGCCTGGGGCAGGGAGGGGAAGGGGCAGCGGTTAGCGCAGACTGGGAAGTTCAAATGAGCCCCCCCCAAACCTGTTTTAATTGATTTATTTCCCTGGGAAAACATTTCTGTTCTTACAGGGCTCTGCGCCGCTCCCTGCCTCCCGCCCTCACAGAACACTGCAGCAGCCGCTGTCGTCGCTCTTCCCTCTCCCTGCCTCGTGGGATGCTCCAAAGCCTGACATGGACGGAGGAAAATAAATGCAAACTGTTAATGACAACAAACCTGCTAAACTTTATTCCTGCTAAGGAATAAATAAGCGAAAAGGAGCGTATCCCTTTGGGTTGCTCATTTCAGAAAGATCCTCGTGGCCAGCGAGGGTTTCCCCGCAGCCGCTCCTTCGCTCCTTTTTCTTTGGCTGTTTTTCTTTCTCGGTGCATTTCCCGGAGCCAGCCCTTGCAGCAAGAGCCCTGTGCCGCAGGGCTCGTTAACCAGGCGGCGTTTTGTCCGTGTCCATCAGAGGAACGGAGAGCTGCTGGTTCGGCGTGGGGCATCGCTTGCCATCCCCCTGGGAAACCCCAGCACCGCGGCACAGCCGTCGCCTGCCCCGCCTCGGGCAGCCAGAGCTCTGCCTTCAGACCTCGTGGTGGCCGCGCCGCCGAGCCCGAGGAGCGTGGGTAGAGCTGAAGCTTTTTGTTCTCCAAAAATAAAATCCCAATTTGCCAGGGCTCAGTGGTTTTTAAAAGGAGGATTTCCATTAGCGTTCCATCAGAGAGCCGCGGGCAGCGCTGCTGACGTCCCCGCTCCCTCTGCAAAGGGACGAGGGGATGCGGCCCCCGCGGCATCGATGGGGGTTTGTTGATTTAGGAAACAGAATGAGGGAGAAATGCATTAAAATTTGTTTCAAGCAGAATATTTTTCAATACAAATAAACTTTTAGGAACCCTTCCGTTGATGTCCGTAACGTTATGCCAATATTTGGGGAAGGCGAGGGATGCGATAACCGATGGAATGCCAAAAGTCACGCAGACCACGGCAGGAGTGACACCGAGCTGTGGATTTTCACTGTGTGAGCTCAACGAAAGGCGAACAAATGAGGAAAAATCAACCAGGCGTTTGCAGAAGGGCCAGTTGCCGAGTCGGGAGCCGTTTGCCGAGCCCAGCGCCCCGGTGACAGGTACCACTGGGAACCCTGGGTCCCGGCACGGTATAATCCAGGCGTTCCCTGGTTAGGAAACCTCCCAGTTCGTGTCCCAGTCATCCTTAGAGAAGGGAAAATGTGCAAAATAAAGTCAATAAGAATCGCAGAGCGTTGTAATTCAGAGGCAGTACCCAAGCGTCAACGGCTGATATTCTTTTGATAGTTTCCCATGAACAGTTTTATACCTTGAAACACACTCTGAGAAAGAAGGGATCAAAGGAGCAGCGAGTTCACAGGATGAGGAGGTCGGGCAGAGCCGGGCTGCCGAGCGCGGGGACCCTCAGCACCGGTAAAAGCCGCGTTTCCTCCACGGGAACCAGTTAACCGGGAACCCAAGGCTTTGGGCGGTGGTGTGGCGCAGCTCGCCCGGCGAGGCGTTGTTGCTGTTAGCAGCAGAGGAGGAGAGAACAATAACGGTGTGCTGCGGTCCTGGGGGCAGACATCCAGCAGTGCCTCCGTGGACTTTTGTTTGCTCCCAGAGCATCGAAGACATCCGCGAGCATTTTTTTTCCTCGAGGGCTTTTTTTTTTTGGTTGATTATTTCCTTTTTTATTCCTCCTCATCCTCCCGGGCAGAGGGCAGCTTTGCTCCCTGACCGGTTTCTTGCCGGTTTGGAGTTAATCATGAGCTGAGCACTGGGATGGACTGGGGCTGAAGTGAGCACTGGTGGGACTGGGCTGAACTGGAAATGCACCTTCCAGACACCCACCTTGGAGCCTGGGGAAACCTACTGCTGTCTTGGTGCTTTGCAGCGGATGCAGATGTGTCCCACGGTGGGTACCACGGGCTCGCGTGGAGCCCGGCGCGGGGGCAGAGCCCTCCAAGGCCACCCAGGGCAGTTTCCCGGGATGCACGCTGTCTGTGCAGAGGTTTGCTCTCCTCCCACAGATATTTCCTTAAGCAGCTGTTACATTCCCTTAAAAATAAACCAAACAAACCAGCTTTGCAAACTTTGGCAATGTGTATTTTGTTCGCTATAAACCTCGACTCTTCCCTGGCCGTGAAACACATTCCTGACACCTCCCCGGGAATAACTAACAATAACTAACACCCCTCGGACCGGGAACGGACCCTGCTGGTGATTCCCACCACGGGGGATGCCGGGCAGGGGACGGGGTGTGCCTGCAGCCCCAGGTGTGAGTTATACCCCAATAAATTATTTTGCTGCGTGCAGAAGAACGGAGAGGAACCCCCAGCACAGCGATGCCCAGCCGTGCCCCCCAGCTCTGAGGCAGCCGGCGCCGCGCTGCTCCAGGGGCTCCCCTGCACTCAGGCTGGAGACGCAGGCAGGGTTTGTGCCGACTGCTCACAAATAAATCCCCTGTCCCTAGAGAAGGTGCTGCCACAGTCTGTACCCGTACCGCCGGGCTGGTGGCAGGAGGTGGGCTGAGTCCGAAGGGCGGTGGGACCGGAGCTGCTCGGAGCATCGCCTGTTTCCCGGCCGGGGCGGGAGGTGGCAGCGGGCGGGGGGTACGGGCTGTGCTCTGCTCCGTGTCCCTGTCCCCGTGCTGTCGCTAAGTCCTGGGGCTGCTGGGGCTGGTGAGAAGCCGGGATGAGCTGAGCCCTGCACGAGGACAGCCTTCCCCCATCGTGTTTCGAAGGCAGATGGAACAGGAGGCAGAGCAGCCTCGAGCACTGCTCTAATTAAACCCAAATCCCTCCTGGCCTCTTACATACAGAGATATTACAGACCGAAGGGGTGTATGGAATGTATAGTGATGGGTTGGACCAGCTCCTGCGGCTCCTTCCGTAGCGCCCACCGAGAGCGGTAACAGATGGGTGACGGCTGTGGGGAGGGGGGGTGGCTGGTGTTTTCGTTGATGCCAGCACATGGGGATGCTGGACCGGGCACCGGGGTCACAGCCGGCCCGGGAGGGCCTGCCTGGTACATAGACATCCCAATGTATGGTGTAGATACATCCCTATGTATGGTGTAGATACATCCCTATGTATGGTGTAGATACATCCCTATGTGTGGTATAGATACATCCCAATGTGTGGTATAGATACATCCCAATGTATGGTGTAGCTACATCCCAATGTATGGTGTAGATACATCCCAATGTGTGGTATAGATACATCCCAATGTATGGTGTAGATACATCCCAATGTATGGTGTAGATACATCCCAATGTGTGGTATAGATACAACCCAATGTATGGTATAGATACATCCCAATGTGTGGTATAGATACATCCCTATGTGTGGTATAGATACATCCCAATGTATGGTGTAGATACATCCCAATGTATCGTATAGATACATCCCAATGTGTGGTACATAGTGGTGGTGATCGAGGGACGGGACGAGCTTCGCAGTGAGAAACAACCACTCGAGAGCTTTTGCGGGCTGGGACTTTGTGCTCAGCAAGTTGCTCCATCTTGAAGAAGAACCCCAAGCAATGTGAGCGTGCAGTGGAAATGTCTGCGGGCCTGGATGAATAATCCCCGTCAATACAGGGGATTCTTTTTTTTCCTCATTTTTCCCTTCACTCAGGCCAGGAACTGCTAGAGCTTAAATAAACCATTGCAGAAGTGCGACTGACCTACATCGTGTTACACAGCGAAGACCTTGTCTCCTGCTGTTGGAGCTTCTCGTGTTTCTGCGGTGCCAGAGCAGAGTTTGTCTGTGCGGCAGCAGCTCCTTCCTACGCCCGGGGAGCCCGGGGGAAGGTGTGAGAGCAGCTTGCACGCGGCAGCAAGGCTGCTGGGGACAAACCCCCAGCTTGCACGTGCCGGGGGAACCAGCGGGGGTTTCTGGGGCTGGACTGTCCCCTGCTCTGCGCTGGCAGGTTTCCCTGTCCCTGCGTGCTCTGCTTGTCCCCCCATAAGCACCCGGCCCATGCACGAGTGCCCGATTAATTAATGCATAAGTGTCTCATTAACAAGTGCCCAGTTAATTTGCATTTGAGCACCCAACGAGTTCGTGCATGAGCACCCAATTAATGCATCAGCACCCAATTAGCTCATGCATGGTGCCCAGGAGGTGTGCGAGCACCCAGCCAGCACACGTGCGAGCAGCTGAAAGGATGCTGCCGGCCCGTGAACCTGCACCCAGCTCCACGATCCGTCCATGCAGGAGTGCAGGATGAGTCCACGCATGAACGCCCCGTTAGTGCACGCATGAATGCCTCATTACTGCAGACATGAGCCCCCAATTAGTGCATGCATGAGCACCCAGGCAGTTCACACAGGAGCACCCCGTTATTTTGCATACGAATGCCCAGTCAGCGCGTGCATGACTGCCTGATGGGTGCTCTGTGTCCCAAACCCCCTCTGTATCCCAAACACTCTCTGTATCCCAAACCCTCTCTGTATCCCAAACCCCTCTGTATCCCGAACCTCTCTGAGTCCCAAAAGCCCTCTTTATCCCAAACCCCTCCACCTCACGGTCAAACCGGGACCCCCGCAAAGCCCGAAGCTGCAAGGCAGCATGTGGCTTTGACGTGACTTTGTCTTTGGTGTTTATCTTGCCTCTAAACCCACCGTTCACCATCAGCTGGAGTTCCCAACTCCCAGTGCATCCCGCTGGGAGCCCGGGCTGGGAGCTGGGAGCTGTGGGCTGCAGCACCCCTCGCCCCGCCGCACGCACAGAGGCGGTTGTTATGTTCCTGTGCTAATATGACCCCGCCGAGATTCCAGAGAGAGATTTTTATTTACGCATCCTGCACGAACGGCACACCGCAAGTCACTTGCAACAACTTGCAGGGAGCAGCTGACCTGAATACATATTAATCAGGCTTACGAGTCCTTTAGTATTAGGTTTTTTTCGATCACGCTTGCAGGATGGCAAAGAACGCGCTACCTTGTGCAAAGCGATGTTTAGACAAAAAGCCGTGCATAGCTTGTCACATTTTTAAGCCCGTTTGCCTTGGAGATAAGCCCAGGCTGCCCTGCCACGGTGCTGCCCCGCAGCCGCCTCTGCTCCGGGATGGACCCTGCGGGGACAAGGGGTGGGAGCTGCAGGGACAGACCCCGGGGGGACAAGGAATGGGAACTGCAGGGACAGACCCCGCGGGGACAAGGGGTGGAAGCTGCAGGGACAGACCCTGGGGGGACAAGGAATGGGAACTGCAGGGACAGACCCCGCGGGGACAAGGGGTGGAAGCTGCAGGGACAGACCCTGGGGGGACAAGGAGTGGGAACTGCAGGGACAGACCCCATGGGGACAAGGGGTGGGAGCTGCAGGGACAGACCCCATGGGGACAAGGAGTGGGAGCTGCAGGGACAGACCCCATGGGGACAAGGAGTGGGAGCTCTAGGGACAGACCCCGCGGGGACAAGGGGTGGGAGCTGTAGGGACAGACCCCATGGGGACAAGGAATGGGAACTGCAGGGACAGACCCCGGGGGGACAAGGAGTGGGAGCTCTAGGGACAGACCCCGGGGGAACAAGGGGTGGGAGCTGCAGGGACAGACCCCATGGGGACAAGGGGTGGGAGCTCCATGCACGCCGGAGCTGTGGAAGGGCCGTGCTGGTTTTGGGGACAGGCAGGGCGTTGCATGGCCAGTGTCCATGTTTGGGGTGTCCGGGTGTGTGATGCCGATGGGAAGTGCTTGACCCGGTCCTGGGTGATCCTGCATCTCTCCCTGGGCAGGGACACCTCGACCCCCTGCTCCCGGCAGCAGGAATGGGTGCTGGTGCCTTACCCAGCAGGGGAACCTCGGGGTCCGGTGTTCCTGCCCTCCAGCCTCTCTCTGCACTGACAGCCATTGCAGAGAGGTATGGGGACAAGGTTTTGGGGCCGCATGGTGCTCAGAGCACCAGCCGCGGGGAGAACCCCGGGGGAGATGTGAGTGTCTCACGGGAGAGAGCAATGCGCCCGGACTGTATCTCTGCAGGGACGAGGACGGCAGGTAGTGAAAATGCTTCATCACCCCCAAGTTGTGGAGAATGAACTGAGGGACGGGGGGTCTGACACTGAGGGTAATGGACTGCCTCCGAGGATCGAACCCTCAGCATCAGCGCTGGAGCTTTAGAGAGCATTTGCTTTTTCCACGGGATTTATTCAGGCTCTGTAGCGGGGATTCAGGGAGATAATAACACACATCAACCGGGGCGCCGGGAACTGCTTCGCAAACAAGATTGATCAAAGCAGCCCGGGACTGAGAGCAAACCCTCCATGCTGCAGTTTGCAAAACACTTGCCAAAACAATTGACTCCTGGTGAAAAATAACTCGTTGGACAGCCTCGGGCGGGCTGCGGCTGGTGGGGGACCCTTCACGTGGAGCGGCCGCCCTGCTCCGGGGGTGCCTGGGTGTCATGCCGTGCTCACAGTCCCTGGACACGCAAGGAGAGTGAGGAGGTGAATAAATAAAAGAAAGTTCTTTACTGCTGCTGTTGGTTTTATTGATTATTGGCAAAAGAGAGAGACTGATGGGAGTCTGGAGAAGAGCAAGGAGGTGAGCAGAGGTGCTGGAGATACGGCAGAGGAGAGAGGGAAGAAATTCCTGCAGGGAGAAGAGATGAAGGCGACATTTCTACAGTCGTCTGCTACAGACATGTGCTACAAACTCCATCAGTGTGCCGTGTCCATGGCAGGGCAGAGCAGAAGCAATGGGTTAAGGCGTAGCAAAGTGGGTTCAGGTTAAAAATCTCCTATGGGGAACATCGCTGGGGAAGTGCAGCGTGGAAGCGGAGCTGGTGTGATGCTGCGCTGCACCGTCAGCCCAGCTTTTGGTTCCCTGACCTCTGCGGTTCTTATGGCAGATGTGCACAAAGTCTGCAGGTTTTGACTTATAACCGCCCGCGTTTGGAAACGTGTCCCGTGGAGAAGCGCGCGGCCGCGGGGCAGGAGGAGCACAGCCTAAGATGGGAAGCTGCTCCTCGCCGCCAGGCCCTTTCCTGTTAATCCCCGCGAAGTGCCTTATATGGCGCACTTGGAGGAATTTATAAATAAATGTTTTTTGTCACCATTCAGGAACGCGTCTCCCTCCGTGGCATTTGAAGCACTTTGTTCCCTCGAGGCCGTGCTCCTTCACGTGCAAAGAGCGGCGCCGAGCCTGCAGCGCCCGGTGTTGGTCACAGCTCTTGCTGCTGCCCATTCTGGGGAAGGAGGCAGGGCGGAACCGGGCTGGGCTTACACTGGGATGACAGCAGCAGTCACCAGCTCTGGAGCCAGCTCTGTGGACCACGGACTTGCACCAGGAAAATACCGGGATGTCCAGAGCATGGGAGTCCTTGTGGGAAAACCTCAGGCTCCCGTTGTATGAGACAGACAGGATAAGCATCGCTGAGCAGCTGCCTCGAGCCTTAAAACCTGCCCAGCCCCGGTCATCTGCCCCGGCCTCAGCTCGGGATTAATAGTACAGTAAAACCAGACTTTGTGGTCGTGATGCCATCGCACACGAGGATGAAGCCAAAACTCACGGCAGCAGGGATGGAGACCTGGCTTACAGCAGCTCTGATCCCTTGCGGCTAATGAAGCTCCTTTGTTAGCAAGGAATGGGTAGGAATACGGACCGGGCAGCTGGGCTCTGCTGGGGGCTGTGGCATTCCAACCCACGGGCTGGCTCAGCCGCAGCAGCAGTGCTGCGAAAGGGGTTTGGTGTTTGCCAGGTGCTGGAGCTTCTCAGGGGAGCAAAGCGGAGGGTTTCCCCTGCAGCTCTCCTCCGGCGCAGCCGGGCTGGTTCTGTGTCCGCGGTGCTGCCACCTCGATGCAAACCACGGCTCCGCTCTGGCCCCGGCAAGGGGAGAGCTGAGGCTCTTCGGGTGCCCGTCTGGGATGTTCCTAAAAAAGATCCACAAGGCTCAGAGATGTGTTGCCTCAACAGAGACTCGGCAGAGCTATAAATAGCCCAGCCAAGCACCACGCAGCGAACCTGAGCAGAGGTTCCCGTGGGCTCCTGCTTTTCTTCAGGTGGCTTCTGCAAAGGGCCTCTTGGCACCTCCGCTCAAGTGAAATGGAATAACCAAAACGGGAGTGTGGTTTAGTGAAAGGTGCTCCCACCTTCGCTGGGCGTTCCCCAAGCTGTGCTGCCAGTATAAAAACAGGAAAACCCCAAGAAATGAGGGAGCGCTCTTGACGGGTTCAGGATGGGGAAATTCAGGTCTGGATTTGCAGAGCAAGGATTGATGCTGAGTCCTGTGGGGGAAACCGAAAACCTGCCTGCAGTGTCCTGGAAACCTGGACATCTGAGGACAGTGGAGGAGCAGGAGGTTACATCGAGCTCCAGGAGACCTGGATCTGTTCCTAACGGCACCACTAATGGCCTCAGGGACCTTTCACAGGTCACTCTCTCCTGCTACTGCCTTAGTTTCCTCAGCTGTAAATATGAGAAGCTGCAGCAACGCCAGCCAGCTTGGGAGGGTATCGCAAGGCTCAAGTGACCAATGACCCATCACGCGTTGAAGATCTCAGGTGGAAGACGCCGTCGAGGTGCACAGCTACAACTCATCCCCGCTGACAGAAATGGTTTTTCACTCTTAGGTTGAGCTGCCTTTCCAAGAACACTTTGCACAGGGTGGTCCCTGGTCTGCAGGCTGCTCCGTGGACACGCAGAAGCCTCCCGGGACGCCAGGAATCCGCTGGCAGGGAGCCCCGGGCGACGGCGTGGGGCACACACACACCACTGCCAAAACGCAGCCGTGTCGGTGCTTGGTGCCCGGCGGCATCGCAACAAATCCTGCCACAGAGACGCCCCGGGAACAGAATCCCACCATCGCGGAGCCCTCTCCACAGCCATGGTGTCCTGTTTGTGGCGCCTGGCTGACCCGCCACGCCACACAGCTGCCCAACGGCGAAACCAGAGCCCTGCGGTGCTGGGGGAAGGCCAGGGGGGCACAGCGTGTCCTTGGGGTGCGGACAGGCCGGCCTGGCTGCGGGCCTGTCACCAGAGACATGTCCCTGTGAGGGCAGAGCCAGGCCCCTGGGGGCCAGGGACACCACAGCAGCAAGGCCCCCTCAAGGGATCCGGCCCTCCCAAGGGGATCCGGTCTCCCTAAGGCAGCAGGCCCCTCCCAGGGGTTCGGGGTCACCCCCGGGGATCAACGTCCCCAAGGCCAAGGGGACCCCCACAGAGGAACCGTGGCCCCCTAGGGCAGCAGAGACCCCTCCAAGGCAACCAGCCCCCACAGGGCATCAGGCTTCCTTCCCCCCAGGGGATCGGGGTCCCCAAGGCGC
>WKFP01014360.1:24488-44518 GCA_011057875.1 Pterocles orientalis
AAGAAAGAAAAAAAAAAAACGGCACAATTGTTTTACCTAAAGGCATGGATTTAATCCAATGCAGACATAGGCTCTGTTCAAATCTTTGTTTACTAGATTGTGTGTGTGTGTCTTCATTGCTGGAAAGAAACAATTCTGTTGGAGGTGTTGTGTACACAAACATATAAACAGGCAGACCAGCGTTTATGGTACTGACCAAAATTGTTAATGATGCTTTGAATGTTTGCCCGTGCTCAGCTGGAAAGCACACAACGCAGTCATTAATGAAATCTTCCTAATGATCATGCGTTACGGTCTTCTCGACTAGAAAATGCTTATTGGAACCAGATTGGTTTTTCTTTTTAAAGGAGATTATAATTAATTCTGCTTTAGTAACATCTCTATTAAAAATCAAACCTAAAAACAAAGCAAAAAGTTAGGTTGTCGCATACTCTGCAGCCAGGAAACATTATTCCCTGGCTGTGTGCATTGTGATTCTATCTTTAATTACATGGTGCCACACCACTGAACAATATGATGTGTATTTTGCCCCTGTTATAAATGCTTGTGACATTTAAAAAGGCAGTTGATCGTAGTTATAACGGCTACGTGGGGAGCAGAAATTTAATAACAGAGGGCTCTTCAGTCTGGTGGGCAGGTACACGGTGAGACTCGGTATCTGGCTATTGAGGATAAATTCGTTCAGAGAAGAAATAGAGCATGATTATTTTTAACAATGAAGGTAATTAACCATCAGAACAATTTACCAAGGGTACCAAAAATTCTCCGCAACTGGAACGTTTTTAATTAAAATACGCTCTGATGGAACCCCAGGTATCAGGCGTGAAACAAGAACTGACTCGGGGAAATCCTGTAGCCAGTGTGATGGGGGGAGTCTGCCTTGGATGATCACAGTAGTCCCTTCTGGCTTTAAAATCTGTTAACCTTGTACTCGCCAAAGACAAAGAAAGTTGAAAGTTGCACATTAAATGAGCTAAGAACTCTTTACAAGATACTCTTACAAGTCATAGGAAAACCAAAACTTTGAGTTTATCTTTTGGGAACTAGTCAGTGGTGATGGAATGAAAGATAATATGGAAATGTTCTCCGTGTTCCTCTGATGAAATAATAAATCCAAGGAATTTGAGGATATGAGGAATGTGAGCAACGGAAATTTAAGGGAATTTGGATTCCAAGTATGATCATGTCAAGTGATGATGTATCGTTACTGGATAGAACACCTTGTAAAAGAAAAGATTACAGTGGAATTCTGCACTTTGCAAGCGTGTAACAGGTTCTGTGCATGGAGAAAGAATACATTTAAATGGTTGAAGATAAGGGTTCTGTCTTCACGGACCTCCTTTGACATCGTTATTCACGAAGGGCATGACCTTGAGCAAGAATAAGACCCTTTTTGCTATGTCTTGATAACTTTTGAATCTCTAGGCGCTAAGTATGTTGCATGGAATTCCCATCTTTGAAATAAAATTTAGAATAATGCACTTGTAATATCCACAGCTGTTACGTGTCTTGGGATCACGTTGTCTTAAACTGGTCTTTTCCATACCACAAATGTCAGAAAAGGGAAAGACAACCTAATCACCATTAAATAATCAAGAGGGGAGGAAGATATTTCTTGAATTGAACAAGATGTCACGACCGAACAGATTCAGATAGAGATTTTTTTAATGTATTGTTACCTTTTCCAGTATTTTAATGTATTGTGCTAATAAGGTTATTGTGCTAATGTTGTCTAATGTTTTCTAAATGTCACCAATGGGTGCAGGAATTTAAAAAATCCTTAAATCTCTCAAGGCGTTGCTACTGTCCTGCTTTAAAATAGCTTAAAGGATGGAACACTGAGCCAGGATCTGGGTTTGTTTCACAGTTTAGTAACAGGACATATGTCCAGGCTCGACCCAGTGTCTTAATTTATTAGTTGTACCTGTTATTTCTTCTGTGAGGACAGGAGAATTAGGAGACTGAATTGCATTATTATTTAGTGCTTCTGAAGCATCAAGTCCCATTTTCTACAAATAATCTGGTAGAAAATAGAGGTGGTTTGCTGAACCTGGAATAGGAGTAAAGCCTTTACTTTGGAATCTTGTTCCTCAACTAACGAGAATTAGTTCATTGTAAGAGAAAAGGTAAAAGAAATACACTTTGTTTACAGGAATTTGTTTTCAATTATTTTAAATCCTATTAAATGGAAGCTTAGCACACATTGGTGTTTTTCTTCCACTTTAAAAATTGAGTTTAGTTAAAGCTATTTATTAGTTAAAAGTGAGTTTGAAATGATTTCAACTATTTCTGACATATTATCAAGTGGGATAATCGTAAGATCTATCTGAGATTAAAAAAATGAGAGTCCAAAGTTGCATTCCATTTTTAGCTAAATAAATTGCTGGGCACTCAAAAGCGCAAAAATATGATTCATTCTACTATTTACAGCTGGAAGTGGAAATTTGAGGATCTAACCATCTGCTCAGCATGGAGAAAACGGAGGGCTTTGTGTTTTTGCAGCACTTTGGGTTCTTTTATTGTAGTTTTATTTGTGTTCAGCGGAGTTTAAGGATCTGAGTGGTTTTCATTGTATCGAACTGAAGAGTTCATCTGGCAAAGCCACGGAAATCAGCGAGATTACGTGCAGGAGTGTGTAAAGGTTTGTAGGACTGAGTCCAGGTTCATGCTAGGCTTCTTATCCTCATCATTAAAATATTACCCTCTCCGCAATAAAACCTGGAAACCTCTTAAACAAACCCCAGCAACGGCGGAACTGCAGAGGGAGCTTTAGAAAAGGCTATAAATGGGAAAAGATTATAGCAGACATAACATTATCCCTTTCGCAAAAGAGACCCAGGGGTCTTTAATGCAGCACTTTGTGCTATTTTTATGTTTAGAACATATCGAACCGAGCACACGCTTCTCCTGATTTTCATCTAAACCGTGCGATAGACAGATGAGATGAGTTGAAACGATGATAAAATCTGTGCAGAAGCTTGTTACGAAGTTGCTAAAGGCTTCAGTTGTAGGTAATATAATGAATGGCTCCTTGTTTTCTTTCCTTGTAGCACTTTACCTAGTCTTGATGCTCCCTACCCCATGCTGGTGTTAGTTGGCCCTCTAGCCTGCGGTAAGAGAGAGCTCACCCATAAGATCTGCAGACAGTTCAACAATTTCTTCAGATACGGGTAAGCTTCCTCCATCAATTTAAAAGAACACCAAGTGATCAAGGCTGGAATTGCTGTTGGTTTGCTTTTCTTTTTTTTTTCTTTTTTTTTTAAAGAAGTTAAAGACAACCATTAAATGTTCATTGCTATAAACATTTTATCTCTTCCCAGGGCTTGATTGCCTGAAGTCATCAAATACTTCTTGAAAAGAAAAGCTATTTCAATTATCATGTTCTTTTCAAAGGTGAACAGCAAACAAACAAACCAAAATATGTCCTTTAATGCTCTTTTTATTGATCTGCTCTATCATCTATGCTCACTAATGCCCCTCAACCTAAGCATCTGTTCAGAGATATATGCATTTCTCTTAATTTTTATAATGTACCTGCATATAACCACATTAGCACGCCTGTGCAGACTGCTTCCAGAAGCTAGGAAAGGAAGCAAGTGCGATTGCTGGACCAGTTTATCATCCTGTGAGTAGTGTTATCAAAGCAAATGGCACCTTTCAGACTTCACCACCTGCTGGGAGGACTAATTCTCCCAATCTGAAAGGCCTGAATTACGATCCTTACCGTCTTGGGCTCCCTGTGTGTTTAAAGGAGAGAAACTCTCTCCTTCCAAGGGAGATTCAGCCTTTGTCAATCCTTCCCTGACATACCCACCTGTTTTCAGTGCACTGTAGATAGTAAGTCCGGCTAAGTTCGATTACCACTGTCTGGTACATAAAATGAGGTGGTGCAAGCTGTTCCTCTTGTCCACCCCTTCCATTCTTCACACTATCTGACTTTTACAGGTCCTGTAGCACATTCCCTTTGGCACTGGTCTGTAGTCCTGTTATATTGTCATAGAAGCACAGACTGGTTTGGGTTGGAAGGGGCCTTAAAGATCATCCAGTGCCACCCCCTGCCATGGGCAGGGACACCTCCCACTAGCCCAGGTTGCCCAAAGCCTCATCCAGCCTGGCCTTGAACCCCTCCAGGGATGGGGCATCCACAGCTTCTCTGGGCAACCTGGGCCACTACCTCAGCACCCTCACAGGAAAACATTTCTTCCTAATATCTGATCTAAATCTCCCCTCTTTCAGCTTAAAACCATTCCCCCTCATCCTATCCCTCCACCCCCTGATCCAGAGCCCCCCCATCTCTCCTGTAGCCCCCTTTCAGCACTGGAAGGTGCTGGAAGGTCTCCCCGGAGCCTTCTCTTCTCCAGGCTGCACACCCCCAACTCGCTCAGCCTGTCCTCGCACGGGAGCTGCTCCTTCTGTCTCTCCTCTATTTTCTCAATTTTCTATTACATGAATTTAACCCTTTTTAACCTGATTTTGGCCATAGTTTCACATGTATAGCATTTTCCCCCATTGGACCTGGGTGTGTCTGTGCACTCTCAGGTACTGAACTGCTGAGTTGTAAGAAAGGACCATGGACACACATATATGCGAGAATGATTCCTTGGAGTTCTTAGCATCCCAGGACCACACTCTGCATGTCGATGTGATGCTAGTAGTAGCGTTCTTCTTCTATTGTAATACACCATGGTGAAAAATCCTCTGTGTATTTCTGTCTGCTCTGTGCTCCGATTATAGCCACTTGCTGGGTTAGATCATTAAACTGGCAAGTTGCAAGGTCACTGTAAGAAAAAAATCTGTGAAAGCTACATTACTGGAAAAAATGACTTTTTGCTTTTCTTTAAAGCTACTACGATGTTTGGAAAGACTAGATTGGAAATTACAAACTAATTGAATGCCAACTGAAGTTTTCCAAGCACTGTGTGGGTTTTTTTTAAGAGCATTGTTTTTATACCGTGGATTTTGTTTCCTAAAAGTTTTATGCATGAAGGGAGGAAAAAAAAAAGGGAGAGATGGAATCTTAACAGAGCAGAAAATTACAACCATAAAGCAAAGTTGTATTTTAATTATTCAGAGGAGATTTAAGCAATTTTATGGCTTATACTTTTAAATTTCAAACATTCTAATCATTAAAAATGTATTTTCTGCAAGATACTCCAGGAGTTTGAATGTAAACATGGCCTTGTAATTAAAAAGGGTTGTAATGTTTAAAAGTATTTCAAAAAATTAAAGGAAAATTGGACCCTCAAACCATCTGGCTATTGCTCAGAAATGACCTTTTAAAGCTGGATACGTTCAAAATATCTTAAAGAAAATCAGACCTTTGAAGTGAAGTTTTACAGAGTCCACGTGTAGCACGCTGTTCTCATTTGCCACGGCTTGCTGATAAAAAAGTGGCACCTTCTAATGCCGGGAGAGTTAAGATCTGGCAAGCTCTGCATTACAGACTGAACGCCTTAATGCCTTATAACCCAGCTACCTTGAATAAATGAACAGAAACGGCCTGGTAGGTGCTATACTGGTAGGTGGAATTTATTTAAATTTTTTTTTTTTTGCTGGATTTTCCAGGACAATCCAGCAGAAGTCAAAGAGTTAAAAAATTTTCAGTGTGAATCAATGCCAAAGCTCATCATCATGCTTTTGTTCCTCTTATCCTACAATGTAAGAATTAAAACTAAACCCAAAGGAGAAACAAGTCGCAAAATACAGTTTCCTAAGATAGAACATGAGATGCTGCATACTTTAGTCTAAAAGTGCTACATGCATTGACTTAGCTGGGATTTTGTGGTTTGGTTTTTGTTTTTTTTAGTGTTTCATCCTGGTTGTAAGCTCACGTATCTGAGGTTTATCCTATTGCCCTTACGTGCTGGCAGGAAATTCCTTTTCCTGCCTTGTATCCCGCTTACCTCCCTAATTTCAGGATTATTTCTTCTCTTACTATTAGGGATCTATTTAAAGGTTGGTCTTTATATCTCTTTCTTAACCTCACAGTTCAGCCCAACTCCTAGTCTCCAATTCCAAATTTAGAATTCTACTTTATATCATCCACAAACTGACATAACTGGAAAAAAAATGGTTCCATCATTTCTCTATTACAGGGGGGCTGTGACAGCTTCACTTCGGGCTACCCTGGGTTGGGGGCGATTTATAGCCCAAATGTAATGTTACACTTAAACTTTTTTTTTTTTTTGGTATTTATGGGTTAATCTTTCAAATATGCGGCATTAGTGGTATGATTTGCACCTCTTTCTATTTCTCATATTTCTTCTCTTCTTAAAAATAAGATGATTTGTAGTATTTTCTCTTCCCTCCCCCTCCTATTCCATAGCTGCTTCTATGATTGAAAACAGGCTATTTCTTTATTATACCATATATCTTCCAGTCCTTGTCACACCACCAGGGCAGCTTACTTTGGGGAAGAAAACAGACTTGATTACTATTTCATTTCTCAAGAAGAATTTGACAAAATGGTGAACACGGTAAGTACCTGACTAGTATCCTATACCTACTTCCTACACCTAGAATAAGCTCAACTTTTCTGTCCAGGTCTAATTTTTTTTTTTTTTATATTAAGTTTGTGTCTCTGTGTGCATGCTTATTCACTCACAGTTATGTGGCTTAAGTTTATACACAGAAACCACAAATTTGTTATATATTTATGCTGTCTTTTCTTCTGTATGCATGTATAAAAATGATTAAATGAGCACAATGGTCAGGGGGAATCTTTAAACTTTATTATACTGTAGAAATAAGTTTATTTCCATATGCAAGTGTATGAAAGAAAGAAAAAGTCTTGAAATTGCTGACTTTTTCTTTTTTTTTCTTTTTTTTTTTTTTTTTTTTAATCTTCCAGGAGCCCAGCAGTGAATACAGTCTTTTAAAGTTTAGCAAATTTACCCTGAAGGCATTGTGTTTCTCTCTGAAGGCAGTGTGCCTCCAGCTACTGTTTCTGGTGCCTTGGGCTGCCTGCAATAAAACTTGGGCTTGAAAAGCCACACCAGAGCTCGTTATTTATACATACACCAACAGGAGAGCCAACACAGTCTTCAGCAACTGATCTGCTCCTTAATGATAGCATTCAGTAATCAAGCAGTTTGATTTTAAAAGAATATCATCTGCTTACATCTCTGTAGACATAAACCGAAGTTTCAGTTGTCAGGTTTTAACTTTGAAATTTCTTGGCCGATTAGACGTTCTCCTTGCAGATTTGTTTCTCTCTTTTGTTTGACATCTTCTCGTTTGTACGCCATAGCCATATGGTTTGATGTCACGTCAAAAGAAGGATGTTCCTTGCTTTAGTTCTTGCTTTCTTTACGGAGTGAATGAAGAACCAACAGAAGCTGTAACCTGTCAGCAGCTTCTTTTCAAGACAGTGGGGTTTTGTATTCCAGGAACGCCGTACAAGCCCATACCCCGCAGGACTGACTCTGTGCTCATCTCTGCAAATTTTGTGCTCCCATTGGCCTCATTATTATGATTTAGGCAGGGAAAAAATTTGTAGGGAGAGAAAGCAAGGAAGTCCAGAGTGATTCTGCTCCTTTAAGAAAGCTGTTTCCCTTAAAATATTATTTCCTTTGTTATAATACTTTGTGTTCTGAATTTCAGGGGAAGTTTATAGCGACCTATAGATACAGTGGCTATTACTATGGACTTGGAAGAGACACTATAGAATCAATTGCCAGAGAAGGTCTTGCAACCTGTGTTCACTTAGAAATAGAGGTAAGGATTGCTTACTGCCTCACCATTTTTGTATGAGTCCTGGAGAGGAGCAGTTTGACTTTGTTTCAGCTGCCTACTGACACATGAGACATCCTGTGGCCCATCAGCCCAGCCCACAGCTGCTGATGGGAGATTTGAACTAGTTGGGTGGGCTGCATTACAGTCACAGGAGATATATTTGGTCAGATGAACTGCATTTTGAACTCCACTGCCTGTATCGAGTAGCTCTCCATCATCTATACGTAAACCACACCTTCCACTCCCTTTATAGACACCCACATTTAGTCAGATGGCTTCTTAAAATTGCCTGATCTATTTTTTTGTTCTTCGAGTAACCTCATCTCTGCTGTGTCAGTCTCTCAGCTTTTCATTCGTACTCTTTCCGCCCATCTGAAGCTTATAGGGGGACTTGTCTAGAGCTGTGCTCCTACTGATGACCCCTAAAAGAATGCCATGCTGGCCTGAGGCAATATTTTGGGTAGATCTGTTCAAAGATGCAATCTCTTTGAGGGATTACTTTACCCTCTCTGAGATTTCTCAGGTGCACCCGCACAGATGGCAGAATCTCAAAAGTCTTGCTGTGTTAAGAAACTGGGTCCCAAACAAAGTGTCAAAAAAATTGGAATCCCGAAAGAATAACTTTTTAGCTAATTTTCTAATTATGTACTTCTCATTATCTTAGATCAAGATTTACTAGTTAGGAGTTGAGATGACAAAAAGGAAGGACACGCTACATTTCCTTCCAAATTCTTTCTACAAAATAAGCTCCATCTATACAAGCTTCCAAAATGAGAGACTCTGTAGAGTGCCCAGACTGAGTGCTGCTGGGTTTCACTGTGTTTGTAGGGCTCAGCTCTACCTCTGCAGGATTACTACAAGTTAACAGACACTACTACACTCCTTGATAGATGGGGGAAAAAAATAATAGAGATAAAAAAGAAATGTAGGAAACTGCCGTGCTAACAAAGGTTCCCAAGTTGTGCATCCAGAAGTAGGGGAATGGCTAGGGAGACGAGCAAAAATTGATATGAAAAATTTATTTGGTTTGTGAAACTGGTGATTGGAAAACTAGTTTTCAGTTAAGAACCTTAGTGTTCATAAGGAGTTTTAGTCCCCTTTGGCCCAAATAAATCTGTGCACATTTACTAGCCTGCATAGAAATGTACAAATAACAGAATAGCAGCGTGTCAGTAGTAAAAAAATGAGTAGCTCCTGGCTCAAATGGTCCACAGTTTAATGCTGCAATCCTGCTCTTAATTGCCTGTTACTTGGCTGATATTAAAGAGCAAATTAATAAGCTAGTGTAGTTCCATTTCCTCTTTTTCCTCAGTCTTAGCAGAGCTGCGAGTCACCGTCAGCCTCCACTGATTGCCATAGGGATTGTGTTTGTTGTCTTGCCAGCCAGATCCTAAATTTACAAGGGAAGACATATCGGAGAAGATGAAATATGATGGAGTGGAGTGTCTTTTCAAGCTGTCAATTCTTCACGAAGTAGATGCGTTATCAAATAATTTAGGAGAAAGAACTTACTGGAAAGTCATGTTTATTCATAAGGAGGTTGACCTAGTGTCATAGGCAGTGACCGTAACTTTTATGGGGTGTTACTGAAGCTACTGTCGTGGACAGAGAGCTAAGAAACTCCTTTGTCACTGAAGTTTCAAGATCACATAGTAATTATGCGTAGTCTTGTATTGCTGTGGGCTCTGCTAGCAGATGAGAAACAATAACGGTGAGTTATGGATCTGGATGGAAGTTATCGGAGTCCATTATCTTCTGCGAGGCTCATAACAAAAGTGATTTAGCACTATTAAAAGAAATTTTAATTATGGTCTGTGGGCTGAGACTAAAAATTTCAAGCTGTTCATTCCCTTTAATCTAGAGTATATCTTTCACTGATAAAGGCGACTGCCACAAATTTTAAAAGGGAAATCTTGCTGAGTCTACACTTGCCGTTAGCGAAGCTGCTGTGATTCTAACCCAGCTATGTGGTGGGGTAAGCACATCTGCAGCACTTTCCCTTTGCTTGTGTAGCCACAAAAACCTGCAGAGCAGTGGAAGGAGCTGCACGAGCCAACCTAGAGTGTAGTGGCAGAGTGGTTAATGTGGCTCTTTGTGCTTCCAGAAATATCAATACACCTCATCTCCTGCCAAAGCCCATTCTCTGTTGCATTTGTTGCTGGTTATCCAGTCATTCAGGCTGGGGAGTCAAAGGAGGTAGGATATAACACCAGTCACATCTTTTCTATAACCCCATGCTGTTAACTGAAGAAATTGAGGTGCTTTAGCTGTGTGAAAAGAATGGACGTCTTCAACTCAGGCAGTCCTTCGGTATTTCTTGACCTAATATGCAAATTCAGGAAACTCAAATTTTACTCCTTTTTTAAAATTTTCCAAATATCTCCTTGGTTTCAAACTGTCAACTCCAGTATTCTCCCATTTTTTTTTTAAATCACTTTCCTTATATTCTGTTTCATATTAGTCACTCGTTCTGTTGTTTCTGTACAACAAAGTAATTGGGCAGAAGACAAGCTTTCTGTGTCTCTTCCTTTTTTCTCCTCCCCACTCATCCTACTATTATGGGCTGCCTTCCTATTACTACATAGTTCTGGAACATAGGAACCATTTGTTATTTCTCGATCAGAAAGAAGTCATTCATGGTGCAACTTCAGATGAGGCGGGTGTTACTTGGCTGGAATGTGGATCTGCTTTCTGCTGGTTGTCTGATCTCTGAATAATTCCAGGACTAGAATCAGAGAATCGTTAAGGTTGGAAAAGACCTCAAGGATCATCATGTCCAGCCATCAACCCAACACCACCTCACCCACTAACCCATGTCCCCACTAGCTGAAAGCAGGTGGTCCCATAGCTGGATGCAAAGATTCCTGTGCCCCAAATTCTTCCCTTGAGTTTTCACCAAACTAAATAGGATTTTCCCCAGAATCGCTCCCTGAAATGTTCAGAATGGATAAAAGTACTGTTCCATACTTGGAACGCTGCAACCAGGAAAAAGAAAATCTCGTAAGTGTTCAGCCTATTTTGCATGATTTTGCTTATATTGGACTAAACGTTAGAATTATTCTGGAGAACCCCAACTTTAAGGATGTGACGGTCCATTCCGAAGAAGTGATGAATGGTGCTCAGATTTAACATGTTAGTCCCTCTCTGTTCCTACCACTGCCTCAATGAAAATGAAGTAAGCTTCCCTACGTTTACTAGGGGGCAACAATGTTCATGATCTCACTTGTCTTTGGATAATTTGTTCATCACCAGACACTATTATGGTTGTTTGTCTGATTTGTTTTGGGGTTTTTTTTTTTATAATGTTCCTTAAACACCCAAAATGATCATATATATGTATGATATATATATAAAAGTAAAGCCAAGAAGATGTTGTTAGTATGATGGAAATTTTAACTGTGTGATTTAAGAATCATCCTTACCAAGGTCTAATTATTCAAAAAAAAAAAAAAGGAAGCATAGTAATGCATTTAGACTGCTTACATACTGAAAAATTAATAACAATAATAATACAATTAAAATTGTAGCACATGCTTCTTGGTTTCTATTTCTTTTGCTGGTGTTCTGCTCACCCTTTCGCTGTTCCTTTGGGTTCCAAGGTCAGTGGTTCCCCTCTGGTGTTGTCACTGGGGGGGATGTTACAGCGAATTGTCAACATCCAAGTCCTTTTCTGGGAGGATATTTGTGTTGATAGTTTCTCCTCTCTCCTCCCAAGATTTTCTTGGTGTCACCTGTATATGTTTGCTAGCACATGTTTATACCTTTCTCTTTCTTCATTGGTCTCCAGCTCCACGTTACATCTGAATTGACTGTGTATGGTGCCCTTTATGTATGTTAGATAATATTTCTTCTTATTGCCCCTAAAACCACCTTTGTTCAGCTCCATGCCTGTGTTTTTTTAACTAACCATTATCGTGATATTTATAGTTATTAGATGTCTAGTGTCAAGCCTGTTGCCTCATCTTTACCATCCCGTGCCTTTAGTCCTCTACGCTGTGTCCCGTGTTTCCGTTTCTCAAGGTCTTTGCTATTGTGGAAGGCGTGTGTTTACCTAGGCTGTGTTCTTATGTTGAGTCATAAATATCTCATTCTACCTGGAACAGCGGTTTGTTACTGCTATTTACATAAAACTAGGGTTGTGTCTCACTAAGATAAACAAAAGAAAAACAATTTGATATAGACATCTGGTCAACAAGAGAAACTCCCATCGCAAGTCAAACAAAGTTACAGCCAAGTCAAGAGAAGTTCAGAGGGAGCAGGACAAGCCTCAGTCCTCAGGTCTTGAAAACTCAGGACAAATCTTACGGCAACAGCAATACCATAGTGCAGCGCTATGTGGTTACAATAGTCGGGTTTATATGTAGATAAAGGGAGAGAAAAGATTCTTCAAAGCATGAGTTGGTGCCAACGAGAGCTATCAGAAATTCAGGACTGGTACCATTCCCTGCATCATTCAATAAGACCTTGTCTTTGAGTCCTAGCATGCAGACAGGTCTCCTTTTTCAGGTTTACATACGATGCTTGAAATCACTCTGGAATGTGACTAAAGGGATTCTTTCAAAAGTGTGTTTAGAATAAAGTTATTCTATTCTTATAACGCTTTCCACATGTAGCTTTAGGGCACTTCACCCTGAACTTGGCTATTTTGTTAAGCTGGCTGCCAGATCTTGAGACCTGGAGGTTGGATACAGGTTTCCAGTATGGCTTTCAGAGAAATTTGGGATAAATACTGTGAAAGCAGTACTGGATAAATACAGAGTTGTCCTAAATTCAGCTACGGGTCCAAGAGACACTCGGTTTCAAGAATAAATGTTGTATTTTTCTGCTTAATTTTACAGGGTGCACGTAGCTTGAAAAAGACCTACTTTAAACCCAGATACATCCTGTTAGTACCAATGAACAAAGAAAAATACGAGGGACATCTGCGGAGGAAAGGATTGTTCAGCAGGCCGGAGATTGAGGAGGCAGTGTCCAGAGTGGACATGTACATCAAAACAAGTGAGGATATTCCAGGATTCTTTGATGCAGTAATTAACACAGGTAAATTAATCTCTTTTTCATACTATAAATCTGAAGAAGCTGCTGCAAAGCTTTGCTGTGTAGGACTCTTTTTCTTAGCTCAAGTCCCCCAGCCTGAAACAAGGAAAGTGAGGGTGGTAGATATCTCATGAAAATGAATATTTGCTTCTTGATATTTAGGAATTGAGGATAGCAGCTGGTAGAGAAGAATCCTTTTCTAGTTCGTTCCGTGTCTGCCCTTTGGTGGAGGTGGTTGGTGATTTTTGTGGTTCATCACAGGGATGGTGAAATACATCCTTGTGGTACGAAATATTGGATTTGTAGTTATTGTCAAGGGCATATGGAGCTTACAATTTAAATATAGCATTGAAGAAATAAAATCCGGTAAACCAAATTGCAGAAGGAGAATATTTATGTGAGTGCAGAAATGGAGATGAATTTCAGATTATTTTCTTGAATGTGCTATTTATGAAGATTTTTTTTCCCAAAGAGATGAGCTGGATGAGTTAAGAATGCATTTCTCTGTCAAACTTTTGCAGTTTGTAACTTCATCCTGATGAAAGCTTGTTTTTTTTTCTCGTTATATATCCTTTCTCTCCACCCTGACATGCATCTCCCTTTCTGCAGATGACTTGGACGAGGCTTTGACAGAGCTGAGTTTCCTCGTAAAGGCATACCTGGGTTTGGAGCCACCTGCAGTTTTTGAGAACATTCAGGGCTCTGATAGCAGAGCAGGAGCAGGTACTGTGTCTGGGCATATGCTACTACTGGTTTTATCAGCAGAGTATTCCTACTTATTTGTTACAAGAAGTGAAATCTGTGAATGATGCAACCTATGAGCCTGCTTGTCTCTGAAAACCCCCTGTGCTTCTCTGTGGTGGGTCTCGTGGGTCAATTCCTCCCTGAGATCTGAATCTTTCATGGAGATCTTTCCAGGTACTTTACATCACTGTGTGCCCTGAGGCAATAACATGCCAAAAAAAAATGAGTTGCCTGACTCTTCTGAGGATGTTTTTTGGGCTGAGGATCTCCCATTCATTCCAGATGAATCACAAGTGAGATATGCATCTGTGGCTGAGAGCTTTGTGCTGTCAAACTGTTGGGCAAGACGAAAATGGCACTGAGACTTGACTTTACTCTTCTGAGCATAGCCAGAAGCATGTGTATGAAAACCAGAACAGTAAAATGAGCAAAGGCAACTTATAAATTCACTCCAAGTGCTTCGGAGGCTACCCACTGTGTAGTAAACCCAAATGATCGATAGTGTGTTTAACAGAAGGCTTTTAGCCCTTGAATGACTGGGGCTGGGGCCTCATGATCACTTCCAGATAATCCAAGTGCAGACTGCTGCAAAAAGTGATCGTGCCTGACTTTCCTACCCATGCTCTCGTTCATAGAATCCCAGAATGGTTTGGGTTGGAAGGGACCTTAAAGACCATTTGAGTTCCAAATGGGCAGGGACACCTCCCACTAGCCCAGGTTGCCCAAAGCCTCATCCAGCCTGGCCTTGAACCCCTCCAGGGATGGGGCATCCACAGCTTCTCTGGGCACCCTGGGCCACTGCCTCACCACCCTCGCAGGAAAACATTTCTTCCCAAGATCTCATCTCCATCTCCCCTCTTCCTCTGCAATCACGTGTAATCTGGATCAGGGAGTGGTTCCATCCAAAAACTAAGCCAGGAAAAAACAAACCAACATCCAGACAGATCGATTCCTCGCTCAAACTCACCGCACAGCTATAGAATGGGCTCAAAGAGGGAAGGGTGCAGGAGGAGAGTTTCATGGCTGCCTGTGGACGAGGAAAGGAGGACTGGTCTTGTCACAGGCAGCATAACTAAGATCTGCTTAATATATTGTGAGAACTCAGCTGTAACCCTTGAATTTATTCCAGACAGAGCAGGTTACCAGCTGGGATGAAAGCAGAATCTGATCTCTACAATACCGGAGAAAAAGAAATAAGAAACAGGCATTATGGTAGTAAGATGTTGCACAACGAGGACTAGCAGGAAGCTCATTTATGGGAACTCTTTCCTCTGACTCCAAGAGCCCCCGTGATTTTCGGCTGGCTTGGTTAGATGCGTTACAACAGGAGGGTTGATGAGTTTCCCAAGTTAACACAGAGCCAATGTTCACGGCCTTCGGTGCGGCTCAGAAAGCTGCAAATAAAAGTAGCTGAAGGGAGGGCAAAAATGTCTGAAAGTGTTAATGAAGGACAGTGTAAAATTCATCAGTTCATCATTTCAAGTGGTTTTCTATCCTGAAAGAATTAATAAATGCTGATTTCCCAGTCCATGGGGAAAAAAAGCTTCTACACATGTTGTGGCATCTCAGTGCTCCAGCAGTGAGGACCTTTATCTTATTTCATCTTAGACTATGTAGATTTTATTTTCATTTCCAGAGCTTTTGTGGTTGTTCAAAGTGAGAAAGTTGACTTCCTTGCCTTATTTATTAGAATATTGTTGCTTATTTGTCTTAAAAACTGCGGAGACGTTTTGTCCTGAGAGGCAAGAAACCCCGCCAAACCCTAAGTAGATTATTGGAAAAGAAGGAAAAGGGGGAAGATTAAAGATGAAAGATTTTAATATAATCATGGTATTTTTGAAGATATATACGTATGTATTTGAAGTTCTTTTAAAGGACTTTGTATTCTCCAGCAGTTCTGAGTTCTTTCAGCGAGTGACTCGTCACTACTTACAGAAACTCCATTAATAGTGCTGGATTTTGGCAATTCTGCCGTCCATAAAGTAACTTTTAAATTTACTATGCACCATTAAATTCATTTAGAGCTTCATTTATAGGTGTTTAAATAAATTTAACTATCCTCTTGCTAGAGAACGTCTCTTCTTATAGACTGTGTGGAATAATTTATTTTAAAAAACTTGCCCCAAGGTTGTCTTTAATATGGACATTTTTAGGAAGATAGTAGCAGGGGGAAGATTGGTTACGTGAGATTATGATAGGTTGTTAATTCTTTTTTTAATGAACTTCTGTGCAAGATCTTTTGCTCACGTATAGAGTAAAAATTCTGGGAGAAAATAGATAAGTTCTACTTGAAAAAAAACTTTTTATAGCAGATGTATAATACATTTCAGAGCTGATAACGCTTTGTACTTGCATTAGCAGCTTTCATCCGTGGAACTCGGTACTTTACAACTATTAATTATATCTCTCAGCAGTCCTGCAGAGGACTATTTGTATTTTATAAATGAGAAAAGGGACATTTATGCCAAAGACCGATTATTTGTAGATGCCGAGCATCAGCAATCCCGCAGAGGTTTTGGCAGTGTGAAGCTCTGAAGGTTGGGCTCCGTACTTCATGTTGAAGCGAGGAGCTTGCTGTGCCCAGAACAGAACCCACCAGTCTCAAGTCTCATCTCCTCCGTTCTCAACAACAAATCTTCTGGCAGCTACAAAGCAGACATACATGATGGGTAGGCTGAGAGTCATCTAATGACTGTTGGAACTTTTTCATAAAGGTATATGCTAAGAAAAATAACTGTATTTAGTGGAAGAACATGCATATGGATGGGATGTCTCATCCCCTGCCTGGATATGTGACTTCTCAGGTTGTGAGCTCTTGTGCTTTGATAAAACACATGATACAATGAAACCTTTCTTACGATCGTATTTCTGCAAATACTGTCATGTACCAATATTTATAAGATTTTTTCTGTGACTGAATTTCATATTCAGGTACTATTGTATAGACAAGATAAACCCCAGTTTAATGGGATTTCAAAACTTTGAAAAAAAAAGGTTTTTGAAAAAGTGAGTTCATTGTGTCTTCAGCTTTCTGGCTCATGTTCACGTTTGATTCCAGCAGTGGTGCAAGTCTTTGGATTTTTGTTCACAGAAATTGGCTTTGGGCCAACTGGAAGATGCTTTGACCAACGGGGTCTAGTGGAAGGTGTCCCTAGGTGTCTTTAAGGTCCTTTCCAACCCAAACCATTCCATGTTTCTATGAAATTCAGACAAATAACAGAAGAAAAGGTGCCCTGCTCCAACTCCCCTTCACATCCCAAGAGCTCTGAGAAGGTTAAAAGTTCTAAGTAGGTAGATTGTAATTAGCTCAGAGGTCGTAACACTGGTGCGTATCAGAGCAGCCACAACAAAATGAGCTCATTTACACTCGGTTAAGCACCTCTTCCTACTCCATTAATGTAGAGATGGATTTTTTTAGATTTTTCATAACATTAATTCACCTAATGATTCAGGGGGGATAAATTTCTTATGTCTGTGAAGTACTTGGAAGGTTTAAAAGCTTTTGAGGAACTGCATAGTTTATATCCTTGATAATTTTCACACTTATCTTTTGCAAATCCAGAATTGTGCCAAAAGTTGACGATAGTTGCAAATGACTCGTTGCTTTCTGCTTGCTGTAAGCAAAGTGGTGTTCAGCAGAATATTTTTGTTGAGGAGTGTCTTTTCCACACTAGGTTCGAGAATACGACCCTTACAAGAGCACAGATTGTCACCCGGTGGAGTAATTACTGGAGCTACCTGGTCTTCATCTGTTGATGAGTTCTTGGACTCTTCTGCAGAAAACTATCCAGGAGGCATCTCGGACAAACTTGCTGCACAACTGCACTCTGTGGTAAGCAGCATCTACTCTAACCTTAAACAGAAACACAGAATGGTTTGGGTTGGAAGGGACCTTCAAGATCATTGAGTCCCACCCGCTGCCATGGGCAGGGACACCTCCCACTAGCCCAGGTTGCCCAAAGCCTCATCCAGCCTGGCCTTGAACCCCTCCAGGGATGGGGCATCCAAATTTTTTAATTTAATTTCAACAATATTTACCAGTTCCTCAGAGTTAAAGGCAGATTGATGAGAACGAGGCAGGTAAACTCAGATGAGAGGACAAGTTGTCTTTTCCGCTCAATTTTCCACCAGAAAAAAATCTGTTGATCGTCATTGATGTCATCCAGTTGTGTACTGGTGCAAGGGAGGCGAATATCACCTCTTGGTTCTACAAGGAGATATGAAACTCTTTTATTCAGAAGAAATAGTTAAATGCAGTTAACAGGACAATAAAGATTACTTATGAACGCCATCCTGTGGCAATGGAAAAACTCGTTCAGCCGAGCCTTGCAGAGTAAAAGCTAGTGCTAACTGCCAGAGCTCAAATTTAAGCACATTTTTCACCTGCTTTTACTTTTTCAATCAACAGATTCAACAATGTGCTTGGATTTCAAATAACCTCTTGCAACTTCAGCTTCATCTTTCTCTTTTTTTTGTTTTTTTTCCACTTCTCCTTAATAGTCCTTTCCCTAAAGGCATTCATTCTCCTTACAGCAGTGGGGGAGTTGGGGCTATGAAGCAGATGTGTCTAATGCTCTTTTTATACGACAATGACAGGAGAAAGCGAAAAAGAAAAATGAAAGCTTTCAACTTGGTTCCATTCCAGGGTTATGATGTCATTATGATGAATGATGGCTTGGCAGGCATGACTCGCCGTACAATTTTGCCACTCTCTCGGTATTTATAACTACTTCTGATGTTTAGAATTAGTGCTGTCAATGGAGCAAAGGAACAGACCCCACTGCCCCTGTTTCCCAGGCTTGAAAAAAAGGCTCTCTTAGGTATGGAGAAAGGGATGATGATAAAATGGCTGATAGAAAGAGGGAACCTCCCATCTTTCAGTTTTCTGAAATGAAATACTTCTTTTCAAACCATGCTGAGCTCAAAAAAATATCATAAGTGTTGTTCGTTTTCATGTTTCTTCCGTCCAAAGGCTTGTTAGTTTAATACGAGAATGAAGCCAGAATATTTCTCACCTCTGCCATCCCTCCTACCCCAGCAATTTATTTTTTTTCTCACTTTTTATTTCTTCGGTTTTATTTTTATTTTGAAAGTTTACATTTTGTCCAGTCAGGTACAAGTGGTTTATGATGAAGGAGGCTATCATTTACCTTGGATTTAACTTACTTAGTGGCCACAAGGCTCTCTCTCTTATTAGTCTCCTTGTTCAGTGCTGGTAATACCTTTTCGTTATTTATTGCACTAAGTTTCCAATATATTTTCACATGCAGAGGAAGCTTTACGGCATCAGCTGGGGTGTTAACATAGTAAAACATTCAAGGTGAAACAAGGGTGCCTCTTAGACCATATTTAATGCAAAGAATATAAATATCTCTGTGGCCTTAAAGTAAAATTTTGTCTAAACTATTCCATTTGGGACCGCAAATAATTTTCGTGCTGTTGGCACCCAAATAATGTGCTGTCACTGCAGTAACCACATTCCATTCCTATCGTGTAGAACTGGAAAATAAAAAATATGAAGAAATTAATGTGAATTATCCACAAGCAAAATAAGAAGCAGGATCTGCTGCTCAGGGGAAGCTGGTAGACCTGATTCTTTGCAGCTTTACGGCTTACGAGCGTGGTGATTGATTCTGCGCTAATTTTGTGTGGCTGTAATTAACTATACAAGGGATCTATACCTGTAATCCACCCAGGAAAAAAACTAAGTCAGAATTATGTCTTCACCAAAAGAAAGCAAAGCAAAACACAAGCGCGGTGACCATCTCAGTTGATAAGGATTTCATAACTTTGCTTTTTGATTTACATATTTTTTTTAAGCACACTGTATTACTGTGTCTGTCTGACCTGAGAAATTACATCGTCCTACAGCACATGTTCATTATCATGCCCTCAAAACTCAGGACCACATTTTCCAGTCTGCTGAGAGCATGATGTGTTTATTGTCCAAAGTCATTTTAACTCGCTGAAATTTGCAAAAGGTAATTCTTCCTTTGAGGGGGGGGATATTGGTTGATGTAGGGTTGGTAAGGCAAGTTTTCTCTATTGCTGGAAGAAGGAGACAGGAAGATGCAGTGGAAGGAAATTCTTCTGTATTCAGTTCCTTGCTGGTTAAAAAGAAGCTTCAAGACAACAGAATAACTAGAAATATTGGGAGGCTGGGATGCATCAAAAGTGGTGCGTTGCAGATATTCCCTCCTGCTACATCCTGGAGCGTTTTGACTACTGTGAAGAAGTGGAGCTTCACTGGAGATGAAGATCTTCATTTTTTTCAAAGCCAGCAAGATTTCAGACCAAAATTTGGTTTGTGTAGATGGGTTGAATCATATTTAGCACCTTGATAGTGACACTGCAGCTCTGCTGTTTTCCCAGAATATAGAAACGCGTATGCTCTAGAGTCTTGGCAAAAGAGAGGAATGTCACAGCCAGTTGAGTTACCATATAGACTTTGAAGTTGTTGGATAAAGTTGATCGTATTTCTTTATCAGGAAGAAGCTTCCCTCCAGAGACGTCTT
>WKFP01014360.1:61903-72257 GCA_011057875.1 Pterocles orientalis
GGAGCCTTCTCTTCTCCAGGCTGCACACCCCCAACTCTCTCAGCCTGTCCTCGCACGGGAGCTGCTCCAGCCTCGGACCATCTCCAGGGCTCCTCTGGCCCCGCTCCAGCAGCTCTGTGTCCTGTCATCATGGTGTGAATGCGACATACTCAGTACAGCAGGTTTCTGTCAATGAACTTTTGGGGAAATTAAAAATAGTGACTGTTTAGGCATAAAGTTACTCTTCCATATGTATGAGGTAGAGCAGTCATTGGACTGTCTGAAGATATTACTCTTCTCTCACCCCCAAAACACCAATTTTTCAGCAGGCGATATGCTTGTGGTAAATTTTCACTTTTCATTGAATTAAATGCCCTCTTAGTGTTTCTTTGCTTACTTTTTATTTTTGCAGTGACTGAACTTCCTACTGAAAATCTTCAGAGAAAATACAAGTCCAAGACTAGTTCTTCTCATGTGCCCATCAACTGGCCGGGCTCCCACCCCAAACCTGTCCTACCTCCCATCCCATCTGGGCGGAAGGGGACCAACCCTTGATGGCCACCGCTAGCCAAGTCTTTGTCAAGATGACACCGAATCTTTCCATCTAACGGGAACGCTGAGTTTGATCTATTTCTTTCCAACAAAGCAAAGTCTATCAAATATTATTTCTAAATCCGTTTCTGATTAACTCTTCCCCAAAAAAGTTATTTATTTATAACTTTATTAAAAAGTAATTTCTGTATTTCCCAAAGCTAGAAATTATTTCCCCAGGCACTCTCAGCTGGGAAATGGCGTAGATTTTTTCCTAACAGCCACATGACCGTATCTTCCATTAATTTCGTTTTCCTCCCCATCCTATATTAAAGATTTAATTGAAGTCTGGAAGCATCAGGGCCCCTAATAATATTGTCGATATTGTAGTACTAGTGAATTATTTTGAAGAGGGACTTTGTGAAATGTTCAGAGTTAAGTTGGGAGTGAAAACTAGTTCCAAGACTTTTCCTAATAAAATGTGTTTTTTTTGAAGAGATGCAACGTAATTCTTTGATTTTTCAACTGTATTTAAACAACCAAATGGAGACATAAAAAAAAAAAAATTAGAATAATTGAGAACTAGCTGAATCTTTAAGTATGTGAGGATTTGTTTCTCTGCATGTGCAGCAGAGCTCTGACAAGTAAATAAAACTCTTGAGTTAATGTTTGTCCTGATTAATTTGCGTTAACAACTACTTAGAGAAGAGATGGTGATGCCCCTTTGCCGGAGCAGCTCTCCCGAGGAGAGGTGTTTGCTTTTTATATTACCTCTTTAATTCTCTCCCCTATTATTGGGTGGGGGCAGGGACTGTGTGAGCGGGTGTGTGTGGTTTGGCCCCCAGCCATTCCTCAGAGGTCTTTGTGTGCCCAGAAGACGACGCAACTCGTTGCCGCAGTGCGGCGTCACGTCTGTGGAAGAGCTCTGCTTTACCTCACCGTGCGTGGTCACAACGTGGCCAAGGGTTTTTTGTTGATTAAATGGGATGAACGAAGCAACGCAGCTCCTGGTAAGTAATGGATCGATTCAGATAGCCTGACCTTACATTCCAGGGAAGCCTGTAAAACAACTCAGCCTTTTATTAAGCAGTTTCCTTTCCGTTGAGCAGCTGCCTGGATCCTCAAGTTGAAGAACAACAGTTCTTCCGAGGCATCGGTTTTTTATCATTGATTTTGGCAGAACAAAAACCACGGCTTCTCCGTGGCCTGGGTTCAGGAGGAGTTCAGGCAGCCCAAGCTGCAGTTTCAACCTTACTGGGTTTTGTTTGGTTTTTTGGCTTTTATTTGCCAAAGCACTTCAGCGAGGTGAGTACCCAACCTCCACCTACCGCATCTCCAGAATATTTTTCAGCAAGTCCCACGGGGCTCTTCATGGCCACTTTGCTGCTATAAATCCCTCTGCAGAAGCTGGCCGGGCTGTCACAGCTGGCTGCACGGTTGACTGACGTGGATGCTGATGAGTGAATCAGTTTTTTCTGTTTTACAGGGGACAGTGGTTTCACTAGTGTTGCGGTTAATGAATACGTACAAGGTAGCTCGTGGTTCATACACAGCAGGGCCGGGGTGGTCGCACCTCCCGGCTTAAAATGGGAAGGTTGTAGTCAGTGCAGATAAATCAGTTTTCTCCCAGACACAAATGCAGAAACCTGTGTTTAGACCTTTGTGTTGCAGTCTGGGTACGTGCATAATGTCCTGGTTTGGGCTGGGACAGAGCTCACTCTCCTCCCAGCAGCTGGTGTGAGGCTGTGTTTGGGTTTGTGCTGAGGAGAAGCTGATCACACACTGATGGGCAGAGCTGCTGCCAGGACAGTCAAGGACTTTCCAGCTTCTCTGCTGTGCCCGTGTCTGCAGGGGCAGGAGGAGCTGGGAGGGGGCACAGCCCCAGTGACCAGCCCAGGGTTCCACCTTAGGGTTAGGACTGAGACCCAAACTGGTCCATGGTCTGTTCCATCCCATGCACGTCATGGCCAGGGGAGAGGTGAGGATCTGTCTGGAAGTGCTCTCTCTTACTCTCGATTGTCTCCCTCTGGGTCACTTCTCTTTCGGGGTTGTCTCATTCTCTCGGACACTCAGGCTCTTATCTCATTTCTGGGATTGTGGTTTTGGGACTCTTCCTGCTCCGGGATCGTCAGCCGGGAACGGGCTGAGCCTTGGTCATGGCGTGGTGAGCAGTGTCACTGTGCATCACTCATTTGTAATTTCTATAACTATTATTATCATAATTATTATTATTTCTAATACTATTGTAGTTACTAAATTTTTCTTATCTCAACCCACGAGTCTCTTTTCCCTTCACCCCTTTAATTCTCTCCCTCGTCCCCAGGAGCAGGGAGGGTGAGTGAGCGGCTGCGTGGTGTAAAACCACGACAATAGGTCTGGAAAATAAGGGCAGTGGGCATTGGGTGACAGTTGTTACTTCCATTCCTACCCTGTTCTCCAATCCAAGACCATCTTCACGTTCAGTCCCAGCTCTCTCCACTCTTCCCTTGGAGCAGTTACTCCCTTCTGGGTAAAACAGAACAAAACAGGACAAGTCACCCCTCTGCTTGAAGTCTTCAATCCTGCAAAAGCTTCGTACATCTGACGTGGGTAAGCACAGCAGTTCCAACTACTCATATTTACTGGAACAGTCTTAAATGTTAAGCTCTCCAGGGCAGGAATTGTGTCTCTATTTTGATGATATAGAACCGAACATAAAGGTGGAGTATCAATAAGTTACTCTAATTTCCCTGTAAAAATAAATCCTATGTTCTTCTGCGATCGGGGTATTGGTTAGCTTCCTTGCATTTCTATCAGACAATGATGTTTGAAGAGCATCTCCTATTTTGCAATCAATTCTTGGGAAACTTCCAAATTTTTCCAAGTGTGGCTCGTTCGGTGGGGTTACACGTGCGGTCTGGGGAATAAGGATCTTCTGTGGAAGTAGGACGTTGGATTTTAAAAATAGCAGGGAGAGTTAATTCAGCAAAATATTCCATTTCTTGCCTTCACTCCCTAATATTTCACTGCCACACACTCTCACTTGTTCTCTCCCCAGCAGACCCCAGCTCCAATTTTCATAGAATCATAGAATCATGAAGGTTGGAAAAGACCTCAAGGATCATGAAGTCCAACCGTCAACCCAACCCCACCCAACCCACTAACCCATGTCCCCAGGCACCACATCCACACGTTTCTTGACCCCCTCCAGGGATGGTGACTCCACCACGTCCCTGGGCAGCCTGTTCCAATGCCTGAGCACTCTTTCCATGAAAATTTTTTTCCTAAACCTTCCCTGGTGCAACTTTCAACCCAATTTACAAAGTTCCCAAAAACGACAGCACGATGCCAACCTGCCCTTTGCCTCCTGCACCCCGAAGTGTCGCACATCTGGCCAAGTTAAAGGCAGAATTGCTGCTATATAATATTTACATTTCATTTAGCAGCTTGGGAAGCTTTGCAGTTCGTCGTTTTTTAGTTCAGAGGGTTTATTTTTGGCTGGAAGTACAGAAGTGGTAACTCGGTGCCTCTATATTTATAGGCTGGCGGATAAAAGCGGGGCTGTCAGAGGGAACTCTGTTTTTATTGGCAGGAAGCGTGTTTGGATCGCAGCAGAGTAACACCTTAAGTTAGTCATCGTCAAACAAGTCGCCGAGTCTTGAATTTTACAGAGGGGAGCATAACAAGCTGTTTAATTTCCTTTTTTTCGATAAAATCAGGAACCGCGGTTGCTGCCTTGTGAATGCAAACGGCTTCACCGGCAGGAGGACGTCGCCGCGTGTGTATCGCCCGTGCAGGGTCGTAGCCCTGTGTTACCCACCGGTAAATTAAGGCAGAGAGAAATTCCTCTGATTTGCCTTTTCTCGTCCTTTTTTTTTTTTTTTTTTTTCCAGGAATTGGGTCAGAACCCGGGACTCCTGCGTCTCTCCTCGACTGCCGTGTCTTTGAGGTGAAGCGGAGAAGACCATACGTCTGCACAAGTGTTTTGGGAAGTCAGGGGCGGCTGTTTTATCCTCATTCCTCCCTCCGGGCAGTAGCAACGTGGCAGGAGTTACAACACAGACGCTGTAGGACAAGGAGCTGCTGAATTAAGGAACGACGGGTTGGTTAGACATCAGGGGATGGTGCTTGGATACAGACCTGAAGGAGAGGAGGTGAAGTTTGAGAGCTCAGCGAATGCTTCCAGGGGCTGCAGAATAGGTGCAGAAATTGCTGCTGCTGCAAATCTGCTGAGCACAGCGAGTGCTGGAGGCCAGGATGCTCCTACGAGTGCGCAGGCAGCCGGGGAAGAAGATAAGAGCAGGAGGTAACGTGGTGCCTTGGACTCTCCAGCACCCACTCCCACATTAGTTGCTGTATCTGTTAAAAAAATGGGTGAAAATGGCTTAGTTTGGTACTTTGACCTTCATTTCCCCGCCTTCCTCTTCCACTAAACCCACGGATACGGTCCCTAGAAACCCTAAAAGCTGGAAACCGCTGGGAGAGGCTTGACATGTGGGTGAGACCATCTCAAATCCAGCAGCTACACCAAGAAGTTGCTTAAAAAAGTTGTGGGTGCCCCATCCCTGGAGGGGTTCAAGGCCAGGCTGGATGAGGCTTTGGGCAACCTGGGCCAAGGTGGCCCTGCCCATGGCAGGGGGTGGCACTGGATGATCTCTAAGGTCCCTCCCAGCCCAAACCATTCTGGGATACGATTTTATGATTTTTTTTAAAGCCTGTTCTGGAAGTAGATGGGGAATCGTTGCTGTTACTGACCAAAGGGCTGTTTATTCCCCTGCCAAGTGCTCCCATCCCTTCCTCAACCACGTCATGGCCCAGCAGCGGCTGCCTGCGCCGCTCCCTCGGGACCTTGTCTAATGGAATACGCTGCATAATATGCTGCTAATTCGGCAGCTGTCAAAATTAATTCTGATTTTTTTTAACAGTACCGCGGTGGGGGCGAGGAGAGTTAATACTCGGTGTAATTACACCAACTCTTTGCATCCGTGACTCGAGGGAGAACCAGTGAAGGTCTTCAAGGAGACCCAGGAGGTCTCATCCTGCATTTCTACAGCGTCCCTCCAACAACTCCAGCAAAACGCTTTGGGTCCTCCGTCCATTTACCCCTCGTTACTTCCATCGGCAGCTGTGTTTGGAGCCGCACACCTTCTCCGCACGGTCTGCGGGGTGGGAGCACCCCCTGGTACAGAGCCAGCCCCGGGGGGGTGCTCAGCACTGCAGACCATGCCCAAGCTCTGCACTACATCTTCCTCCTTGGACGTAGCCTTTCGCTAACCCTGACAAAATATTTCAAGCTTCTGAGCTATTTTTTTGCTGCCTCCTGTTAAGACAGAGGGAGAGGAACCCTGGGAGCTGAGGCTGAATTTCATTTTCCTGCGGGGAGGAGGTGGCGGCGGCTCCTACATTTTTATCGTTCGTGCTTTTCCCCGCTCATACCTCAGAGCAAGTAGAAGCACGAAGGTGTAAATCAATGTCCATCACGGAGGCAGGAAGGCTCCCCAGTGAAAAATCCCCCATGCTGAGGGTCCTGCCAGAGACCAGATCTTCTCTGGACACCCACATCTCCATTCCCTAACGCTTTCCTGGTACCCCCTGCCCGGAGCAGAGATGGGGCGGCATCACAGAATCCCAGGATGGTTTGGGTTGGAAGGGACCTTAGAGATCATCCAGTTCCACCCCCTGCCATGGGCAGGGACACCTCCCACTAACCCAGGTTGCCCAAAGCCTCATCCAGCCTGGCCTTGAACCCCTCCAGGGATCATAAATCCTCCGGAAAAGAACGGTTTCCTTTATGTTGGAGACTTCACAGGGTTCAAAAGGAGTCAGGAGTGACATCCCTTGTGTTAAGTCCATGCTTGGCCTTCCATTGGTCAACTGTGGGGACCATGAAGGACCACGTGCCTCTCCTCCCCTTATCTCACCTGACATTTCAGACTCGATGAACCGTGGTGGCTTCCAGGCTCTAGGAGCCGAGATCTACCCCCAAGCCTTGGCCGATGGAGGGCGTTGGTGTATTCCTTCCTCTTCTCAAGGGTTGAAGCCAGAGTGATGCTCCAGGGACTGTCTCCTCCCCTCCCGTCCTGATGGAAGACACCTCTGCTCATTTTAGGTCCCTTTGTGATACCAACTTTCTCTGCAGCAAGTGTCACCTGCTGTCACCGCTGTGTCACACTTTGGGCAGCATCTCCTTCTTGCCCCTCTAAGGAGGGGACCAAGCTACCAGCCCAGGGGTTGTGTTATTTTTACCACCCAGGGTCCTTCTGGTGGCCTAAAGCAGAGTTAACCCCTTGTCCCAGGCCATCTTCCCAGCAGGCACGATGTCACCTGCCTCGTCCCTGGCCTGTCCCCAGCACCTCCTACATGGGAAACGGGGCCATGAGGGGATGCTCCAGCTGTGCCTCCTCCCTCTCCATCTGGAAAGGGGTAAATTAACTAGACCCCGTGCCCTGTGCTGAGGTTTTTTTTGGTCAGTGGAGGGTCAGTGCATCCACCTTCCAGCTGCTCGGCGAGTTTGGGGCTGGTTATAACTGTAGGGAAGTAGAAAAATAACAATAAATCCTCAAAATGTCCAGCAAACTTCGGGAGGAGGAAGGGTGCCAGCAAAAAGGGTGGAGGCAAAAAAAAAAAAAATATTCTGGATCCTCTGAGCTCTTCCCCTGTCAATAAATCTCACCTTCTTGCCCTCTTGGGCTCCAGCTGCTGATTTATGATCGCTGTAATGAAAGATGTGGAGCAGAAATGAACTGTGTGAGCTGCAGAGACATCTCTGTCCCTCTCCTGCCCCTCTCATTTCACTTAGTGGCAGGAGCAAGTTTTTTACACTTTGGAAGTGAGAAGAATTTCATCGTGTTTCCCAAAGCAGTTCGATGCTTTTCCTCTTAATAAAAAAAATAAAATATTCCTTGTTTCTCAGCGAGCCAGGCTGCGACGTGCCGAGGAAAGATTGAAAGCATTAATAAAACCAGCGCAGATTTAATGAAAGGCAAAAGATTTTGAACAGAGAACTCTGAGCTGATGAAAGCAGAGCCCAGCTGATGAGGATTTATTAAACGAACGGCCGCCAGGGTCTGGGGAAAAGATGATTTGTTAAATTAGAAATAGATGTACTCAGTAAGTGCTGGAGAGTAGAGCGTGCCCGTTAGCGCTCTGAGCTGCGGAAGGTTTAAGGGTGTGTTCAATGTGAAGTGACGGCCAGGATTTTAATGTCACATCGCTGCTTTTGCAGTGACGGAGACGTCACCGGGCTCTGGAAAGACCGCAGTAATCACTTCTGGGGTTTTTGTTTTTTTTTTTTTAAATCAGGTCCCACGCAGGAAGCTGGACCACACAGCTGTGTTAATGGTGCCAGGAAGCTTCATCCCTGATTTTTCACTTCTCCTGGGATAACACTGGGGCAAGTGAAGCCGCGCTCTGGGAGCCTAAACCAACTGTTGAGTCTTGCTTGAGGACCTCAAATCCTGACAGGCTCCCCGAGACGGGTCCCCCAGCCCCATGGGTGCCGCCGGGGTCCTTGGCCACCCAACTCCCCCCCCCGGGTGCACTTAGAGACCCTCTGCAGCAAGCTCATGGATATAATTTATTATAAATGCAATTAAAAAGGAGCCTCCTCCAGGACAATCTTTGCTTCTCTTGCCTTCTTCCACCTCCCCAGCTCTGGGTTCAACACCCCGTTAGCAGGAGCTCAGTCTGGGTTTAGCTGCGCTTGCCTTGTGCCCTCGCCATCAGCTGCTGTGAATGAGGAGGATGAGGAGAGGATGAGGAGAGGAGGTAGGATTTGAGGAAAGCAGCTTCTCACCTTTCCTACCTTCTCTCATGTTAAAGAACAGGAGAAATCCTTGACTTCAAAGCCTCCTTCGTTTTCCAATCACCAGCAGCTGATTGCCGGCACCGACATGTAAAAGGAAAAACAAGATGACCAACATGCCTTGAAGAGGATACATATTTATTTGGGTTTATTTTTAAAAAAAAGACAAAACCAACCAACCGCCCTAAACCCAACCAGCCAACCCAAAAGCTCTGGAAATCCAGAACACTGGTCAAAAAGTATTTTGGCTCACCCACTTTTCTAGCTTCTGCTAAAAAGTATGTGCTATTATCTCTATAGCAAACATTAAAACCAAACAAACCAGTAGCCCCATTTTGGGAGGGACGCCTGGATTTAAATACTAGTTTTGGCTAACGGGGACCTTCTGCATGGACCTTTCCTCCATCTCACAACCACGCCAGCTCACCCGCTCCCCTCCAACAGGAAAGGGATCGCTGCCACTTCTGCAAACACTGTAAGAATTATAAATATTCAGAAACACACAGATCACACTGTAAAGATTAAAAAAAAAATACTCCTGACAACAAGTAACAACCCATCTGGTTGAAACAGGGGTAGAACAAAGACCAAGTACAGTACACGGTTAAAAAAAAAAGAGAGAAATCCCACCATTCCCAAACCTACCAGCATCACACAGAAATGGGAGACAACATGCAGTTTCGTTGAGACGAAGAGCGACCTAGCGAGTAGTCTATGTACAGTATGTTACACTCACCCAGGCACCCGCTCAGCTATTGCTTTGCTAAATCCCCAGCAAACACCACCGCGGCGGCCGAACAGGAGTTACAGCTCCCGTGAACCGCTTCTGCCTTCAGCCGGGCGTCACACCCGGGTTTTAAGCTCGGATGAACCCCAGCAGGTACTCGGTGTCCCTGCTGCTTTTGTGCTGAATTTGTATTGCCTTCCCCACCTCGCTGTCTCAGCCGAAGCGCCGTGTAAATAACTTGGAAGATCAAGATGAGGGATCAAGGTTTTGGTTCTCTCTGGGTCCTCCCTGGAGCCTGCACAAAGTGAGAGCTGACCTGCTGTAGTCCCAGCTCTCTCCAGCTCAAAAATCCTTGGAAAAAAGCCCAAAATGGAAACAATCGAAATACAAAAGGTTTTTCAGGCTCAGGAAAAAAAAATCGAAATCAGGGAAACCCTTCAGCATCTCGGGAAGGAGGGAGCTGCAGGTCCCATCAGCATCATACTGGGATGGAGCAAACACTTTCCACAGCAGCCTGCAGGGTTTGGATTTGTGGTGAAAACTCTGCTGACAACTCACCGGTGTTTCAGCGCTTACAGCATCAACGCTTTCCTTTTTTTCCCCCCACTCTGCCCCCCTCTAATGATTAGAGGGAAGCTGGGAAGGGGCACATCCGAGGCAGCTGACACAGATAAAACCAGCAATAAAAACAGAGGGGAAGAGATTTTGGAAAAGTGGCCACTGCTTGGGAACTGGCTGGGTATCAGTCTCACGGTGGGAGATGGTGAGTGGTCGCCTTTGCATCACTTGTGGTTTGGTGTTTTTTTCCCTTCCTCTTTATCTCTACTCACATATTTTCTTGGTTTTGCTCTTCCTGCTCCCCCTGTCCTGCCATCCCAAGCACTGGCTTAACCTGGAGGGGTTGTAAACACCCCAGCTGGAATCCGTCGGGATGTTGGGTGGAGAAATAACGGAATATAGTCCTTACTTGGCCAAGCTTGATGTGAATCAGGTCTGGATCCCTTAATTATCACAGCTGAGCAGGGACAGTATCACAATGACAAGAACAAAGTGCTCCAGGTACACTGAGGCAGCACAAAACCGTGCTCCCCGTTGCTCTGGTCTTGGGCGCTAACCCTCGCTCTGCCCTACGCTGAGCAGCTCCTAGAAGCGCTGCGGCTGCTGCTCCTCGCCTTGCTGGGGGACACGTGTTGCCTGCACGCATGGGGACACACATCCAAAGCTCTTGCAGCCCAGCCCTGCCCCAGCTGAGGGGTGACACTAAGGGACACTGGTCCTGCGCCAGGTGGATGTTGCTACGATGCACAGAAATGCCACAAGAGAAGGTGATGCCC
>WKFP01014360.1:72278-93897 GCA_011057875.1 Pterocles orientalis
GAGGAGAGGAGAGGAGAGGAGAGGAGAGGAGAGAGAAGAGAGAAGAAAAAATAAGAAAAAAGAGAAGAAGAAGAAAAGAGAAAAAAAGAAGAAGAAAAAAGAGAAGAAGAAAAGAACTGGGTGAAGGGACAGTAAAACCAGCCCCCCCACAGCAGCAGAAATAAGCTCAGCTCTACTGGCCCTGCTTAAGTTTCTTGGCATCATTTGAACCCTGAGGTTGGGTTGGATCTGGGGCTGGGGGATCACAGGCGTGTTGGGGGCTCAGCGGAGTTTGTTGCAGTTGGCTGCTGGTACCGAAGCCCAGGGAACACGCTGGCGATGAGGGAAAAAGTAGGAAGCGACTGAAAAGTGACCTGCACTAAGAAACCAACAGCAGCAGAAGGAACCTGTGACACCCTCTGGCTGGTGAAGTATCTGGGCAACGTCTGAGGAGGACTCAGCAAAGCCCCAACAGCACTTCACCGTCTCCCTGAGAAGGCTGCGAAGGTGACACAGTGACACTTTCTGTCCCCTTAGCTTCACCCCTTTTTGGTTTCCTTCAGGCTCCCAGCCAGGCTCTGCTTCTAGCAATGGGGGCTCGGTGGTGTGGGGATCAGCCCCCTGCGCCATTCCCCAGCGGAGGATCTACTGGGCAGACTGGGAGGCTCTAGCTACAGGGTATCCGACACCCTCACAGCACCGGTGGTAGGAGGCAAGAAGGACTTGGGTTAACAGCCAGACCTGGAATTTCCAGTGTCACTAACACCCTGCTGCACAAAGAGCAGTTCCTTGGGGGTCACCCATCCACTACGAGCACCTGAACGCTAAAGGACGGCACCAAACAGGCTCCGGGTCCGGCTCGTCAAAGCTGGGAGGAGTGGACAACAGCACCACGACAAGGTTGGGGTCCTAACACAGAACTGGGTCAGCTTTTCCATGACTTCAAAAGGGTTATTCAAATAAAAATAATGGCAGGAGGGGCTGGAAGTAAAAGGGGTTGCATAAAAAAAATAATGCAACCTTGCAAAAATAATCGTATCATCTCTCCATGATCCATTTCAAGCAGGTTCCCAGCAGAGGTTCCACGTTTCCCAGGAGCTTGGCACAGCCAACACCTCCCCTGTGTTATAAAAACAACCCCTCTCTGGGGGATTCCTCGCTGCTCTGCTCTGTAAAACAATAAAAAGGGTCCTTGCAGAGAGTCCTCGGCCGTTATTCCTCCTTCGGCCTCTTCCTCCAGCGGGCCAGGAAGGGCCCGAGGCTGTTCCACACCTCTGTGTACATGAGAGTCCCCACGAAGACGAAGGCGGTGCCCAGCCAGTGCCAGGCCGTGAAGGGGTTGCGAAAGTAGAGGATGGAGAAGATGAGGCTGACGAACTTACGCAGCGTCACCACCAGCGTGACGGTGAGGGAGGTGCACTCCGTGGTGAGGATGAAGACACCTCGGATGCAGACGTATCTGGGTGGGCGGAGGTAAGGGGACATCGGGGCTGAAGAAGGAGGACATCTGGGCAAACCTTTGAATGAAAAGGACTGAGCAAGACCCAGTCTGGTTCCAGAGGGAATAAAATTCCCTTCAGATCAGCATTTCTACAGCTATGAACAGCTTCACTACAAACCCCAGGGACACCCCAAATCTCCCAGAGTCCCCCCAACCCTGCTCTGGGACAGCAAAACTACCCCAGTAGAGCAGCTGGGGCAGATGTGATGGCAAAAGGTTAATGGCACGCGGGGTTTACAGTCCTAAGGGAAGCTAAAAGCAGACTTTTCCATTTTTACGCAGCACAAGTCCCATTTCCCCCCTTGGGGGGCATGGAAAAGGCAGATTAAATATGGGGGTTTCATGGAGGAGCGTGAGCAGCAATAGGGCACTGCTCTCTCCCAACAGTGAGAAGAAAAGGGGAAGAGGGTCTTGGATGGAAGGGTCCCATTCTCGAGGAGATCTCAGCTTCATCAGACTTGTAGATCTCTCTGCCTGGAAGACTCTACCCACTGATACACTACAAATAGCTCCTGATGTGTCCCTTCTACCTAGAGCTGGCAGGCAAAACTGCCGTGAGTTTACATCAATCGGCCGGTTCCTGGGGAGGTGGTGGCAGATTTCAACCACCCTGGAAAAAAACGTAAACCCCAAGTTGAATTCCACTCTGTATTTCCCAAGTTATGCAAACATCAGCTCCCAAATTCAGGGAAGACTCCAAGGATTCAGCACCCCCACCCCATTCCTCCTCTCCCACCTAACCGATCTCTGCGGCGTGTCTCCAGCTGAGCTTTGAAAGGATACTGAGTGATGACGTTCATAAGGAGGTAGAACCACATGATTGGCAGGGTCAGCCCGATCACCGGCACCTGGAACGGCTCTGTGGGGAGAAAGGATGGAGCAAGGTCACTGCTACTGCTTAAAGAAAATGCAAAGAGAGGCTTCTGTCTCCTCTCTCTCTTGTCCAGGACTGAACCTGGCGCTGGGGAGACCTTCCAGCACCTTCCAGTGCTGAAAGGGGGCTACAGGAGAGCTGGGGGGACTCTGGATCAGGGGGTGCAGGGACAGGGCGAGGGGAAGGGGTTTGAGCTGGAAGAGGGGAGATGGAGATGAGATCTTGGGAAGAAATGTTTCCCTGTGAGGGTGGTGAGGCAGTGGCCCAGGGTGCCCAGAGAAGCTGTGGATGCCCCATCCCTGGAGGGGTTCAAGGCCAGGCTGGATGAGGCTTTGGGCAACCTGGGCTAGTGGGAGGTGTCCCTGTCCATGGCAGGGGGTGGCACTGGGTGGGCTTTAAGGTCCCTCCCAACCCAAACCATTCTGTGATCCAGGACATGCTGCAGCTTCAGGAGGCTGTTGCTGCATTAGGCAGACTGAGGTGTGGGCACATTCTGATTTTGCTCCAAAACAAGATTTATCTTGTTCTCATTGAGGTAAACTATAAATACAACCGAGTTTGCAGATGTTTCTGGTTAGACTTCTGTAGGGAAGAAAGGAAGATGGCAGAAGAAGTAGGCTAAGGAAAAAAAATCTTGAAAGAAAAGCTCTGTCTTGCTTTCTTACATCAGGGCTGTCCTCCTGTTACAACCAGATGAATCAACTGTGTGGCTCTCAGATGCCGACAGCGCTAGCACGGCAAAGCCTGCGCCACCCCAGCAAAAGAAAAGCCAACGGGTCCATGTTTACACCTGCAGCTGAGGATTTGGTCCTGTTACTCACATTTTTGAACAGGGGTCACCTCATGCTTTCCTTGAAACAGGTGTAGCACGCTAGAAATATTTTGCAATTATATTAACGAATAAGTTAAAATGATCTACACATGCAAACAATCCCCCTGCCGAGAGGGGCTCAGAGAACCAGCAAACCTTTTCAGTGAAGATCCCTGTGGTTTCACGAGGTCGGGGAGATAAGAATTTTGCTGGCACTGAAAAGCCTGGTGAATTTTACTGTTAAACTTACGCAGATGTGGAAGGATAAGCAATCTGGCTGGGCCCAAGAGGGGTATGTGTGTGCTTTAGTGAGAAGGGGTTTTTTTGGCTTTTGGCTTTCTGTCAAACCTGAAAATTCAAGGGGTTTGAATATCTTGAATCTGATGTGCACAACTCCTGGACTGAAAGCTTCCTACAGCATTTTCCAGAGGACAGTTACAAGAGCAAGGATTCACCTGTGCAACACTTACCAGACTGGCTGAAGAGGACTGCGTGGTGGTAGATGTTTGGAGCAAGGAGGAGAAAGCCAGGGAGTGGTAGCGCATGCTGGAGAGAAAAGACGTGATGTTAAAGACAAGATTCTGTGAACCCACCCCACTCCTCCTCCTGGGAAACCAGCCTCACACATCCAGATGAGGGGACAATCTTCACTGCTCCAGCCTTGCAGAGTGTGATCCTTCGGATTTGTGCAAGGGTGGGAGGGGAAGGGACTCTTAGCAGCTCTGTCTGCCCAGTAAAAGCAACAGAAAAGACGTGGTGACTTACATTGTAAAAAAGAGCCTCTTTGGAGTGCTTCCCAAACTGCTTGTAGAGCGTCTCCTGGAAAATCCCCATCCTGGCAGACATGAGGAGGGCGAAGGTGAGTGCGGCAATACCTGGAACAGAAGCACAGCCTTGCAGCGCTGCTCAAACATGGCATAGCTCAAGCCAACCAGCTTGAAGACTCCTGCATTCCAGCTTTCAGTGAAAAAAGCCAAAGCGTCCAGCCTTGATAAGATGGGGAAAAAAATGATAATGGTCTTGGGGACACAGGTATCTTATTACAAAAGCTGAAATGCCAAGAGACTTCTGAAAAGATAATGTCTTTAAAAAGAGATTTAGCTCTTACAAGCAGAGTTGGGGGGTACCAGGGACACAGCTGTTTGTCATTACTGACAACACATCAATCCCAGTTTCCCTGAAGAGCCACCAGTAAATGGTGGCTAAGTTGAAGGTACAAAAATAGACTCAAGTGTCAGACTGAAGAGACTCCTCCATGAAATGCTGTGCTGAATGAACACTTGAACCAGCTGCAGCACCTCTCCCTCTCTGCAGCACAGCTCACAGCACGATACACCAAGCAGGGCTGCTTCTGCAGAGAGAAATCAATAAAATATCTGCAAACATGCAGGACTGGAGTCGGGTCCCATACTTGACTTGTCAGCCAAATGACGAGTATCTCCTTGCACAAAGCTGCTGATGAGTGCCACAAACCCCCTTTCTTTGCAAATCTACATCCACCAGATGCTCAGCACGACTTAACCTCAGTACAGGGACTCCCTCCGTAGCCTGCTTTGCACAATCCACACGGCCAAGGACATCAGAGAGCCGTCTTGCCAGTATCCCAGCAAGATCGGCCGAAGATGTGGCACTCACATACCTAGCAGCCACCACAAGAAAACCTGGAGTCCGTCCTCTTCATTTAAGCTGGAGTCAGAAGCCTGGTGGAGAGAGACATAACACAGTAACCATGAGCTCATTCGGACCTGCCTCTGCCTCACTCTTGGTTTGTATGTTGTGTTTGGGGCAAATTAGATTATTCATCTTTTTCACAACCATAGCAAACCCCCCTGCTTGCTGAGAGTTTCTCTGGATTAATACAGAGCAAGGCTGCATGGCACAGACCTTCCTCAGACACCCTGAGAGTCTAAACAGCTATTAAATGATGGGGGACTTGGAGGTCTGACAGCCCTGTTTCATTTCCAATCTCTCAGAGCTGGATTAAGTGCAACCAGTTTTCACTTGACCACCACTTTATGCTATTTTTCTGTCTTCAGTTGACAAGATCAGGCTGTGGGTGCTGGCCCAGGAAAACCTCGAAGTGGTGTTACATGTGGGTTTTCTTCACTCCCTCCTGTTCTCCAAATACATGCACTTTATTTCAAGGGTCACAGAAAGTCATGCTGGATGACAACAGGTCTGGAGAAATCTAGCCTGAAAGCTGACAATCTCTTCTGGGGTAAAAAGTGCGAAGATTTAAGATGGCTGAGATTTGCTTAACATTCACCTGCTCCTAACTGCAAGAGAAAACAGCTTCTCGCTGTTATCTCTGCGGCAAAAAAAAAAAAAAATCATGGTATATTCTCAGCAAAAAGCAACCTGAACAACCCAGGATAAAAGGCATCTGATAAAAGTTAAACCACATGCATGTGTGTGCATCCCTTCCCTCCAAACCACAGGAAAATAAGACCAGGAACAAGAGATTTTGGGGAGCAGATATAGAGCTAGGAGACATCTTGTCTCTCTGTTAAAAGTCAAGCAAAGGGAATTACTGATGAAGGTGCTGACAGCAGCTCCTCCTGTCAATAAGATTCACAGCTATGACCTCAGGCCCTTCCCAGTCCTTACCACTTGCTTTGCAGACATGAAAGTGCAGGTGAAGATCCCCAGGGACACCAGAGCTATGGATGTGTATTTAGACACGCTGTATCTGCATGGGGAGAAAAGAGATGTCAGTGACCCAGCCCAGCCTCTTGCTGTTCATCTACTGCTCCCTTGAATTGCATTTTGCTCCGTTACACCAGTGTGAAGTTGCGGAAACAGGCACATACCCATTACCTAACACTGGACATTGCTGGGAGGGAAGGCAAATTTACTCCAATAAAAAAAGAAGCATTTGGACCAAGATCTCCTTGCCTGTGGCAAAGGATCGCTCTCAGATCAAAGCCAGCCTGGATCTCTGCATAGAGACGGAGCTGGGAGGACCCTCCTTGTCCTCATGTCTTTGCCCTACCCCAGCCAGCAGCCAAGCACCCACATGGCCGCTCCCTCATTTCCCCCAACCTCATGGGATGGGGGAAGAGAACTAGAAGAGCAAGAAAACTTGAGAAAATTTGCAGGTTGAACTAAAGAGTTTAATAGGTGACGGGTAAAAAAAAACACAACAAAAACAATGCAAAAGCAATCACTCACCACCTCCCATAATTGAGGCCATTTTTGAAACCAACTCACTCCAACCCCATTCTTCCCCTACCCTCGTTTCTATCGCAGCACACGACGTTTCATGGCATATAATATCCCTTTGGATCCTTTGGCCCTTTGGCCATTTTAGGTCAGTTGTCTCGGCTGCATCTCCTCCCAACTTCTTCTTCACCCCCAACCTACTCGCTGGGGAGGAAGGCAGAGCAGGAAAAAGAGAAAGCCTTGACACTGTGCAAGCATTGTTCAGCAACAGCCAAAATATCAGTGTGCTGCCAACACCGTTCTAGCCACAGATCCAAAACACAACATTATACGTGCTGCTGTGACGAAAGTTAACTCCATGTCCTAGGTTAAGCTGAGAGAGAGTTAACTTTCTTCCTAATAGCTAGCAAGAGGCTGTGTTTTGGATTTGTGCTCAGAAGAAAGCTGATAAAAAGTGATGTTTACGCGGCTGTCGAGGTCTTTCAGCTTCTCTGGCTGTCTGCAAACAGGAGAAGCTGGGAGGGAGCACAGCCCCAGTTACTAGCCCAGGATTTGATCTTATATTGGGGATTGAGACCCAAAGTGGCCAATGATCTATTCCATAACATACACGTCATGCCCAGTATATAGGCGAGGACCCTCCTGAAGACCATCCCTTTTTTGGCTCTGGATCTCTTTTGCTCCTGGCCATCTCCCTCCAGGTGGTCACTCTCCCAAGGCCTTCCCCCCCCACCCCGGTCAGCTCTGGGTCTGGGACGCTCGGACTGTTATCTCCGTTCTGTGAGTGCGGTTTCGGGACTCTCCCTGCTCCAGGATCGTTAGCGGGAACAGGCTGAGCCTTGGTCATCAGGTGGGGGCAGTATCACTGTGTATCAATCATCTGTATATTTGTATATACTATTATTTTCAATATTACTGTAGTTGAGTTATTAAATTGTTCTTACCTCAACCCACGAGTCCTTTTTTCCCTTTACCCCTTTAATTCTCTCCCCTGTCCTCGGATGGGGGGGGACTGGGTGGGTGAGTGGGTGTGTGTGAGTTGCCCCCAGCTGAGGGCAAGCCCATCACGCTCCATCCCAGCCAGACCCAGGACCCCCATCCATCAGGAGAGGTACCAGCCTCACACAAGTGAGAGGAAAGAAAAGAGCTAACACAGAGGGCTGCAGCCACGTGTAAAAGCTCTCTCTTCAGTCCATGCTTGCCTGAAATGCAGGAGTGAGGGGTGGTGGAAATGCAGAAGAGGGAAATATCCCAGTCTCTGTGTCCCAGTTTTCCCATCAGTAAAACAAGAATGTTTAACAGGAAAGGGGAGGGCACTAAATGCCAGTCAGAATCAAATCAATGACATAGCATTCTCTGATGATACAAGAAAGAAGCTCGTGATTTACCTTTTCTTCAAAATGACGATACCTAGAGCCATGCTTGCTATGAGAGAGCCCTGGGAAAGAAGAGAGAGAAGGAGAAAAACAAAACAGAAGGTCAGGGTGACAAAATTACCCAGACTGGGATGCCCATCTCAGAGAAACACGACGAACTTGACACAACTAACGCTAAAACACCAAGAGAAACGCCAGAACAGGGTCAGGGAGGCTGACAGGGTGGGGAGAATCTCACTTCAGCTAGGAGGAGGGGAGAAGTTGAGCTGAGTGGCTTCGGATCAAGGATGCTGGGGCAAACAGGTTACTGGGATCTTCTGGCCAGTGGGCCTCCCCATTTTTGGCCCACTCGTGATGCTCAATATGTGCCACAGACCAGAACGTGGCCAAATTGTTGTGTTTTTAATTGGGAACAAGAGTATGGCTCCGTAGATTGACCGCAGGCTGCGATACAAGAACCATCCCTCATGGTTAAAGCGGCACAGGGCCCCTAGAGTGTTGTCTGGTTTTCTTCTTTTTAACCTCTCCTGACTTCAGGTATCTCAACCCCATGATGTGTTCCAGGACGACAGCCCGTGCCCAGCAGATTTTGTTCTGGGGCTACTTTTTCTTTGGTTTTAACAGATGTTTTAGCCTGACACTCATCTACACTTACGCAGAGATGTATTTTAATAGCATTTTCCAATGCAAAGACCTATGCAGTAACGAGTGCAGGTGGAATTGGGCCAAATCCATGCTCTGTGACTTCAGGTGTTTAACCAAGACACTTACACTAGGACATGAACCACTTGGTGTAGCTATGGGGTGGAAGGGAAAGCTGGGTTCCTTCCCCTGGCCTATCCAGGCTCGACAGCCAGAGTTTGAGCTTGATTTTGTCATCATTACATCCCCACCACCTTTGGAAACATGAAGCCTGCTTGAGCCTCAGTTTCCTCATCTGTCCAGGGACATGACATTAACATTTAACGGTCAACACTGTAAAAGTGAGAACTGGAGCTGAGCCACAAATTAGCTGGAGTTTAGTATTTACAGAAGGGTTTGGGTGCTCTCAGGGAAAGCGAGGGTGGCAGAAAACACGCACCAGGGACAGAGTTTGCAGAGATGGTGGGAAGAAACGTCACACGAGGAGGAAAAGGATGTACTCACCGATCTGAAGATCATGTGCAGCGGCATGGCGATATTTAAGTTCAGGGCATAGTTATTCACCACACTGACCGTGAAGAACATGGCCACCATGATGAAATAGTACCTGAAACACAAAAAACAGCTGATGGCTCTGCATGTTATCACCCTGGGATCAGATTAAATAGCACAAAGAAAGGTCTGGAACCAAGCAGGAGCCCACTTGGGTCTGTGACAAAGAGATCAATCCAGTTTGGATGCAGCAGAGAAGTCCTTAGAATGAGAAACAGGTTGACATGCTCTGCTTGTGCTAATCCCAGAAGCAAAGGGGAAGTGAGGAAAGCCCAGATGAGATATTTTAGCAGGGACTTCCTCCAGACCTCCCTTTTCTAAGGACAGAGGTATAGGACAAGGCTTGATTTGAGGGGATTAAATTTCTGCTAGCAGATATCGCTACCCTGAGCGGAAAGAGAAACCAGGCTGAACACTGCCATGGTTCTACATCTAAGCTAGAAAGCCTCCACAAATTGAGGTTCCTCGCTGTGACGCGGTGAATGGCACTAAACTTGCCCTCAACCTTCTGTCCCAAGCACTCAGCACAGCGCTCTGTTTTGCCACGGGCTAGGCAGTCTGCTCAGAAACCCCACAAAACCTCCTCACTTCACTTCAGCCACTGAGTGCCAGGGAGGAGAGCGTGAACACATCAGGCTATTGCCAGGACAAGATCAGCTCTGATGGAGAAATGCAAAAGCCAATTTGGCCGGCTCTCCAGTAAGCCTCTCCCTCCTGTGCCCATGGCACCAAGCCCCAGAGAGACAGCGAGCTCTTCAAACACAGCAGACTCTGAATTGTGCAAAATACTGCCCTGTTTCTCGGACAGGAAAGTCTGATGGCAATTTCCTATTAAGAATTCTCGATAAACGAGGAGTTCATATTTTATCAGGCATGACGGGTTCTCAATGAGGCTTTGCAAATGCTGCAGAATGGATGGGATTTCGACAGGATGAAGGGATAAGCCATTTTATTAAACACTTCTTTAGATAATAGATAGCTAGTCAATTTGTGCCTAGCAAAAGCTTTCAGATCAACTGTACCTTATTGGTATGGCTGGCTTCTTCCTCCCAAAGTTGGCTTCAAAGATAAAGCCTTCCACCGCGATAAATAGGAACTGGGAGAATGTCACTATGTTCCCACATCCTGGAAACTGCCTGCAGGCATGGAGAGGAAAGACAAACATAAAGGAGAATAAAAAACTGCATTGGGCTCCAATAAAAAGAGGCAAACAGCTCATCATATCCCAGAGTGAGCATCAACCTGGAGGGGCTTTACCACTTAACCTGTCCGGGTTCTCACAATGCGTTTGTTAAACGTTTCCCTGCAGGTATTTATTCACCTGTACCTGTAGATACACGTGCAGCAATCCCTTCCTCAAATATTTCCAAAGAGGAAGTGAACAGATACCCCTTTCATGAGGAACGGGGTGAATTGGGTCAGGAAGTGAAAGAGGAAATCGTTCAAATCTCCCAGATCCGTGTAACATCCCACCAGGGTTCAGGATCTGAATCAGCAACATCAAGCACCGATATATCCAGACTGAAGATGGATCTCCCTCTTTCTCATGGGGACGTGGTTTTGACAGAGCTCTCTCCCTACCTACAAGCTGCTGTATTTGTTAGAGGCCATGTGAAATGATGAGTCCACCCAGGAGGAAGGCAGCAGGATTTCCGACAGCCCTTACTTCCACTGCATGAGGGAAGTGCCAAGGTCACGTCCGTGTCTGCAGAGCAAGGTATAGTGTCTGTGGTTCGGCTTGTACCTCATCCCCAGAACATGTGAACATGAGCTCAGACTTGCTTTCAATTTACTCACCAAGCTTTAGCTCTCTGCCTTCCTGCATTTGCTGGATGTCAAAAGGTTGGTTGTAGGTTCAAGAAGGAACCTACAACAGCTCATGATGGGAACCCAAAAACATCGTGGCATTAAAGCCACGTGATAGTTGGGCAAGCCAGGGAGCTTGCTAATGCTTTGCGCTGAAGTTTTCAAATTCCACAAGCCACGGAAAGCCACAAAACAGTGTCTGACCTTGAAAAAGAGACCCTCTGAGCTGAGCATCTTTGTCCTCCCAGACCCAGGCACTGCAGTTATCTCTACCTTTGTAGCGGAAACGACTCCACCTTTGAGCAAACCTTCTGTGTTTATTTTGGGACAAGAGGAATTACACACAAAGGCAAGACAGCCCATAACAGCCTGACATTAAACAAACACCCATTCCCAGCAGACATGCCTGCTGCAGACGCTGCCTCCTTCCTAAGAAGCTTACAGGGAGCAAGAGAGGATTTCCTGGGAGGCACACACTCAGCCGCAGACCCAGAGGAGGCTGTGACATGTCAGATAATCAGAAAGCTTGCTGTTATTTGCATCGGGAGACACGAATTTGAGCAAGTACTTCCCCCTTCTCTGGTGCAAGACAGAAACTGAGACCAAGAACTTAATGGAGAAGCTGCACGCCGCCGAGTCCCGATCCCCACCCTGCTGCACAAGCGTGGAGTCTGCTCACACAACATGCCACCACAAGTCGTTAGAGGCTGGGTCTAGACACAGTTTTGCAGAATGCAAGCTGAGAGATGCACTGGAGAACAGCAATAACCAAGCTGGCTCCTGGGTGGCAGAGCTGAAGGCCTGGTCTTCTCCAAAAATCTCCTCTGTCACCTCCCAGACTTCTCAGAAGCAGCAGCAGTGCTCTGGTTAATGCAGAGCTGGCACATGGTTGCCACCAAACCGCACCTGGAAAGGCCACCTTCTCCCTGCATTTTCCACAGGGCAGGCACCAGCCTGAGCCCCTCCCTTCTACCCACTTGCCAATTTTCACATTTTTCAAAACTTAATTGTCCGTAAGACTTCAATCCCCCCTGTTAAAAGGTTCAAAAGTTACTTGGGGGGAAGAGATGCCGAACCGGAGACAGATGCCAGGCTCCAGGATTGTAAACCTTATCTCTGCAGGGGAATAAAAAGCTCAACTCGGAATAAAATAAGACTGCTTCTATGCATTAGACTTTGTTTCCTCCCAGTCCACAGATCCTTGCGTTCGGTCACTTGCTGTACATACGACTGCACGCTATCAGTAAATTGGTGACACGGGGTTATGTACTTACTGGTAATAAAAAGACAAACAAAAAAAAAAAACCAAACCCCAGGCTGTATCTGCCCGTGTCATTGACTCACAATCCTAGCGCACTGACAGAGCTAAAAGAAGTGACAAGAAGCCAGGATATATCAACCAAAGATCTGCTTTAGCTGCAGCCGACTGATAGAGTCCTGTAGAAGCAATGTAGAAACACTACCATGCAATTGTCACCCTGCGTCCTGGGACGGAATCGCCTGGGCTGTCAGTGTCGTTCAGTCCTAGCAGATGGCGGGATGAAACAGCTGAAGTGGGGCTCTCGGTCACATCAGCGGAGCACTAGTCTAGCCCAATTTCTGCACATTAGTTTGAGGCACACTGATGCACTCAGAGTTCAGCACATCCAAATCACTTCTCCAAGAAAGATTTCTGTCCATCACCACAGAAAACTCCACATTTCATAGGGAATTCCTTCAATGGCCCCTGCAGAAGAGCAATTTCCTCATTTGCACCACACAGGGAAGAAACCCTGTCGTGATTTTACCCCTGGCTAGCAAACCACCATAACAACCACTAGCTCACCCTGCCCCTCCCCGAGATGGGGGAGAGAATTAAAGGGGTGAAGGGAAAAGGGACTCGTGGGTTGAGATAAGAACAATTTTATAACTAAACTACAATAAAATTTAAAAGAATAATGATAATAATAATGATAATATATACAATATACAAATGAGTGACATACAGTGACACTGCTCACCACCCCATGACCAAGGCTCAGCCCATTCCTGGCTAACGATCCCGGAGCAGGGAGAGTCCCAAAATCACAATCCCAGAACAGAGATAAGAGCCTGAGTGTCCGAGAGAATGAGACAAGCCCGAGAGAGAAGCAACCCAGAGGAAGATGACCCAGAGCAAGAGAGAGCACTTCCACACAAACCCCCTCTATATGCGGGGCATGCCGGGCATGGGATGGAACAGCCCATGGACCAGTTTGGGTCTCAGTCCTAAACCTGAGGTGGAATCCTGGGCTGGTCACTGGGGCTGTGCTCCCTCCCAGCTCCTCCTGCCCCTGCAGACACGGGCACAGCAGAGAAGCTGGAAAGTCCTTGACTGTCCTGGCAGCAGCTCTGCCCATCAGTGTGTGATCAGCTTCTCCTCAGCACAAACCCCAACACAGCCTCACACCAGCTGCTGGGAAGAGAGTGAACTCTGTCCCAGCTGAAGCCAGGACAAGCCTCAACTGTTTTTACAGAGAAGGCACCTCACAAGCTTCAGACGGTGAAGAGCAGATCGTGGGGTTTCTAACCACGCCCATATGTACATCACACACAGAGCTCTGGCATCAGGTCTCAAAGACAGACCTCCCCTGCTGAACAAGGGAAGGACACAAGCAGAAGAGGTCGGGCTGCTCCAGACAGGGGAAATGGGATGAAACTGGATGGTGTTTCCTGCCCTGTCCAAGCCTCCTCCTGTTATTCAGGCTCTTGAAAACCTCCAACAAAGAGTTTCTCTGCTCTGTCTTACCAACCCATTTCACTGCATTGGTTTTTTGGCCTGCTTTGGTATCCCCTTCATAGCAATTTAAGCCCCTTACTTCTTGTTCTGCTTCCACAGCCCCGCAGAAAAATTTATCTCCTCTGCAGCCATTCTCCACACGTTTAAAGTCTTTGTTTTGTCCTCAGGCATCTCTAGACTAAACAGTTCTCATTCCTTTACACTTTCCTCATAAATCCTGAGCAAATTTCTTCTAATCACCTATGTTACTCCTCACTAGACTGTCAGTCTGGTCACTGCCTTTTCCTGTGATCCTGTTCCAGGACTTGTTACGGGAAGATTCATCTTCAGGAGGGACTTTTCCCTCCAGATAACAGCAAGACCCAAAGAAATAACCAGTATTACCTCAATTTAGGAACCAAAGGTGAACAGGGCAAGTGAGGGGCACAGGAGCTGTTAGGAACAGGGGAATTTCTGAAGTGGATGAGAAGCAATACTTAAGGGAAGTTTCTGTGTGAAAAGCAGCTTTTCCTGGATATCTGCAATTGCACTTCTGGGATTTGCTACTCAAAACCCCTCCTAGGCTTTAGACGCCTAATTCAGCCTTTGAGTAGGGCCTTTGAGTAGGGCCGAATGGCTTGCTTTTGTTTTAAGGTCTGGCTGAAGGAATCACAAGCCTAGCACCAAGCAAATGCAAGAAGCCAGATCCAAAGCCTTCTTCACCTCGAAGGGGCCCATTCCTCCTCCCTCACTGATGCTGCAGCACAAGCTAGGCAGGAAATGCAGAAGTCAGAGCAATCCCAGAGAGGAAAGATAACTTGCCATACAAAGTCATTTCCTCCAGGAACTGCTTTGTGATTTATCTAGTGATTGCTGAGTGATTGTACAACCTTGTATTAAGGTACCTGCCTCCTGGCCTCCCACCTTGAAGCAAATATCCCCACTGCTGGCTTAGAGAGCCTGGCTCTCTTTTGCACGCCCTTTTTCTCTAACAATCTGAGATGATGATGGGTAGGGAGGAAGTAAGGACAGGTTTTAACTACTATTTCTGAAAGCCTCGGCATGACTGAAGTGGCTATAGTACTGAATGGTCAGGGGATGCAGCTCCATGCTGACTTACTATGATTGGAGACACAGAACCAGTTTAATAATTACTTTCTTCCAGTCAGGTCTAGCACTTCACTTTTGCCTTCACAGCTCACTGACCAGCCCTGAAAACAAATCCAACAGACCATCACCTTTTGCAAGCCATGCCAGCCTCCTTCCATCAGGGCAAGGAAGGTGACACAGCGTCCAGATGTACCCCAAATGTCACCGAACCCTCCTCTCTCTACAACCTGGCAACGTGCCTTCGCTCCCAGTGCCCCAGGGGACTCCTCGCCCACACCACGTCGGCTTTGCAACCGCGTGACGTTGCCGAAGATCACATTTCCAGATGGACAACGTTCCCTCGGCCCTGCCTGCTGTCCCTGGGGGACCTCTAGCCAGCTCCTGCGTGTCTTCTCCTTGGGATTTAAATTTTTACTGGTACGACGTGCTGAGATCAGAGCGCAGGGATGGTGGGGATGCTTTAGGGCTGGTGCTGCGGTCCCTGTGTCAGCAGAGACGGCAGATCCCCAGTGCCTAGGAAGGGCACCGAAGCCACCCATGCCAACAGAACCAGACTGGGCCCAAACCGAGGGGCACAGCCCCCCCAAAACCCCACAAACCCCATGGGACAGCGACACAACAAGGCTGGGGCCTGGCAAGCTCCTCTTGGCACCTTGAGGAGGGGTCCCAGGGCCTGGGGATGCCCCCCAAGCTGTGAGGGGGGCCGGCCACCCCTCTGGGGACTCAAATCCCCTCAGGGCCAGCCCCAGCAGCCCCACACCCGCTCGGCAGCCCCCCCACCACCCCAAAACCTCTCACAACCCCCCAAAAAATCTCCCGGAGACCCCCAGGGCGCATTGCCGCCTCCTCCCTCACAACGCCTGGAGCCGGTGGGGGGATACCCCGTGGCCCCCAACCCCGGGAACCCTCAGCCGACCCCCGATCGCCCTCCTACCCCTAACCCCTGCCCTTAACCCCCTCCTCCTGCCCCCAAAGCCTCTCCCCGGGCCCTGCACCTGGCCAGCAGCTCCAGGAACACCACATTGCTGCAGCAGCCGCCGAACACCAGCCCCACCGCCACGGCCGGGTGCATGGTGTCACCTCAAACAACCAGGCGGTGTCCCGGGCCGCCACAGCATCCCGCTCCCGGACCGCGACCCCGCTGCCGGCCCCGGCCCCGCCGCCCCCGCTTCCTCCCGGGAGCCGGTAGTTCGCTCTCCGCCCGCCGCCCTTCACTCACGCCGTCATGGCTCTAGGGCGGGAACTACAATTCCCAGCAGCCCCCGCGGCGCGCCGACCACCTCCCTCAAGCGTCGCCGTCCCGCGGGGCATGATGGGAGTTGTAGTTCTGTGGTGAGGGTGGGCGGTAATGGCGGCGGCCGGCGCTGAGGTGGCATAAGGAGAGGGCGGGGAGGGGCGGCTCAAATGATGCTACGAACAGCCGCTAATTGCCGGTTTGGGTTGAAATAATGAAATTCTCGCTTCAGTGTGACATTGAGCTTTTTTTGAGGCCTGTGGTGGAGCCTCCTGGGAGGTTTTCCCTCTGAAGGCCACAGGGAAGCCTTGCAGGGGTCAATGGCAGGTGACAGAAAACTGGAGACAAGGAGCAAAATTGGGTCTGAAAAGCTTGGGAGGAGCTGGGGGGGTACAAGGAGCGTCTGGTGAAGGGCAGGAGGCGTTTGGTGAGAGGGTGACTGGTGTGAGGACAAACTGCACCCAGAGGTGTTGCCCCAGCACCGTCTGCGATGAGGTATTTATTTATTTGCCTTCATGATTTCGTCTTATCAGGATGAAGAGAGTGTCCTGTCAAGTGAATTAAAACAGCACAACCACTCCAAGGATCCAGCCCCAAGACGGGACTCTGCAGCCTGGCTTGGACTTGCCATAGGGTCTACGGTACCTTCAGATTTATTTTGTCCGTATTAGGTTGTGTTGTTGCCCTGTCTCTCCTTTTCCCTGTGTCCTAGAGCGGGTTTTTGCATTCTTGCAGTTGGAGCAATTCATGTTTTCTGCTGTTAAGGCAGCGGCAAGGGGTGAAGCGTCTTCTGAAGTTGCGTGGAGACCCTGCTCAGCATCTGTCAAAGCCCTCTGTGATCAATAGAAGCCGTATTGATTAAAAAATGGGATTTTCATGCTGTAGATATTTCAGTTTGGTTTTTAATAAAATTTTGATCTGAATCAGACCCAAATCTTTTTTTTTTTTCATTTGAATACCAAAAGCGTGAAATCCTATGAGCACACTGCAAAGATCTATGGTCAGTCCAAAAAATGAAGCACTTCTTCTGATGGTTTCCAGCTCTTCAGGGGATGTGACAGCCTTGGCAGCTTCTCTGCTGCTAAAAGCAGTTAATCATGGACTAAAACTGCCAGAACTACCCGTTTCTTCTGCTCACTGTGAGAGTTTCTAGGCTTTTTGACTCCAAGCTGGAAATTCCAGGGTTCCAGACTCCTTACCTGGGGGGCTGGAAACCTGGGGTGGTTGAAACATGTGTCCTCAGGAATTTCCATGAGCTGCAGCTGAAAACCTGGACACCCAGGAATCCTTGGGTACTGTGTGGACTTTGCCTACAGATAGAAACCCTGCAGTCTTTTGAAAAAAGCACCACAGATTCAAGGGATCTGGAGCCTCCCTTGTGGTGTTTCCAGGAGTTTTGGCTTGGGACTACCCTCTAGGAGAATGGTCTGCCAGAAAATAACGCTTTGGGGGTCCAAGCATCTGGGAAACCCCCTGGGAACCGCAGCATTTTTGCTGAGCACTTGCTCTGTATTTGGCAGAAGTTCATTGTCCCCCCATTTTACAAAATATTTCTGTGTTTTATGACCTTGCTGTAGGTAGAAACGCTTCAACTGACTTCCTTAGTCTTCCCATCAAGTCCTTTTTAAATGGTTTATATATTATTAAAAAGCACCACGGCTCATTAACAACAAACAAAGAGGATTGCTCAGGCTTGCTGACACTTTGTAACGTCTCCAGGGTTTCCTGCTTCCACATCCTCAGCTGCTGCACAGGTCAGAATGATCGATTTTTTTCTGTTCCCTTCACTAATAAGCTTTTGCTACCTTGGGTGCTCACTTCCTCGCCTTTCATTCTCTTTCTTTGTGCTTCAAAGGAAGGGGGGTGCCGAGGTTGTTTGGTTTTTTTTTTTTTTTTTTTTTTTCTGCCGTAATAAATGTGCCGCACCTTGGTTCCTAAATACATTAAGCCACAGAACAAATTGCTTCTTTTGAACTGCTCCAGCGTAACAGTAAAACCAAAATGTCAGCTCATAAAGCATCTTGAGCTGTTCATTGTAGCCTGGCACCTCTGGGAGGGCAATCTTGTCTGGGCTGGTGAGTATTTAACGTCCTTTCTAATGATATAACTGCAAGGTTGGTCCTGGGATGAATTGGCTGAGGAGACTTCTCAGTCTCTTGTGCTCTCAGTTTCATTCTTAGAGGATGGGGGCTTATATCTCTGCTAAACCTTCCAGGTTCCACCTCAATATGGGAGAACAAGTTGTCTTGCATACTGCGAACGGACAGCAATGCTCTTGAGACCGTGTTCTTGCAGTCAGGGTGATCTAAGGACACAGACAAGATGAGGTTTGTAGGTTGAAATAATATAGCTGGAAAATTAAATAAGCTTTCAGCTATAGGACATAATTATTTTTTTTTTTGCTGCCCAGGGCTTATCTATTTTTTTTTTTCCCAACAACAGCAGATGCTCTAATAAAAGATATTACTTCTACCTACAAACATCGTCTTGCTTCTGCCAGTATTACTCTGATTTTCTTCAGAGATGGCTGGAATGAAACAAGACATTTTCCCATCATAGAAACACTGGGAATCTTGTTTCTGCCTGAAAAGCAGGCTTGGAGTTGGGGATAGTGGTGTCTTCTCTAGTGCAAATCTGTAGGACTTCAAGGTTTGAATAAGTCCTGACAGCATTTTGAGTTCCTGACTTCTGAAATGCAGTTCAGAGTAAAATTGTGGACTCTTGGTATGCTAGGTGAGGGGGTTCGTTGACCTACTGAATGCATCACAAATCCTTCCTTCAGCTCTGCCCAAGAACCACATTGTGAGTGATCTTCCACGTACCAGCACGAAAATGGGAACAGGGAATTTAGGAAGCCAGATTTGTTTAGTAATTTACCACTTTTCCCAACCCCGATATGCAGACAGTCAGGCCTTGATTCCCTAAAGGATCATAGATTTTTTTTTGGTCTTTACTTGGGGAGCAAATACAATGGTGGGGGAAAGCAGAGCTGTAAACTCCTGCATGAAAAGTTCTCATATTTCATTTCCAGAAAAAAATTTTTTGAGCCTTTCAGGTGTGACAAAATCTGACAAAGCACCAGGGACTTTGGCATTTTGACATGGGCAAGATCTTGTTTCTCAAAGCTGAGCTTTTCCAGAAAGGCTTTCTTGCTCCGGTCGTGTTCTTAATGCATGGGAAGCAAATCAATTAGACCAATTTCACCTGTTTTCGTAATCAATACCTGTGTGACGCGTGCCAGGAAGAGGCAGGTAATTCAGATGTAAACACTGATGTGCAGAGGCTACAGGGCTTCTGCCATGCCTGGTTCCCAGAGGATGTGAATCTGTCACAGAGCAATTTTTGACCTTTGGCTCAGCCCGAAACTGCTTGTACTTGTAGTGCTGCAAATGCTTATTCAAACTGCAGCGTATCAGTGGTGGCAGAGCTGTGACACAGGTATTGTGTGACTATCTCTGAAGCAGATCTGCCAAGGTAGCGTGTTTAATTTAAGCATCTCTGAGACGGTGAATTCTGCAGTTCTGGCGAATTTGGAAAAATGCAAACAGAGCAAGCTAACAAAATGCCTGATTCCTCACTACATGAACTACAGCTTGCAAATAATTCATTATTTCACCTTGGATTTCAGCTTTGGCTTCACCTTAGACTACTTCACCTCTGACTTTGTGATCAGACGGAGATGGCACAGGTAAGGAGAAGCCAATTATTAGACAGAGAATGGAGACATTAAGAAGTTTTAGTACATCTGAGCTCCACCTTGACCTTCCTTTGTTTGACAGTGTCTTTGACCTATCTATACATTTCTCTGTTCATTCAAACCCATCCTCTCCCGACCAGCGATGGTGCCTCTGCTGAAATGGAGTGTAACGTGTCATCTCAAATAACAGCGTCATTATGGCAATGATAACGATATTTTTCATGGTGGACATTACAGAAAAAGGATTCAGGTTGAGCAAGTTGGACTTTCCAGTCCACATAGACTTGTATTTCTGTGTTCAGGACATTTCCAGAGAATGGGAAAACCGGTAAAGTGACAGACTGTTGAGCGTTGGGCAATGGTGATAGACTCGTTGCCTTTTAACTGGCATCTGACATGACCTGGACTTTACTGTTTTCTCTCTCTGCAGTTTTCTTGAGAGTTGTGAGAGGATGACTCTTGATGGTTTATAAGGTTTTGAGAACGTTGAACATCCACAGAGTGAGACACGTGCCAGGTTTAAGGCTTTGGGTTGAATAACTCAATAAGTATCTGTTAAAAAAGACACTCAGACACCTATAAATGATGTCCTGCAAGGTTCCTTCTGAGGTGAGGCTCCTCTCCTTTCTGTTTGTGACCCTCCTCATGTCTGAATCCAATCCTGCTGCTTCTCCTACTAAAAGGTGAAGAACTCCTGCGGTATTTGGCTGTGCAGACAAGACCGGACTCGTTTTCTCTTCCAGGTGATTATTCCCTTTAACTGAATTCCCTGAAAGGTAAAGAAGAGATTTTGAACCAATGACTGTTCCGACAAGTTGGGAAGGGATATGCAGAGGGTGAACTCTTGGGTTTATTTCCACTGTTTTTCGTCACAAGCCTCTTCTGTGAAATAGTGGGTGGGCAAAAGAGGAAAGAGCACACTGGATTTTAGTGGGATGGAAACCAGTTGTGGGACTTGGAGGCTGAGAGTTAAATCCCTCAGTTCTTCAGCACCTGTGAGCAAATATTTTCATCCGATGGCCAAGATACCATTCCTCTTCATCTGAGCACCTCCCAAATTGCAAACTCTTGTAGCTTAACCCACCGTAGGTAAGGTTTAGGTGGATCCCTGCTGATACAAACCAGGAGTGTTCAGATTGTGATGGTGAAAACGTTCAGGTGAAGATGGGGACTTCTCTCCTGCCTTAGCTTTTCCAACATGAACGCCTCCTTCACAGTTAGATTGTTATTTTTAATCTCATTTTATAGTGAGGACAGTTAAGCTGCAGACACAGGCAGAGACTAGGTCACAACAGTCAGGGCAAAGGAAGGGAACAGGTCCTGGGATCTCGATTTCTCCTCTCCAATATTATATACCTCCACCATTGTGGGAGAGCAATGGTCAGGAATAGGTCCTTTTGGCATACCTGAAAACTAAACTCATCTGACCCAGGTGTCAACGAGTATTGTTGGGAGAGACAACTCGTCCTACAACAGTCTGCTCTGCCAGCAACTGTCTTGTTGCTGTGCAGATCTCCAAAATTTTCCATCATCTCTACTCCTTCAGCTTTCTTTCGGGAATGTGCTGCAGCAGAAGTGCTGCTCCACTTTCACGAGCTTTGTTTGAAGTGCCCCCAACACCTCGACTTGTAAGGCTTTGACCAGGGGAGAAGTCTTTTGCTTCTCTGTTGGGAAGACTTTGTGGCAGCCAGCTTTAAATTTCCATTTTTTTAATGATATCACATCACTTTAAAAATGACTAAAATAAATCACTGGTGTATTTTTAGGTGCATTAGAAGGGGTAAGAGAAGGGGTAAGTCTCTTTCCTCTCCTTAAATTGTCACATTCTTGGGATTACATGTTCCATCAAAAACTTCAAGGTCCCCCAAATATTCCTCCCACTCCCTCCTCAGCAGATATTTTCTCAGCAATTTCAGTTATTTGCTAAATGCATCGCATGTTAGCACCTTGCACATTCTCAGCTTAGCATTTCAGAAATGATAACTGCTTCTCTGGATGGGGTGGGAGACATTCCTGCTGTCTCAAACATTTCCTTTCCTGGGAAGTACATGAGCTGGTTTCCTCACCTACAAGGGGGCTACAGGAGAGCTGGGGGGGCTCTGGATCAGGGGGTGCAGGGACAGGATGAGGGGAAGGGG
>WKFP01014360.1:103838-123889 GCA_011057875.1 Pterocles orientalis
TCTCTGGGCACCCTGGGCCACTGCCTCACCCCCCGCACAGGAAAACATTTCTTCCCAAGATCTCATCTCCATCTCCCCTCTTCCAGCTCAAACCCCTTCCCCTCGTCCTGTCCCTGCACCCCCTGATCCAGAGCGCCCCCAGCTCTCCTGTAGCCCCCTTTGAGTACTTTAAGTCCAGAGAGGAGATATTTCATCACCCCTTGGCAGCCCCGAGAGCCGCGCTACGGTTGCTTTAATAGCCCTGAGCCTAAGCAGAAAGGTTACGAGAAGAAAGTACATCCAGGCTGGGTTTTGATCACTGCCTGTTGAAAACATCTCGGATAGCCTGTGACCTGGCACGGGCTGGAGGCGGTTGATTTGGTTCATGTGCTCCAAACAATGCGCAGGGAAGATGTGAGAGATTAAAATGTTGAACCTCGCATTTTTGCTGGGTTTCGTTCTTCTGCTTTCTGGCGTCATCTTGCCTCGCCTCCCTTGCTGGGCAGTTTTGCTGGGGATGGGAAGACAGGGTGCGTTGCCCTGAGGTGGGTCTGGCTGGGATTTCAAACATTGGGTGCCTCCAGCCCCTCTCTCCCTCAAAAGCAGAGCTGTGAGTGGGGATTACCATGAAACTTGGCAGAGGAACGGTTGATTTCTTGGTGTTGATGATGAACAAAGACAGGACATGAGCAGTTAAACCTGGTGTAAGCTGTGAGTGGGTTGCTCAGATGCTTCCAATGGGGACCGTACCCATATCTGGTGAAACCTCAACATCTGTTGGTTGTGATCAGGATGCTCCAGGCTGTGGGTGCTGGATTGAGATGAATTCATTACATTAATTTGAGGGCAAACACAGCTGTCCCCCCCATCCCATTGGGTTTGGCTTCTTGATGAGTCACTTCCCAGCCCTTCTCCAGGGTATACATGAAGACAGCGAGATGTATGACCCTTCCCACCGCTTACTTCTGTATGCCCTAGAACAAGAGGAGATTCTGAAGTCTTGGAGTGATCAGGTATTTAATATTTTCCTTTCCAGCATGGGAATGGCAGAGGCTGCATGCTACTGAAATGTGTGGTTTGACAGGGAAGATAAATGGACTTGCTGAGCAACATTAAAGATAAAAGCCCAGGAGCTCCCCTGTTTCTCCTCAAGTCTCCAAATCACATTTTGGAGCTGTAATTTCAAGCTGGCGTGGGACAGGTATGGGTAGGAAGGTTGTCAAGTACAGGCAGCGTCTGCTGCTCGAGGGAGCAGGAGCTGATGTAAAAATGGGATTTCTGGGAACGGGGAGCCCTGGGCTGAGGTATAAACACACCAGCACACATCTCCTTTCCAAAACATACGCATAAAAAGGTTAAAAAACCCACCCCACAGAATGAGCAAGGAGGGGTGGACGCTTGTGTCCTTGAAGCGAATAAGATTAATCGCGTTTTGGGCTGTATTAGTAAGGGCCAGGAAAGAGAACTTTCCCCTCTGTCTGACACTTGTGAGGTGGCATTTGGAGTGAGATGTCCAGTTTCAGGCTCCACAGATATACTGGAGCAAGTCCAGTGGAGGTCACTGGGATGCTCAGGGGCTGGAGAACATGATGTGCAAGGAGTTGCTTGGAGATCTTGAATCCATCCAGCTTGGAGAAGGGATCAGACAAGTGGTCCTCTGGGCCTCCTTTCCCAACCTAAACTGGGATTTAAAAATTCGGTGACATGCAGAAGACAAGCTGTGTGTCTGTCTCCTGTCCCACCAACTCCTTGGGCAACTTGTGCTCAAGGAGCCCAACAGGACCCCCAGCACGCCCAGTGCCCTGGGCAAGAGCCATCCTCCTCTGCCCTGTTTCTTATCAGCTCCCAGGCATCCAAAATTGTAACTCAGGCCACCAGAGATGATGAGATTATCTTTAAAATCAGGAATTTTTTAGAAATGAAGGTGGCTCTGTAGCACCTCAGAGCGTTAGGCTCGGGAGTTTAGATGCTGTAAAGGGAAAAGTGAAAGAGCACCGTGTGGCTGCTTTCTGAAAGGATTATTTTCATTTATTTCCTTTAAAATGACTCAAGTTGGAAGTATTTTATCAGATAGGAGAATTTGCTGAATGACGGTTCTTCTTGGAGAAAAACTGAAATGTTTCAAGCTGGGCTCCATACGCGTTTCTTTTGGAAAACTCTGGTTCGGAGGCAAGGAAATATTGAAATAGCTCAAAATTTGAAATCCTCCCAAGGAAATGGGTGGGATACGTCTAGATAAAGAGGCTGTGGCCACTGCTCCTGTGTGACACACAGACGTGTGAGGGGACATCAATGGTCCGCTGGTGCCTTGCTGCTTTCTGCATCTCCAGGGATGGTCCTTGTGGCTGCTGCTCAGTCATTAACATTCAACATCCGATGGTAAGGAATTTTTTTTTTTTTTTTGGAAACACGGGCTTCTCTGGTTTTGTTTGAATGAAGTACAGAGAATGAGTGCCCACAGCAGCACGACAGATGCCTGTGATCCATCCTTTGGCGGCGATGTAGGAAACGCCAGACTGAGGGATTAGCTGTCGGCGATCCCAGCGCCGCAGGGGTCAGACACGGGGATGGGTTCAGTGGCCTGGATGTGTAAATATTTACTGTATTTTCAGGTTCTGGATTATCTCTCCAGGTCTCCAAAAGCGTTTGCAGGAGGGTGGAAGTCTCCCTTAATTCCTAAGATGTAAGTGCATGTCTCAGCTGCCCGGTGGCACCTCTTATGGCACCAAAATGCCTGGTTTTAGGGAAAGGAACCGAACCCACTGCATCTTAACAAATTGTTGGGCATCAGCTGAGCCTAGATGATTTTTAGGGTCCCTTCCAACCCTAACCAGTCTATGATTTCGCAATTCTAAACAACCACGTGCGTATTCCTGTGTGCACCATCCTGCACTGCCCATGGCCAGGATGACCTCATACCTCTTCCTCTCTACCTAAAAAAAAATGACATTTTTCCCCTTGAGTACAGACTGATCTAGGAGCGTTTTCTTGCTGAAAGTCTTCCTCTCCGCTTACACGTTGTTTTTTGTTAAACTCCGTACTAGCTACTATGAAGAAAATTCATTCTACCCCAGCCAAACCCAGCTCATGGAGCTAAGCCCTTAATCTCCCCATCTGTGCAACATATATATCCATTTAATGTCGTTTTGCTTTATGTACGTAACATTTCTGCATATTTAAAGGAGATAATATTGCAGTGCTTGCGTAAATGTGGGGAGAGTCGAGGGGAAGATTCGCGCTGGGTTTTTGCTCTTCGCTGTCTTTGAAAGCTTTTCTTTGCTTTATTTCTTCTTTTATTTAGTAAATGGTAGAAAGGGAAGAGGCAAATTTTGAAACACGTTATTTCTTACTAACTGCAAATGGCTTTGAAATAAACGGCTCCGCGTGACTCGGTTCTATTATAAAAAGCAGGACGGGCAAAATTGCTGCGGAATTGTAAGCAAAGGGTCACCCTGCTCTACAATTACCCTGGTCCCTAATGCACTGAATTGCGAGTCATATCCGTTCCTGGAGCGTAATACTATCTGGCTCTGCGTGCCAGACGAAAATGAGCTCATAGAGCAAAGCAGCCCGGAAAAAAAAAAAAAAAATTCAGACGAGATGGGGAAAATGGTCTTAATCTCCAACCTGAGTGGGAAAGTAATCAGCCCCAGTTCCTTAACTCTGCGAGGAAGACCAGCAAGGGGCAAAGGTACCACTTGCAAACAGCGCTTGGATGAACAGCTGCTCTGCTGGGTGTTGCTGTGCTGCTGGAGGATGTTTGCAGGGACTGGTATCCTGTTGGTTTCGGGATGGGAATATCTACAAGTGATAGATTTCCCTGTCCTGGGCTGAAAAATGTGCTTTGAAATAACAAGTGGAAATGTATCATGTGGATAAAACTCGGTTTTTTCTTTTTCTCTTTTTCTTTTTCTTTTTCTTTTTCTTTTTCTTTTTCTTTTTCTTTTTCTTTTTCTTTTTCTTTTTCTTTTTCTTTTTCTTTTTCTTTTTCTTTTTCTTTTTCTTTTTCTTTTTCTTTTTCTTTTTCTTATTCTTTTTCCCTAAGTTGACAACTAACACAGAGTGGGAACATTTAAATCTGTTTGCAATACATCCTTACAGGGCACAGCATGAGGGTCACGCTGTGATACGCACCGGTATCACATATCAAACCTCTGCCTCCTTTAACTAATCTGTCTGCGCACGCTTGTCCTGATCTCCTGCGGTGAGTGACTGTACGTGGGTTCACACTGTAGATCAAATGCGGCTCAATGCTGCCGATTATGTAGGGAAGTAGGTTTGGTCATATCTTCTTTTTCTTTTAATTGCTTTTCCAAATAAATGAAACAATCCCCATCTCCTCCAAAACCACATCACTGCTCTAACGGAGGCTGTTGTTGTCTCCCTGGATACTGGTTCGAGCTTTTGTGTTGCTACTGGCATTTTTCTTTGCAAAATGAGCAAATCTTAGCATGGTAATAAATAAACAAAAGGGTGAAAAGTGTCTGCAGTGGTCAGGAGGACCCACTTCACATAATCCCATTTCTGTCTGTATGTGTGTAAGCGACGCTCCGTGTTTCAGCTCCATGTTTTTCATTAAGAGACCTTGGTGTCCATCCAAAGGAAGTTAAATCAGCTCTATCCAACCCCTGGAGAAACCAAGGTGCAGCAAAACGAGATGGTTTGCCCAAGCTGATGCAGGGCAGGGAGGCAAAGGTGGGCTCTGCTGTTTCGTAGAATCCCAGGATGGTTTGGGTTGGAAAGGACCCTAAAGCCCATCCAGTGCCACCCCCTGCCATGGGCCAGGGACACCTCCCACTAGCCCAGGTTGCCCAAAGCCTCATCCAGCCTGGCCTTGAACCCCTCCAGGGATGGGGCAAGATGAATTGTCCCATCTTCAACACCCACATCTGCCCAGCTGTGGACATCTGCCTCTGCTGGCTGTGTTATGCTGGCTAATGAGATTATCACTTCTAGTAAGCTTAAATAACAGGTTTTTTTCTGACCAAACTGGTTTTAATAGAAAAGAGTTAAAATTTACTCATATGAGTACCTCCTCTGAGTGGCTGGAGACAGACAGAACTTGTGAAAGCAGCTGGAAGTGGTTGAAGATAACGGGTGTCCCAGGTGCTGGGGGAAGAGGGTGGGAGCTGAGATGCAGCTACCCTGGGCATGGTCACTGTAAAAACATCTCATAACCCTCCTGCCAGCTTTGTTGAAGGTATTGAGTGTCTGTGAGTTATTTAGCGCATTTCTTGCAGAAGTCCTTGGTCACGTCATGACTGAGCGTAACCTCATGCTTTGAAGGTCCCACAAGGCTGCATCAAGGAAGGAGCAGACTAGTTCTCTGCAAGACCAGCTTTTCTCCATTTCTAGGTACTTTTTGGTCTAGCTTTTGTTGGTCCTTCTTGAGAGAGGAGGTGGGGTTGAAATAAGAAAAAGGTTTATTTCTGTCCGGGTTAAAAATTCTGACTGTGCAGAAGTACAAAGGACCATGAAATGAGTGACCAAGTCAATGTCCCAGGTAGCTAAAGCCATCTCAGGTGTCACCAGGTACCTACGTGCTTTAATTTGAACCGAGCTCAGCATGCATGACTCTTCAACAGGTGGAATCAGTGGAGATGAGTCCCAACCTTTGCAGCTGTTCTGCTCCTCGGTTGGAGTTATGACATGCCACCAGTGTCCTTGTCCTGGGCAACTTCTTCTGATGAGTTCAGTGGTCACTGGATAAGGCTGAACTCTGGAGGACCGTGCGGTTGGATGGAGATGTTGAGAAGCCCTGGAAGGTGGGGAAAGGCAGTTGGAGATGGGGAGGGAGAAACCAAAGAAATGAAGCTGTTAAGGACCTTCATGCAGGAAGAGCGAAGTGGCAGATAAAGAGGAATGGAGGGGAGAGATCTGCAAGGGGCGGTGGCAAAGTGGGAAAGCTCAGCAAGAAAAACAACTGGAAGGCTAATTTTGGACAAGAGGAAAAGATGCTCCAGTGATTGTGGTGCTGGGTTTATTAAATGAGAGCGTTTATCTTGAAGTGGGAGTGATAAGAACCTTCCTGGGAACTGTAAATCCTCAAAGCACGACTGGTCTGAGTGAGACCTCACGTAGCATCTTTATTCACGCTCTCGTCTACCCTCAGAGACCTTCTGCTCTGGCACTGGCTGCACTGGCCCCATCCCTTCTTTTTAGTTCTAGCAATGGACAAAGGCATGAGAAAAAAAAAAAAAAAGGTCTGGTTTCCTTTCTATAGTTTTTTTCAAGGGAAGAGGTGATTCAGGATCAGAAAACACTCCTGAAGCTTTCCCAGCTTTTATCTGATGAATGATGTGTGGGTGCCAAGACATTTTGCTAAATATTAAGCCTGAACTTTAGAAAATGGAAAGTCTCTCCTCTCCAGAAAGGTTGGCATTAAGGCAAGTGACGATTGCACATGAATGATCCTCTTTGTTTGCCTTCCTTTGCTCTCACTTGATTGCTTTAAAATATTGCTGATTACTTGAATAGCTAAGAAGCCTGTCTTGGAAATCTACCAAATATGCTTCAGCACAGTTTATTTTTATGATTTGCATTTGGCTTGGGTTTAATAATATTTCCCCCCCACACCCTTTTTTATTTTTTTTTACCAAAAAAAGAACCAGTTTAATTCTTCACCCCTGCCCTGTTCTTTTGACGGAGGCTGTTTGGCTCTAGGGTTTGGTGACAAGATACGGCACCATCCACCTCCAGATGTTCACATCACATCCATCTACTGCTCAGGGACCTCACGTCGTGTGGTCTGAGACCAGTTCCGTGGGGAAGGGTGGCCCGTCACACGAGTGGTTATGGGCTAAACAAGCCTCATCTTAATAGCCCCAACATGGAGCTGGAGGTGCTGGATGCCCTTGGTTTCTTCTTGTTTCTCAAGGTGGTCCTCTTTGTGGGTCAGGAGGGATGGGGAAACACTATTTATCAGGGAGTGTAGTGATAGGACAAGGGGTAAGGGTTTTAAGCTGAAAGAGGAGAGATTTGGATGAGATCTTGGGAAGAAATGTTTTCCTGTGCGGGGGGTGAGGAAGTGGCCCAGGTTGCCCAGAGAAGCTGTGGATGCCCCATCCCTGGAGGGGTTCAAGGCCAGGCTGGATGAGGCTTTGGGCAACCTGGGCTAGTGGGAGGTGGCCCTGCCCATGGCAGGGGGTTGGAACTCGATGATCTTTCAGGTCCTTTCCAACCCAAACCATTCTGTGATTCTATGTTTCTGTAGCTTTGCCATGCTTGAACACAAAACACATTACAGGTGCAACCCCCAAGACACCAGTTGAAGCCAGTGTAAGGCATGTGAGCGTTGTGGGTCTGCTCCTGCATTGAGTGCAGACTTGTGTATCCAAAGCACTTAACTAGGTCTCTTTTGAGCTGTCATAATTAAATATGAGTTTAGAAAATGGAAATTTGTCTGCTCACTGCTTAATGGTCTTCCTCCTTGATCCTTGCTGTCTTAGCCTATTTAGGCTGAGAGATGTCTGGCTGCCTGGAGGAACAAGGTCTATCCGATCAAGTTGGTGTGGGGATATCTCTGCTTTAGCAACTTCATATTTGCATGATTTTGAGAAAATCATAGAATCAGAGAATGGTTTGGGTTGGAAGGGACCTTAAAGATCATCCAGTTCTACCCCCTGCCATGGGCAGGGCCACCTCCCACTAGCCCAGGTTGCCCAAAGCCTCATCCAGCCTGGCCTTGAACCCCTCCAGGGATGGGGCATCCACAGCTTCTCTGCACAACCTGGGCCACTGCCTTGAATAAATTGTCTGAGTTTGAGGATGAAAATCCTGTAACTGATGGAAAGCTCAACGCTTTGCATATTGAAGAGGAATCTGCTGTGAATACGACATTGCACTGGGTGTTCAGTCCTTACTAGATGACTGAGAAGCCAGCCACGGTGTCTGGACATGTAGGACAGCCAGGATCTTCAGCACCATGACTCTCAGTGCAGGTTGTAGATGAGACTGACTCCATCATGCTGCAAACTTATCATTAGTGATCCTGGAGACAACGAAGGGCAAGAGAGCCCGTTGAATTTCTCCTTGCATTTCTACTGAACAGCGAGAAGCCAAATACGCCCAGGAAAAACCCGATAGACCTGGATTAAAACCACAACTCGATGTCCTGACACCAATTTGGGCACCGCCAAACGGCAATCAGAGCCCTGCTCGTGCTCAAAATGCATTTGAGCTGCATGGCACAAGCATCTCCTGATTGCCCCACTCTGGGCTTGTGAATAGATTTAATTTCTGAATGCAGATACAATTGCAATTAAGCCTATTCAGCCCGATAATGAGGCATTGAGGGATTTAGGAGTTTTATATGGTTCAATTAGGCTCAATTGTTAAACCTGAGCCTTATGGAGTGCTCCTCTGAAGTCTGCGATCTATAGGCAATGTGACCGCTTAAAACTGCAGCGTGCACTGGGGGCGACGTTTTCAGGCAAGAATGGTCTGAGAGGGGGGAAAAAATGTGAATATATATGGACACGAAGCAGTTAATTCTTGGGATGTTTTGCTGGAGTGGGGAAACATCAGCCTAAGTGTTCCCTGCAGGCTCAAGCTGGTGCGCAGAAGAGTTGCACCTATCCTTCCTTTTAAACCTGCGCCTAAATACCTGGAATACCTGGGCTGATTAATAATTTGAATTTTGGAGATGTTTGAGACTGCTCTTATTTATTAACAGGGCTGTGATGGTCCCATAAGAAGTAATAAAATGTGGACCCCCTTCATATGTTTGCTTCCTCATCACCTTCAGCCTCACCTGGACCTCCAGCGTAGGGATGGGGCTGGGATTCCCTCGAACTTTGCATCTCAAGCCAGAGTTTACCCTGGGGCCTCCTGTCTTTCATTCCTCCTTTTTGTTTTTGACCTTTTTGGCCTTTTTATCTCTTGGCCAGAGGATCACTAGCTGCGGGGATGGATAGGACCTACCGCAGTGAGACCTGCTCTTCATCAGGTCTGGAGTTCCCAGGACCCCAGCACTGCAAAATAACTGGTGGTGTGGGGAGGACCCCCAGGTGCTCCCCTGCTTTGAGCGGCAAAACTGCTTCTTGTGGGGTCCCTCGTTTTTCCTCTGAGTTTTTTCTGGGCTGAAATCTTGTCTCTTGGTGTGGTGTAGGCTCTGGGGGTGGCTGGAGGCGGTTTTCACCCCACTGTGGGGTGCAGGTTCTCTGGCTTTGGTGGGTGCAGGAGGTAGTTGGAGCTGGGGGGTCCCTGTGCTCCTGAAACCCTATTTGGGGTGATGTCCTCTCCCAGTAGCAAGGAGCCTTATCCTCCAGTATCTCACCTGTTCCCAGCCCCACTAAGGGAGTCCACCCATCTCACCCAGAGCTTCGTGGTCACCCTACTGTCCCCCCACCGAGGAGGTAAGTGTGGCACTTGTGTCCCTTTTGGGCTCATTTCCCACATGTTTGAAGACAGGGACTGGACACCAGGGGCACCTGCATTCGCTTCCTTCGTGGAATCGGAGAATCACAGGATGGGTTGGGTTGGAAGGGACCTTAAAAACCATCCAGTGCCGCCCCCTGCCATGGGCAGGGACACCTCCCACTAGCCCAGGTTGCCCAAAGCCTCATCCAGCCTGGCCTTGAACCCCTCCAGGTTGCTCCACGCAGCAACCTCAGACCCCTCTATTTGAGCCATAAATCAGTTTTTCACCCCAATTCTGGTGTTCCCCATCCTCTCCAGGGGCTGATAACCAACCTGGACCCTTTGGTCCCCTGGAAACAGAAACTTTCTCTCCCCGTCCCAACCCTTTCCCTAAGCCAACCCCTTCTTTTGCAAACATCCCAGTTATTTTATTATTATTTTGTGCCCACAAGGTAAAGATTTTTTTTTTTTTACTCCTTTTCTCCCCCCTCTTCCCTCCCACATTCCTTCCAAAAGCGTTCAGGGTGGCATCCCCCATCCCAGCCCCCCCTCCACCGCCCCGATCCCAGCTGCTGGCCCGCAGAGAAGGAGTCGGAGGTGGAAAGAAGAGGAGGAGGGGATGGGGATGCCCGGAGCAGCCCCTCCTCCTGCCTCATAACTTTTTCTTCCAAGCGTGTGGGGAGTTTCACTGCAGCCCAGCCGACACGGACACCCGTTCCTGGGGCCACCGGACCCTCTTGCCGCAGGGAGAAGCCAACGTGCAGCAGCTTTGCCCAGGTAAGGAGCACTGGCTGCCTCTAGCTAGCTGTCCGTCTGTCTGTCTGCCCAGGTGTCGGGGTTTTTTTGTGCTCTGTTGTGTTTTTTCTGCTTTCCCCATTCTCGGGTTGCAGTTAAATGAACCGCGGCGCGAAAGGCGTGAGAACGGGCTGGGGACGATGGGGAGGGTAAGGAGGCGGCTGCTGGTGCATTGCACGAGCAGACCCCTCACTGCTCTCTCAAAAGTGCCTGAGATGCCCAAAAACCTGCCTGAAAGCTGAATTTTGGGGTGACTTTGCACTTCCCATGATGAGAGGTGGCTCGTGGGCATCAGAGGCACGGAGAGGACGTGAAGTGCTGTCGTGGGCAGCACATGCTGGGTTGTTTTGGGGTTTTTTTGAGGCTTTCTGGGAGGAAAAAATTCCTGTTGCCTCCTTTGGTGCTCCCAGGAGGTCCAAGCGTTGCAATGGGCAGAATGTGGCCCCAGTAAACTTCCCACCAGTGGAATAAGGAGTTGTGTTTTCCTTCCGACCTTGTTCAGTTGGATTGCGTGGGGCGGATGCTGGTAAAATAGCAACTCCTGGGTCAAAGCGATAACAATGGAGCAGACCCCCTTGGGACTGGTTCTAACTCCAGACAAAATGAATATTTCAGCAAAAAGATTTGGTCTGGGGCCATTCCTGGCTGGGGAAGTCAGATGATTTGAAAGGGAGAAGTTGCGTACTTCAGAGCGGGATTTTGCTTTCCTACAGCTGGGTCTGCAAAGGTTGTAGAGTCGGAATGAGCGCAGTGACCGCTCGGGTGCAAACCATGTACGTGCAGATCCGAGATGGGGGTCTGCTCCTTTCCCAACCCAGTGACACCAGCGGTTATGGTGACTGGGATCCTTCAGCATCATTCCACCCATTCCCGATGATGTTTCGCAGGGAACAGCGGTGATGAACAATTTCGTTTGGCTGCTGTCCATCATAGACACAAAATAATGTAATTTCTACTCGTAATCAAGAATTACAAGAAAGTGCCTTTCTTCTGGAGGGGGGAGAGAAGAAAATTAGCCACCAGGCAGAGGATTCATGGAGGGGTCTGAAACGTCTTTGTGGCTCTAACAAAGAGGTTGGTTTGTAGGATGGACTCTGCAGAAATTTCCCCGTGCATCGCGTTGTTCCATGTGTCAGGAGGAGCAGAAAGGGGACGGACTGATGTCTAAGGTCCCTTCCAACCCAAACCATTCAATGGTTCTGTGATGCTGTTTGGGGTCTCCAGTGCTTCTGCAATGGGGCCCCTTCTGCAGACACCTCCGGTGAGCATCAGGTCAAGTTGTCCATGGGGAGATGTGTTGGACCAGGGGGTGCTCGAGGTTGAAGGGTTGGCATGTGAACGTGGGGACACGTCCTTGCCTGCAGGTCCTGGCACTGTCCTCAGCGTGGCCGAGGGTGTGATGTTTGTACAGGGCAGGACTGGAAATTGTTGGGGTGATATTTCCTCTCCGGAGGTTGTTTGAGGAGCAGCTACTCAGGGTTTTCTCACTGGAGCAGCTCTCCCTGGTCTGAAATATCGGTGCAGCGGGGCTCACGACTGAACGAGGGTTTATGTGCGTGAAAGCTTGTCTGCTTTTTCCACCTAGCTTTCCCAAGCACGGCTTGTCTCCTGTCTCAGCTGCTCTCAGATCTTCCTGTCCCACATAGTGCCTCCCCGCTGGGGTTGTTCCTCTGAACCTCACAGCGGAGAAGGGAAAGAGGAGAAACACAACAGGACATCTCCAAACCCCTTCTCTGGCCATGTGGACCCCTCCCCAAGGCAATGATGTCCCTTTGCTTATAGGGAATGTCACCTTGTCACCACCCAAGGCTTTGCAGCTACGGTGGGGAGCAGACCTGGAACCACTGCTGGAGGGAGCCTGAGCAAAAGTGGAATTTGGGGACCCTTCAAATCAGTGCTTTGGAAAAGGATTGCCCCTGGGGGGACCATTTTGTAAAAAAAGGGAAAAAAAAGGGGGAAAGCCCGTCGGGCGAGCAGGGGAAGGGTGGATGAGTGCAGAGTGCGACTCTCTGCTGGGATGGGTGATGTTTCGCTGCTGCAGCGCCCGGGAGGTGGTGCAGAGGGTGGCGAAAGGTGGGTGATGTGTCCATCCTGGGCCTCGCCTTCAAGTGGAAGGAAGGCAATAAAGAAATTAACGTAAAAAGGGAGAGATTTGGGTTCAAAGCCTCCCATGGACCACATTGTCTGCAGCTCGGTGTCTGGAGTTCTCTTGCCCCGCCTGGGGGAAGATGCTCTTGCCCTGGCTGGGGGTGGGTGCCCCAGCTCACCCTTTTCAGTTCTCTGTCCATAAAACATCTTTCCCCTGTGTCTTGAGGGAGCACAGACGCAGCAGCAATTTCTCGTTGAGCGCAAGGATCAGAGAGAAACATCCAAAATGGGTTTAGCTACATCCACGGGAGCTTCGGTGGGAGCATCCTGCGGTGCCCCAGAAGAGTGAGTGGTACAAGTGGGGCAGGGTCACCAAGACATCCTGGTGGCAGGGGCCAGGTTGTGACCATCTATAAGTGCTTTCTGGGAAGGTTTCACTGTTTGCCGTGTCCTGATTCCTCCTGTTTGTACAATTTGCCCATCAGCGTACCCTTCAGCACCTTATCAACAGATTTTGTTTGTACAGTTGGTCCATAAAAGCCTAACCTGTCTAGATGGATATGGGGAGGCAGTTAGCTCTTTCTTAACCATTAACACCAGTTTATGGTGGGTATAAAATATGATTGCACCAGACAGCAAGTTTGTAGGGAGGTTAAAAAAAAAATAAAATGACATATACTAGAATGGTGAATTATGCCGGTGCTGTCTGTTCAAACACACTTGCTTCAATGCCTCAGCAGCTCAGCCAGTGCTGCACGTGAGACCTGGGAGACAAAAATATTCCAAATCAAGATGCCTATCTAGTTGCACCATCTCATCAGCATGCAAATCTCATGGAAATTTGGGGAGGTTTTCACTGAAGCTGAGATTGGTGGTGGCTCCATCCCTTTCCATGGGGTCTGTGGACACAAGAGGGCAGCTGGTGTTTGCGTCATGGTCATGTCAAGAGGCTACAGGGGAGATTTGAGCAACCTGGGCTGGTGGGAGGTGTCCCTGCCCATGGCAGGGGGTTGGAACTCCATGATCTTTAGGGTCCTTTCCAACGCAAACCATCCTGTGGTTCTGTGAGATTCAAGGCCCATCCTCGTCACTGGAGGGTTTTATGGAGGGATTGTGGTACCCCACTGAGGTTGACTCCTGACCAGGTCATAGACTTAGGCTGTAGGTCCTGAGGGGTCTTTGTGGGGTTGTGTGGGGTTGGAGGAGTAGATTGCTGGGGTCAGACTTCCCACAGAGGGTCCTGAGCAGGAGACGGGGACGTGCAAGTGCCAGGCACAAGCCCTTCTTCCCTTGCTTGCTCCTGGGGCTCTCCGATGTGGTCATTGCTCCTGCAAGAAGGAAAATCGTATCATAGAATCACAGAATGGTTTTGGTTGGAAGGGTCCTTAAAGATCATCAAGTTCCAACCCCCTGCCATGGGCTGGGACAAGCTGGAGGCAGCGAAATGGCATCACCCCAGAGGCAACGGGGATCTGCCTGGAGAGTTTATCCTGCCACAAAACCAAGAGGCTCCCAGGGGATATGGGACCTCCGGCTGGGATCTTTTGTTTTCTTTGTCCCTCCTCCCAGTCCCCTCAGTCATGCAAAGGAGCACTTTGCAATGTGAATAACCTCCTGGAAGAGATCCAGCTTGACTGTGAGTAACCTGAGAAATGCAGACCTGGCTGCCGGCCAAGCACTCCATCCCTTGATCAATTGACTTCCAAACTCTTTTTTTTTTTTTTGCCACTCCTCCCACTCCCCCCATCTATTGATCTCCTTCTCTGTAATGTCCCCCTCCCCACCTGGAAATATTGCCTTTGACTTTACCAATACACAATCCCACGGGGTATACCTTCCTTACGGGACGACAGATTAATGAACATCGTCTTGTAAATGCTCGTGATGGCTTTATGGTGGAGAAACTGCAAATATCCTTAAAATTGTGATACCTTTTGGTGGGCAGCTCATGTCTCCATGCTACATGTGGTGAGGGGTGACTTAGTTCAAAGCTGAGAATTAAACTGCATGGAGGTGGCAGAAAGAAGTTGAAATTGGTTTTGAGGTGTTCCCCATTTCTAGGAATGTACCCAATGACCGTTTGACTGTTATTACTCGCCTCTCTTCTAGCTTTTTCTCTTTCAAGTGTATTATTCTTTTTTTTTTTTTTAAGTAGGATTCACATTGTGATGCTTCTCAGCTGGTGCATGCCCAGGTGGTGCTATCAAAGGCTGGTGTAGGATCAGAAGCCCAGTAGGGAGGCTGCTGGGATTGAAGCAGGGCTGGTTGTTTCGTGTAGACCTCCGATGAGCAGTGACCTCCAGCAAAACTCTCCTGCAGAGTTATCCACCTTGAACCTTCACCGTGCTCTTGGCATTTCTTGCAAGAAGGAGATATTGGGGGTGGGCAGCAAACCCTCCTTTGCTCTTTACAACATCAGTCCTCCTCAAACTGGGTTTCTTGGAGAGGAAGAAAGAGGCTGGCTTGAGATGATCTTCACAACCACCACCTGACTGTAGCTTTCTGCTTGGAAAGGTTTCTAAGTTTAGCTAAGAAGGTATTTTTACTACTGTTAATGTGAAAACCTGATGTGTGGGGAGTCACCGTGGCATGGAGGAAAGGAGAGGAGGGTCTAGCTTTCATTTCCAGGGCTCATAAGGTATTTTTCTGCTTTTCTCTTTGGTGCTTCTAAGCTGAAATGGTCCATACGGTGCTCCCAGATGCTGCTTGAATAGTTTCTGCAGGAGGTGGAAGATGGCAAAACAAGCCCAAGTTGGACATGACTCTTCAAGTTGTCCCATACCAGGGGAAGAGGTGTCACCTGACAGTTATGTCCATCGACTCGTCACCTTTTCATCAGCCTTGCTGCCCTCTCCCCGGTGGCCAAAACCTAAAGGGGATCTCTCATCCATGAAGTTTTGCCCTTAACGGGCTGTTTCCATCAGATCTGAGCAAATCCTACCCTGTGTGTGACCCCAATAGGAACATCTGCAGGATTCATGGAGGAGGATATTGGAGCTGTGCTGGAGCTTGTTGGATGGGGAGAGGTTGGGGCAGCAATCTCCCCACACCACATCTCCCACCCCAGAGGAGAATCATGGACAACCCTTGCCACTCTCTCAGGAGACCTACTGAGACGTTAAACCAGCTGCTTTTACACATGGCCACCATTTGCCCACCACGTTTCCTGGGGAAACAACGGCTCTGGAGTCCAAACCTTGGGTTGGTGGAACTGGGCAGCCTGCAGCCCTTGTAGGTCACTGCCTTTGAAGAAGCTGGGCACGTTCGGCTGGGTGCTGAAGTGGAAAATAGGCTTCCTCCAGCTCTCACTTCATCTTCTTTTATTGAGCAGCCTCGCAAGATTTACCCCCCCTTCTCTCCCTATCATCTCTGTTAAACATTACTACGCAGTGCAACCCCTTTAAATCAGGAAATCAATGGTATTTATTACCAAAAAAAAAAAAAAAGGACCCATCAGAACACTTTCTCAAAGCTCTTGCTCAGAGAGAGGGAGGGGAGCCATTTACCCGTTGTGCAAGGAGCAGCAGTTTCTCCTGATTGCTGACGCTGCTGTTTAAACAGGCTCCACGCTTCAGCGTGCGGGTAAAAATGCTCCTTGGAAAAGATTTCCTTGCTTTAAAATCCTTCCCTTTCATGGCAGAATTGCCCGGAGGTGAGAGAAAGGTCCTCCAGGAGAAGGAGGTGAATCGATCCATCTTCAGAAGTGGAGGGGAGCTGCAGCCCTGAGGACGTGGTGTTTGCTGGGCCTCCAAGGAGGTCTGCTGGCCACTGGAGCTGTCACCTCATCTCCAAAACCATCACTGCGCCTACAGCTTCTGCTATGTGGGTGCTCTCATGAGGGACACCCTAATCCATGCTCCTCCAGCTTCTTCCTGGCTCTTCTGGCTTCCTTTTGGACACACCTTGACCCAGGATCCTTCTGGGATGTTCCTCTTGGGCACACCTTGACCCAGGATCTTTCTGGGATGTTCCTTTTGGGCACACCTTGACCCAGGATCCTTCTGGGATGTTCCTCTTGGGCACACCTTGACCCAGGATCCTTCTGGGATGTTCCTTTTGGGCACACCTTGACCCAAGATCCTTCTGGGATGTTCATTTTGGGCACACCTTGACCCAGGGTGGTGCTGGATCCAAATTCAAGCTTTGGTCTAAAAAGCACATGCGGCCAAATGCAGCCCCTTGGGACATCAGGAGATGGTTGTCATGTGGGCAAATGACATCTCTCCACACATGGAGAAAACTGCAACCAGAAGCTTAGGGGAGTTTGTGGTCATCTTTGCTGCGCAGGGACCATCGACCAAATCAGCACCATGGCTGAATGCCAGGGATCCAGCATCGCTCTTGGGGAGCTCAGTTTCCTTCCCCTCTTCTGCCCAACCTACTAGCCCTGGGCAAGCTGGTAATGGGTGGAACTGGGTTGGGCGTTGCCCAGATGTTGTGGCAATAGGGGACATGGGGAGGGAAACCATGGGGGCCATGCAAAATGCTCTCATTAGTGCACTGAGGGTGCCTCTGTCCCTCTCTTAGCTGAAATTAAGTAGGTTCTTGGATCCAACCTACCTCAATCTGACATTCCAGGAGGGCTAGTGAAGGTGTAGATACAAACATGTCCTGGAGATGGAGCTTAAATTACCCAGAGTGTTATCTGCGTAGGGTCTGGAAAGCCATGCGGCAGCCCTGAGACTGCAGGGGGGGTTTCTGGAGGATCCATCTGCCAGGTCCCACCAGAGTTAGGGTCCAGTTGCAGTGCTGTGGTCCATGGTGCTGCCACCATCATGTGCCAGTGAGGGACCTCCTGGCTCTGAGTCCAAGCTTGCTGCTTTTTCCTCTCCTGAGAGGTCCACGCGGCATGTCCTGGGCAGGTTTGCAAGTGGTCCTGGGGGACAGCAATGAGTTGGGTAGGGAACGCCTATTGCTACAGGGCTTGCAGGTTGCTTTTGGGGGCAAATAAAAATCAAATCACTTCTTGGCAGCCCCTTCTACTAGATGGTCTGGTGTTAAGGATCTTGGGAACCAGTGCCACACAGCACTGCACCCTGCCCCAACTCCTTGGAGAGCCCAGTGCTGGGGTGAAGGCACATGTGGCATCTGACGGCCCAGATCTTGGAGCAGGAGGGTTGCATGGTATGGAGGAGAAACTTGAGATGGAAATTAGCTGGGTAATCATCACGTTGAGGCAGAGGAGCCAAAGGCCCACTGATTTTTCAGCTGTTAATGTGTCTGTTCATGGAGCACCTCGCTGGAGGGGTTCAAGGCCAGGCTGGATGAGGCTTTGGGCAACCTGGGCTAGTGGGAGGTGTCCCTGCCCATTGGAACTCGATGATTTTTAAGAACCCTTCCAACCCAAACCATCCTGTGATTCCATGATTCTATGACTCTGTGATAAGAGTTGCATGAGAAGGTGCTTTCACGGTGTTGTAAAGATGCTTATGAGTGTTGGGTTGAGTCAATTAACTCCACAAGGGGGACTTAGACCCAAAAGCATCTATGGGTGGGCAGGAAAGAAAAAACACATTCATGCACCACCTAAGAGCTACCAAAACCTCTGCTGACCACAGGACTGCTGGTTGGAGTCTGGTTTGGATGCACTGGTGATGGCCCAGTTGGGATGCACTGTCTCGTTGTTTTGATAGCAGTTATTGGTATTTTTAAGAATTTAGGAAATCCTGTTTTTCCTTTCCTTAGCCGTGTGCCCAAAACTTCACCGCCACTGAAGTGAAAAGCATCTTCCAGAAAATGGGAAATCCTATATGAACATGTCCCCAAAGGGGTGTGAAGACCCACATGAGGGGACTGGCTTGAAATGGGTGGACGTGGCCATTCCCAGCTTGACACCAACTGAAGGACCTGAGTACGTTCAGCTGGAGTTAGTGCTCCTGATCCCCGTAATTAATTCTGAACACTTTGGACTGTGCTTAGTACAACCTGAGGGGTGTCCAAGGAGGTTTCAAAAAAGTCCAGGGATAATCCCAGCCCCTTTGGACTTAATTTGAGCTCTGGCTTTCGACACCATTTTGCACCTTTGTTTGCAAAGGGAGCAGCATCTCCTCCCTGCAGATCAGCCCCTCTGACTGTAGCCTCCAGCTACCGACAAGTCAATGCATTCGTATTTCTTTAGGAAAACAGCTTAAAAATCTGTATTCAAGGGATTTAGAGGGAAATCAATTACCATAAAAATCTATTAACTCCATTAAAAAAAAGAAACTGTAAACTTTTGACCCCCCTGAGGCTTATTTCTGTCAAGTGAGGAACAGCCTGTGTTTAACCAGATTTTGCCTCCCATGGAAATCTACCGTTTGCCTCGAGGTTTGAAAATGTCTTTGACTCTCCTGCAGCAAATGGTGCCTCGTCCCAGGAGTGGAGCTGCAGAAATGTCCCAGCCAGGCTTTTCCATGGGAGCATTTCAAAGCATTTCCATCCCATCTCCTGAGGTTTTTTTTGCATTGGTGACAACATGCTGCTTTTGGAAGACCTGTTGGTACCTTATAGAGTCACAGGATGGTTTGGGTTGGAAGGGACCTTGAAGATCATCCAGTTCCACCCCCTGCCACAGGCAGGGACACCTCCCACTAGCCTTCCTCAGAGCTTTTTGGAACTGACAGAGGTTGGGACCTTTGCTCTCCCCCTCTGTGAACCATTCAGATTTTGTCCATCATTTTCCCCCTTGCTGGTGTCTTAAGCCTCAAGCCCTTGTTTTTATTTTTCAGCTTGCCTCCAAAATTCAATGGTTTGAATCTGTCCTTTGCTTTAGTCGGTGCAGTCTGTGCCTTGTTTTTCCTCATCCAAATATCCTGCAAAACTATACGTAGATATTCTGGGGTCTCAGTGACCTGTTAACGCTGGTGCCATCAATACCTGGACCATCTCCATCTCCTTCTTCTCCCAGTTTCTCTGGTGCTTCCTTATCCTAAAGTTCCCATTAATTCTCCATTTAGGCCAATCTCTAGGAGCATCCTGGGCTAGTGGGAGGTGTCCCTGCCCATGGCAGGGGGTTGGAACTGGATGATCTTTAAGGTCCTTTCCAACCCAAACCATCCTGGGATTTTTTGATTCTATTATTCCATGATTCCATATTACAATGACACCTCTCAGTGTGATCTCTTTGCAGGGCTCATGGAATCTCTCTCCATAGGATTTTTTTTTTTTTTATGTTCCTGGTAGTGCTCCGTGAACAGGAGCCCTGGGGTGCGGGTATGGGTACAGGGATGTCTAGTAAGGTGAGATACAGCTGAAGCCCCCGTGGGTTCCCTGCTGGCTAGTATAGGGTTGTGCTCAGCCTGCAGTCTTTCAGAGGGAGATGCAAATAGGATATCCTTCCTCTGCCTAGCTGGCTGTTTTCAGGAGACTTGTATGAAAACATTTAAGACCTGCTTCCCTTGGTCAGATTTGGCTGAAATTGGGATTTTGCTCAGTCGTGAGGCAGAAAGTCTGTCTCCTTGTGTGATATGTGCTACGACACAGTGGTGGGCGTTGGGACGTGGATCTGCACGGATCCCATGGGAAGGTTGTGCACACCCAGAGGCAGCTCTGTAACGTAGGATTTGTGTCTATTCACAGCAGGGATAGATATTTGGTGGTGGATGGAGTTAGCAGCATCTGGAGTGGGGGATCCTGGGGCAGGAGATGTGTGAGATCCAGCTGGAGCCACAGGCAAATGGGAAGCAGGCATCGGCCAGATGAGTCTACAAATCCACGGGGTCTCATCCCTTTTAGACCGACCTTGCTGACAGAGGTTGTTTATTTATCCCAAAAGTTGTTGGGGAAAAAAAAAAAAAAACAAAGGAAGAAGAATTTATTGCAAACATATACACAGGAAGAATAAATGGAGG
>WKFP01014360.1:128051-142004 GCA_011057875.1 Pterocles orientalis
GGGAACAGCGGTGATGAACAATTTCGTTTGGCTGCTGTCCATCATAGACACAAAATAATGTAATTTCTACTCGTAATCAAGAATTACAAGAAAGTGCCTTTCTTCTGGAGGGGGGAGAGAAGAAAACTAGCCACCAGGCAGACGATTCATGGAGGGGTCTGAAACGTCTTTGTGGCTCTAACAAAGAGGTTGGTTTGTAGGATGGACTCTGCAGAAATTGCCCCGTGCATCGCGTTGTTCCATGTGTCAGGAGGAGCAGAAAGGGGATGGACTGATGTCTAAGGTCCCTTCCAACCCAAACCATTCAATGGTTCTGTGATTCTGTTTGGGGTCTCCAGTGCTTCTGCAATGGGGCCCCTTCTGCAGACACCTCCGGTGAGCATCAGGTCAAGTTGTCCATGGGGAGATGTGTTGGACCAGGGGGTGCTCGAGGTTGAAGGGTTGGCATGTGAACGTGGGGACACGTCCTTGCCTGCAGGTCCTGGCACTGTCCTCAGCCTGGCCAAGGGTGTGATGTTTGTACAGGACAGGACTGGAAATTGTTGGGGTGATATTTTCTCGCCGGAGGTTGTTTGAGGAGCAGCTACTCAGGGTTTTCTCACTGGAGCAGCTCTCCCTGGTCTGAAATATCGGTGCAGCGGGGCTCACGACTGAACGAGGGTTTATGTGCGTGAAAGCTCGTCTGCTTTTTCCACCTAGCTTTCCCAAGCACGGCTTGTCTCCTGTTTCAGCTGCTCTCAGATCTTCCTGTCCCACATAGTGCCTCCCCGCTGGGGTTGTTCCTCTGAACCTCACAGCGGAGAAGGGAAAGAGGAGAAACACAGCAGGACATCTCCAAACCCCTTCTCTGGCCACGTGGACCCCTCCCCAAGGCAATGATGTCCCTTTGCCTGTAGGGAATGTCACCTTGTCACCACCCAAGGCTTTGTAGCTACGGTGGGGAGCAGACCTGGAACTGCTGCCAGAGGGAGCCGGAGCAAAAGTGGAATTTGGGGACCCTTCAAATCAGTGCTTTGGAAAAGGATTGCCCCTGGGGGGATCATTTCATGAAAAAAGGGAAAAAAAGGGGGAAAGCCCATCAGGCGAGTGGGGGAAGGATGGATGAGTGCAGAGTGCGACTCTTTGCTGGGATGGGTGATGTTTTGCTGCTGCAGCGCCCAGGAGGTGGTGCAGAGGGTGGCGAAAGGTGGGTGATGTGTCCATCCCGGGCCTCGCCTTCAGGTGGAAGGAAGGCAATAAAGAAATTAACGTAAAAAGGGAGAGGGGGGTTCAAAGCCTCCCATGGACCACATTGTCTGCAGCTCGGGGTCTGGAGTTCTCTTGCCCTGCCTGGGGTAAGATGCTCTTGCCCTGGCTGGGGGTGGGTGCCCCAGCTCACCCTTTTCAGTTCTCTGTCCATAAAACATCTTTCCCCTGTGTCTTGAGGGAGCACAGACGCAACAGCAATTTCTTGTTGAGCGCAAGGATCAGAGAGAAACATCCAAAATGGGTTTAGCTGCATCCACGGGAGCTTCGGTGGGAGCATCCTGCGGTGCCCCAGAAGAGTGAGTGGTACAAGTGGGGCAGGGTCACCAAGACATCCTGGTGGCAGGGGCCAGGTTGTGACCATCTGTAAGTGCTTTCTGGGAAGGTTTCACTGTTTGCCGTGTCCTGATTCCTCCTGTTTGTACTAATTTGCCCATCAGCATACCCTTCAGCGTCTTATCAACAGATTTTGTTTGTACAGTTGGTCCATAAAAGCCTAACCTGTCTAGATGGATATGGGGAGGCAGTTCGCTCTTTCTTAACCATTAACACCAGTTTATGGTGGGTATAAAATGTGATTGTACCAGACAGCAAGTTTGTAGGGAGGTTAAAAAAAAAAATAAAATGACATATACTAGAATGGTGAATTATGCCGGTGCTGTCTGTTCAAACACACTTGCTTCGATGCCTCAGCAGCTCAGCCAGTGCTGCACGTGAGACCTGGGAGACAAAAATATTCCAAATCAAGATGCCTATCTAGTTGCACCATCTCGGGGAAATTTGGGAAGGTTTTCACTTGCTATAATAAAAACTGAAGCTGAGATTGGTGGTGGCTCCATCCCTTTCCATGGGGTCTGTGGACACAAGAGGGCAGCTGGTGTTTGCGTCATGGTCATGTCAAGAGGCTACAGGGGAGATGTGGGCAACCTGGGCTGGTGGAAGGTGTCCCTGCCCATGGCAGGGGGTTGGAACTCCATGATCTTTAGGGTCCTTTCCAATGCAAACCATTCTGTGGTTCTATGAGATTCAAGGCCCATCCTCATCACTGGAGGGTTTTATGGAGGGATTGTGGTACCCCACTGAGGCTGACTCCTGACCAGGGCATAGACTTAGGCTGTAGGTCCTGAGGGGTCTTTGTGGGGTTGCGTGGGGTTGGAGGAGTAGATTGCTGGGGTCAGGCTTCCCACAGAGGGTCCTGAGCAGGAGACGGGGACGTGCAAGTGCCAGGCACAAGCCCTTCTTTCCTTGCTTACTCCTGGGGCTCTTCGATGTGGTTGCTGCTCCTGCAAGAAGGAAAATCGTATCATAGAATCACAGAATGGTCTTGGTTGGAAGGGTCCTTAAAGATCATCAAGTTCCAACCCCCTGCCATGGGCTGGGACAGGCTGGAGGCAGCGAAATGGCATCACCCCAGAGGCAACGGGGATCTGCCTGGAGAGTTTATCCTGCCACAAAACCAAGAGGCTCCCAGGGGATATGGGACCTCCGGCTGGGATCTTTTGTTTTCTTTGTCCCTCCTCCCAGTCCCCTCAGTCATGCAAAGGAGCACTTTGCAATGTGAATAACCTCCTGGAAGAGATCCAGCTTGACTGTGAGTAACCTGAGAAATGCAGACCTGGCTGCCGGCCAAGCACTCCATCCCTTGATCAATTGACTTCCAAACTCTTTTTTTTTTTTTTTTTTTCCTCTTTACCCTCTTGCATCTTGCCAGGCTTCTGTCATCTGATCCAGGTGAGGTAAAGGGAGAAACTGGTCCATCAGCTTTATGGGGTTTGGAGGCAATTTGTTCAAGGAACTGTAAAACCCGGAGAAGTTGCCCCTATAAATTATTTACCGGGAGCAGTAAAAGATCAAGGAAATTGCTGAGATTCCTTGCAAAACAAAGTTTATGGGGTCGTTTCCCTGCCCCTACCAGGTTGCTCTAAAAATCTCTTTTTAAGAGGTCTGACATGGGCTGGTGGCAACCAGTGTCTGCAAAGATCGGCCAAGACCTGCTGGATTCAAGTTTGATAATATGTGATGTATAACATGAGCATCGAGATGGCACCTAAGTGAACTGGTGACTCGAAGCAAACTGAGCTGCCCCGAGCTGGAGAACGATGGCAGAGCAAATTGCAGCCCTCCATCAACAGGTTGCCCAGAGAAGCTGTGGATGCCCCATCCCTGGAGGGGTTCAAGGCCAGGCTGGATGAGGCTTTGGGCAACCTGGGTTAGTGGGAGGTGTCCCTGCCCATGGCAGGGGGTGGCACTGGGTGGGCTTTGAGGTCCCTTCCAACCCAAACCATTCTGTGATTCTATGATCAACCTTGTTACCCAAAATCTATCCTGAAAGATGGAGCACATGGAAGGAGAAAACCCAGGTGTGATCTTGGCCCACTGGTGGGCTGTGGATGGATGCATGGAGGGATGAAGGGATGGATGGATGGGTGGATGGATGCGTGGATGGATGGATGCATGGATGGATGGATGGGTGGATGGATGCGTGGATGGATGCGTGGATGGATGGATGGATGGATGGGTGGATGGATGCGTGGATGGATGGATGGATGGATGGATGGATGGACGAACGAAGGTGTTGGAGAAAGTGTCTGGAAGCTGCAGCTCTTCACCCTGATATCCATGTCCTACTGCCTTTTCTCACCTGGGGCTGGCATTTTGTACTCGGGTGAAACCTTAAATGCAGTGGGATTTTGGAAGGAATCAGGAAGGGGAAAAACCCAAGAGAGAAAACAACTCATTTTCTTTTCAACGTCAGAGAATAGCGCCCTTGAATTTGGGATCATCTGTAATCTGGATGTGCTGCAGTCATCCATCAAAGACCCAAGCTGGCGACGCAGCAGCAGACGCTGGAGGGGGTTTCACGCCGAGTGAGCATTTGCAGCTCACTGCTAGAAGGCAGAGCACAGCTTCAACTAAAATTTTAAAAATATATGTAATAAAAATTAAAAATATTCAATGCGTTCAAAAATTGAACACGTAAATGTCCAACATGCGTGCACATGGGCGTGTATGAATTCACGTCCACCAGGAAATTTGTTTAGTTTGTGGCATCCAGCTTATGAAACCCTTCTGAAACCTTTTCCTCACCTTTGCGATGTGAATTCAAGATGTGGCGGTTCTGAGCTTGAGCCTTTCTACACCCGCAGGGTCTTTGCATTTTCTGGATGTTAACATTTACTCACTGAAGGTCTGGGGCTCACCGTGCTTTTTCTTTCCCTCTGCAGAGCCTTCTAGAATTTATTCTTTATGGGACTATTTTCCTATTGCCGTGTTAATGTGTATTTTATACCATATTTGTTCCGTGCTGAAGCATTAAACAGTATCAGAGCTGGGAAAAAAAAAATAAAAGAATCACGTGTTAATTTTTTACATGCAAAAATGTGCTTTGGCTTAGCTGCCCAAAGTGACTGCAGAAACTCACACTTTTTTTTTTTTGTTGTTTAGGTTTTGGGGTTTTTTTAATTTCCTGCATATAGGTGAACTTGGGTGATCCAAGTGGTCCAAGGAAGCCAATGCTCTGGAGGAGACCTGCTGTAGGATGGCGTTGGCATGTGCTTTGTCATCTTAGAGGGACTTTCTTATTCTTTAAGAATCAAACAATATTTCTTTGGAATTACAAAGAGGAGTGGAGATTTCTGCAGCATTTAGGTGTTTCCTGAATGATTTCTTTCTGTTTTTGGGCTTGGTCTATCCCAAGGGGTCAAGCAGCTAGGAAATTTCTTCCTTGGTTTAGGGCAGGAATGGAGAGGATGAGGTGGGAGAGGATAAAATGTCATGTTTGGAAAGGCAGGAGGTATGATGTAGCTTCATGTCTGAAGGTAGAAGCTCCTTACAAACCTATTCTGAAGGCGATGAGTTTGGAGCTTATTTTGGAGTCTTCCCCGACCATTAGGACAGGCTTCAGTGCCAGCTGGTGTGATGGACATGTGCTCTTGAAGGATCTACGTTAGCTATCACAGAACCTATTATATTGCATTTTTGGTGTTATTTTAGATATGGAAATTCTCATAACAGTGTGTTGTATTTACAAGGTAAATTATCCTTCATTTCGATTGTGTTTTGGGCAGGAGGAAGAGCAGAGGTGTGAACGATGGGCGGGAGAAGAGAAGGGGGGATAGAAGAAGGCACTTTTTGAAAAACAATTAAATAAGTGTCTCCGCAGGGACATTTCTGGAGGGATGTATGTTTTTAACAATATTAACACAGAGCTCAGAAACCTAGTCAAAGGTTTTGCTGCCTTCCTGCTCCATGAAGGGTTTGTCATGGTCCAGGATCGACCCTGCCTATGGAGCTGAGGATTAAATGGGAAGGGCAGAAGGGATGCTGCTGGGTTGCCATGGCAAGAAGGATGTTGGGATCAGAGGAGCAATGGGGTGAGCTTGCCAAAGCTCATAACACAACCCTTGCAAAAAAAGTGGGAGTAAAACCTATTTTTCTCAGGTCTCAGCTATGCACTTTTCCTCCATCCTTTAATTTTCTAGAAGCTTGTTTACTCCTGTTGTTTAAAAGCCTGCTTTTGCTTGGTTTGGGTTTAGGGTTTTTTTTTTTGTGCGGGGTAAGAAACCGCCAACACATTAGAGGAAATGAAGTCTTGAGGGTTTCAGAGATGGGTGTAGCTAAGTGATGGGCAAGGTGACCACAGCCCTGGTGGCCCTGCAGTCTAGATACCCACCAGGCTGCCCCAAGCACTTGACCTTCATCTTGCTTATTTGGGGATTCATTTGGGTGGGGTTATCCTGGGCTGTGCACAGGAACCCAGCCTTGTTTTCCAAAAGGGACCCGATCTATAACGCAACGTGGTTTTGAGGTTGCACGTTGTTAACTGGAAGGACCAATCCAGCCTTGATAAAGAGCTTGGCTGGATGGAGCCCTCGAGCTCATCTTTTCCCCAGGTCTGTCATTTCCACCCTGGAAGTTGTCCGTGTCTCCCTGTGAAATCTGCTGAGCCTGAGACCAGCAGGTGAGGCTCAGAACAAGAGAAGAACTTTTTATTGCCCATTAAAAACCAATAAACCCCTGTTCCAGCAAAGCTACTTCTGTTGCAGTTGTTGCTTTGTGGAGAGAAGTCCCTGCTCCACAGAAGGACGCTTCTGCAGCCCCAACGAGCTGTCAGCATTTGTTCTGGGAGCTGCTAAACCTCCCATTGGCAGTAAGCAGAGCTTTCAGCCCCTTTTGGCTGCTCCGTGTGGTGGGCTGGATCTCCAAGAGCAGCAAGTGCAAGGTAGTTAATCCTGGATTTAGGAACCTGAAGGTTAGTCACAAAATAAACTATTAAAGACTTGAGTCTGTAGTCATCTCCTAGGGATCTTTCCTCCCTGGGTAGGCAGCAGGTGCTTCCCTCTTTCGTCACACCACTGGTATTCACATTTAGGGTTAATTGTGAATTAAGGATGCTGTTAGGGAAAGGTGCTGGAGGAGCAAAGCTGAGCTCTCCTCTATCATCAGCAAAGAGATGGAGGAATGAGTGGATTGACGGACTTCAATGCCAACTGCTTAAGCCAAGATGAGCCTTTGCAGCTGGAGAAAAGCTTCCTTCTCGGTTGTAGGCAGGTAGGAGCATCATCTCAGGTGGCATGCGTTAAAGCCTCTTTTCTCCTGCAGATCAATGACTCTCCAGGCTGTGTGCTGACTCCAGGAACCAAGAAGGAACTTCTTCTTGAGGAAAAGGAAAATGTACGTGCAGATCCTTGCCCTGGCGGTGGCTGTGGTGCAGTACAGAGCCGTGGCCGTTCATGAAGGTATGTGACAAGCCGGTGACCGTGAATGCAGCAGCTGGGGGTGATGCTGAGATGCATCAGGGAGAAAAAGACTTTTTCCCAGGGGTCGTTTTAGGTTGGGATTATCGGTCTAACATCGCATCTCAACTGGCCCCAAAAGGACCTGACTTGCTGCCCGAGGGTTTCTGGAGAATTCAGGGCTCTTCTTAGTGTCCTGCCTCCAATACAGCTTCCAGAGGAAGGCGGGGAGAAAAATGTCCCCTCCTGATTCATTTTCTGATCTCCAAGACCTGGTACAAGAGAACATGAAGAGGATGTGAGAGAAAAGACCTCAAGGGAACCTTGAAGCCTCCTGCTCCTGTTTAGAGAGTCAAGATGGCACAAGGGCTCTCCTCCTCCTGGCTCCCTGTTGCCAGAAAGTCCTTTTGGGGAGGAAGAGCTGGAGCCAAAAGGCAAGAGACAAAAGGATCCCCAAAAAGCTGAAAGAGGATAGATTTAGATTAGATATTAGGAAGATTTTTTTTTTATTGTGAGGGTGGTGAGGCAATGGCCCAGGTTGCCCAGAGAAGCTGTGGATGCCCCATCCCTGGAGGGGTTCAAGGCCAGGCTGGATGAGGCTTTGGGCAACCTGGGCTAGTGGGAGGTGTCCCTGCCCATGGCAGTGGGTGGAACTGGATGATCTTGAAGGTCCCTTCCATCCCAACCCATCCTGTGATTCTATGAGTCTAAAAGCCTCATGGAGTTACAACATGACCCACACCATGTCTCCAGCCTCAGAATCCTGTAGGAGGGGGAGGTTCCTTGGGAGCATCCTACAGAGCTAATCCAGAGCTCCCAGGACTGTCATGGGGCTGGGTGCCAGCCAGTGGGTCCTCCTTCTTTGAATTGTTCTGCAGCAAAAAAATCCCCCAGAATTTAAATGTGGAAATTCCCAGGGACTAAATTCAGTAAATTCAACAAGGAGTTAATGGAAGCTGTGGCATCAGCTACAAAATTAACTTGATTAAGTTCCTGTCCATCAATTAAGCCAATAGACTTGACTATAATGCTATTTAATTCAAAGCTGGGAACAGTGCAATAAATCAACGTTTACAGATGTCTCTGGCAAACCTGTGATTGATGAAACATGGTAATTTTGGAGGTGCATGGAAAATTTCAAATAAAATCATATCCCCCTGTGATTAATATAGCTGTCTGTGTTGGTATTTTCTCCAGAAGGTACTAATCCAAATATGCTTAATATCACACGTTTCCCATGACAGCTTCGGGTACCTGATCCAAGCAGCAAACATTTCATTGCCAAGCTGGGCCCCTCTGGAAAGGTGCTGAGCTCATGGCTCAGCATCTCACAGGATGGGCTCTGGTTGCCCCTTTAATAGAGGGAGGGGCACCATCCTGCCCTTTTTAATCCCATGGGGTTTTTTGCCTTTTTTTTTTTCCTTGTTATTCCTGGATGAGGGCAGAAGCATTGTGCAGGGTGAGCCAGATTCCCAAGGACCAGGTATGGATGGAGGAGGTTTTCTGGGGATTTGGGATGTGGGCAGGTAGATAGCAAAGGTCTCTATGATACCAATGGCATTTTGAGTGTGTTTTTACAGATTAGGGCTAAAAATACAAGTCTCCCAGGAAAAGCTGTCTGCAAGGTCTTGAGTAGCTCCAAGAGGTGGGTGATTTTGGGAGGGCTGGTGGATGGTGTTCACCACCTTGCTGAACCTTTCCTGGGGTTTTCTTGTGGTCATAAATGTTGTGGTTACCCTGAGAAGATGTTGAATGATTGAGAATCATAGAATGATTTGGGTTGGAAGGGACCTTAAAGATCATCCAGTGCCACCCCCTGGCATGGGCAGGGACACCTCCCACTAGCCCAGGTTGCCCAAAGCCTCATCCAGCCTGGCCTTGAACCCCTCCAGGGATGGGGCACCCACAGCTTCTCTGGGCACCCTGGGCCACTGCCTCACCCCCCGCACAGGAAAACATTTCATCCCAAGATTTCATCTCCATCTCCCCTCTTCCAGCTTCAAACCGTTACTTCTCATCCTATCACTACACTCCCCGATAAAGAAATTTCCACCAGTTCTGAGGTCAGAGCCAAGGACTGGAGTCGCCTTCTCTCCCAAGTCCTTCTTGGAGGAAGAGAGACATCCAAGTCCAAGCCAGGGAAAAGGGGTCCATCTATCCACAGCCAGCAAACGACCCTCTGTGCTGCTGTGTGGCCAAAGGGGACTGGTCAGCAGCAACGAAGGAGAGCATCTTTCCAAGCCCTTTGGGGAGCCTGCTGATGGAATTGGGGTAGAAGTCAGACAAATTGAAGAGGACAATCTAAAACAGGCTTTCCATTTGCAGCAGGAGCATGAGAAACCCACCTGGCACATCACCCCAGCAAAATGGAACAAATGCTGCAGCCTGGTTGGGCGCGAGCTGGGTCTCCAGACCTGCAGCTTCAAGTCAAGGCGGTGGCTGGGTAAAGGCCAAAGCAATAGTGACACAAAATGGAAAAAAAATTGTGAAGAGCTTGAGTCCAGTCCTGGTGAGCAAGATACAAAAAGCCCTCCTCCGGCAGTCAGCACGGTCTACTTTTTAGCAGCCCTAGAGTAATAACTCAGCATCTATCTGCAAGGGAGAGAAACACCAAAGGAAATATAAATTTTGAACATCCCTCGTAGAGTCTTCATTAATTTAAGCATCCCTAAAAGTCATCAGATTTCTGTCCATGAAAAAGATTTATTGGATGCCTAAAGAAAATTAAATTAAATTGAGACTGAACACTGGAAAGGGAAATATGCCTTGATGTTCGTTAAACAAATTTCCCTGTACACCTGTCCTTTCCCTGCCAGCTGTCATCAGATAGCTCTTCCTTGTACAGAAGAAAAAAAATTTCGAATTGTATATTCTTTGCACAAGATACTTTTCATGCTCGGGGCTGCTGGCAGCTTGGAGGGACTGTTGCAGAGCTGAATGCACAGAGCATCCCAATCTCTCTCCGTGCCAGACTGGAAGACTGGGCTGTTTTAGGGCTGGCAACCATGGGTGACCTGGTGGCCCCGTGTCTACGCTTGTGTCTCACATTGGCTCTGGAGAGCCTGATGCAAGAAGCCCAGGGCGGTTGGTGGGGTGGCAGAGCTGCCACACTCCCAAATGTCAGTTGTGCATGGCTCAGGTGTTGGTGTCTGCTTCTGGGCGGATGAAACCCCCTTGCCTCCAATGGGTCCTACAGACCTGCGTGCTTTGGTGGATTTGGGTCGTAGTGTTTGTGCTTCCAATGAGAAACTTCCCCAGGGTGAGAACAGCAAAATGGAAGATCAGGAGGCAATCCAAGAGAACATGATTAGCCACTCCATTGAGCCAAAGCAATATTCCTTAGCTGCAGTATCTCGGGGGTTCACATGACTCAGAGGGGTTTATCTCCTGTCTGGCTCTTGGCGTGGTGTTGGATGAGGCTTTGACAACCTGGGCTAGTGGGAGGTGTCCCTGCCCATGGCAGGGGGTAGCACTGGGTGGGCTTTGAGGTCCCTTCCAACCCAAACCATCCAGGGATTCTATGATCAACCTCGTTACCCGAAATCTATCCTGAAAGATGGAGCACATGGAAGGAGAAATCCCAGGTGTGAGTCTGGACCACTGGTGGGCTGTGGATGGATGCATGGAGGGATGAAGGGATGGATGGATTGATAGATGGATGGATGGATGGATGGATGAGTGGATGAATGGATGGGTGGATGGATGGATGGATGGATGGATGGATGGATGGATGGATGGAAAAAGGTGTTGGAGAAAGTGTCTGGAAGCTGCAGCTCTTCACCCCAATATCCATGTCCTACTGCCTTTTCTCACCTGGGGCTGGTATTTTGTACTCGGGTGAAACCTTAAATGCAGTGGGATTTTGGAAGGAATCAGGAAGGGGAAAAACCCAAGAGAGAAAACAACTAATTTTCTTTTCAACGTCAGAGAATAGCGCCCTTGAATTTGGGATCATCTGTAATCTGGATGTGCTGCAGTCATCCATCAAAGACCCAAGCTGGCGACGCAGCAGCAGACGCTGGAGGGGGTTTCACGCCGAGTGAGCATTTGCAGCTCACTGCTAGAAGGCAGAGCACAGCTTCAACTAAAATTTTAAAAATATATGTAATAAAAATTAAAAATGTTCAATGCGTTCAAAAATTGAACACGTAAAAGTCCAACATGCATGCACATGGGCATGTATGAATTCACGTCCGCCAGGAAATCTGTTTAGTTTGTGGCATCCAGCTTATGAAACCCTTCTGAAACCTTTTCCTCACCTTTGCGATGTGAATTCAAGATGTGGCTGTTCTGAGCTTGAGCCTTTCTACCACCACAGGGTCTTTGCATGTTCTGGATGTTAACATTTACTCACTGAAGGTCTGGGGCTCACCGTGCTTTTTCTTTCCCTCTGCAGAGCCTTCTAGAATTTATTCTTTATGTGACTATTTTCCTATTGCTATGTTAATGTGTATTTTATACCATATTTGTTCCGTGCTGAAGCATTAAACAATATCAGAGCTGGGAAAAAAAAAAGAATCACGTGTTAATTTTTTACATGCAAAAATGTGCTTTGGCTTAGCTGCCCAAAGTGACTGCAGAAACTCACACTTATTTTTTTGTTGTTTAGGCTTTTTTTTTTAATTTCCTGCATATATGTGAACTTGGGTGATCCAAGTGGTCCAAGGAAGCCAATGCTCTGGAGGAGACCTGCTGTAGGATGGCGTTGGCAGGTGCTTTGTCATCTTAGAGGGACATTCTTATTCTTTAAAAGTCAAACAGTATTTCTTTGGAATTACAAAAAGGAATGGAGATTTCTACTAGCATTTAGGTGTTTTCTGAATTATTTCTTTCTGTTTTGGGCTTGGTCTATCCCAAGGGGTCAAGCAGCAAGGAAATTTCTTCCTTGGTTTAGGGCAGGAATGGAGAGGATGAGGTGGGAGAGGATAAAATGTCACGTTTGGAAAGGCAGGAGGTATGATTTAGCCTCATGTCTGAAGGTAGAAGCTCCTTACAAACCTATTCTGAAGGCGATGAGTTTGGAGCTTATTTTGGAGTCTTCCCCAACCATTAGGACAGGCTTCAGTGCCAGCTGGTGTGATGGAGATGTGCTCTTGAAGGATCTACGTTAGCTGTCGCAGAACCTATTATATTGCATTTTTGGTGTTATTTTAGATATGGAAATTCTCAGAACAGTGTGTTGTATTTACAAGGTAAATTATCCTTCATTTCGATTGTGTTTTGGGCAGGAGGAAGAGCAGAGGTGTGAACGATGGGCGGGAGAAGAGAAGGGGGGATAGAAGAAGTCACTTTTTGAAAAACAATTAAATAAGTGTCTCCGCAGGGACATTTCTGGAGGGATGTATGTTTTTAACAATATTAACACAGAGCTCAGAAACCTAGTCAAAGGTTTTGCTGCCTTCCTGCTCCATGAAGGGTTTGTCATGGTCCAGGATAGACCCTGCCTATGGAGCTGAGGATTAAATGGGAAGGGCAGAAGGGATGCTGCTGGGTTGCCATGGCAAGAAGGACGTTGGGATCAGAGGAGCGATGGGGTGAGCTTGCCGAAGCTCATAACACAACCCTTGCAAAAAAAGTGGGAGTAAAACCTATTTTTCTCAGGTCTCAGCTCTGCGCTTTTCCTCCATCCTTTAATTTTCTAGAAGCTTGTTTACTCCTGTTGTTTAAAAGCCTGCTTTTGCTTGGTTTGGGTTTAGGGGTTTTTTTTTTGTGTGGGGTAAGAAACCACCAACACGTTAGAGGAAGTGAAGTCTTGAGGGTTTCAGAGATGGATGTAGCTAAGTGATGGGCAAGGTGACCACAGCCCTGGTGGCCCTGCAGTCTAGATACCCACCAGGCTGCCCCAAGCACTTGACCTTCATCTTGCTTATTTGGGGATTCATTTGGGTGGGGTGCACAGGAACCCAGCCTTGTTTTCCAAAAGGGACCCAATCTATAACGCAACGTGGTTTTGAGGTTGCACGTTGTTAACTGGAAGGACCAATCCAGCCTTGATAAAGAGCTTGGCTGGATGGAGCCCTCGAGCTCATCTTTTCCCAAGGTCTGTCATTTCCACCCTGGAAGTTGTCCGTGTCTCCCTGTGAAATTTGCTGAGCCTGAGACCAGCAGGTGAGGCTCAGAACAGGAGAAGAACTTTTTATTGCCCATTAAAAACCAATAAACCCCTGTTCCAGCAAAGCTACTTCTGCTGCAGTTGTTGCTTTGTGGAGAGAAGTCCCTGCTCCACAGAAAGACACTTCTGCATCCCCAACGAGCTGTCAGCGTTTGTTCTGGGAGCTGCTAAACCTCCCATTGGCAGTAAGCAGAGCTTTCAGCCCCTTTTGGCTGCTCCGTGTGGTGGGCTGGATCTCCAAGAGCAGCAAGTGCAAGGTAGTTAATCCTGGATTTAGGAACCTGAAGGTTAGTCACAAAATAAACTATTAAAGACTTGAGTCTGTAGTCATCTCCTAGGGATCTTTCCTCCCTGGGTAGGCAGCAGGTGCTTCCCTCTTTCATCACACCACTGATATTCACATTTAGGGTTGATTGTGAATTAAGGATGCTGTTAGGGAAAGGTGCTGGAGGAGCAAAGCTGAGCTCTCCTCTATCATCAGCAAAGAGATGGAGGAATGAGTGGATTGATGGACTTCAATGCCAACTGCTTAAGCCAAGATGAGCCTTTGCAGCTGGAGAAAAGCTTCCTTCTCGGTTGTAGGCAGGTAGGAGCATCATCTCAGGTGGCATGTGTTAAAGCCTCTTTTCTCCTGCAGATCAATGACTCTCCAGGCTGTGTGCTGACTCCAGGAACCAAGAAGGAACTTCTTCTTGAGGAAAAGGAAAATGTACGTGCAGATCCTTGCCCTGGCGGTGGCTGTGGTGCAGTACAGAGCCGTGGCCGTTCATGAAGGTATGTGACAAGCCGGTGACCGTGAATGCAGCAGCTGGGGGTGATGCTGAGATGCATCAGGGAGAAAAAGACTTTTTCCCAGGGGTC
>WKFP01014360.1:159090-201251 GCA_011057875.1 Pterocles orientalis
ACTGGTGCTGCTCACCTTTGTGTCTCTTTGTCCTTGAAGACAAAAGATTTTTCCAAGGTTCTTTGCCATGTCACTTTATTACAGCACTGTCACATGAATTTCTGCAATATTTTTGTACCCCAAAGCGCCTGTACCTCCAGTCACGAATTTTCGTGTGATAGAAGAAGGACTTTTTAGCTTGAAGGTGGCTTGGACACCTCCACTGGGCAAGCTGGAGGGCTACAAGATCTACATCCCCAGAGGTAAGTTGAGATTTTATTTTTTTTTTATTGGAGTTTGCTTTAAAAGGAGCAGTGGCCTGAGGACAGGAAAGATGCTGATTTATCCAAGGAGCAATGAACCATGGAGCTCCTGGCGTTACTCTAGAAGAAGTCCAGGTTAGCTTCTTCCTGTTTGGTTCCTCCAGGATGGAGAAGAGTCCTTTGAAGGACTTTCTTTTGAAGAACGAGGTGAGGATGGTGCTGTGGATGCACTGTACCATTTGCACTGTCGCATCCAGACCTACGATGGATGATTTTCATACTCAAATGCCTGCTTTGGTGTGGATGTGGAGAGAGTTCAAGCCTTTGGTGTGGCTCACACTCACCTCTGTGTGATCTGGAGGGCTAGGACAGTGTGGATATGTCAACCCTTAGCTAGAGACGTAACTCTTGGCAATATCACATGGGCTGGAGGACTTCAACCATGCGTTTGAACCAGCTCCTATACACGCTCTTCACCATGTTGTGAAGACACCATATTGGGAAGGCTTAACCATGACTCTTCTCCTTGATTTTGCAGCCAACAGACCAGGAATGACCTATGAGCAGGTTTTGCGGGGCGATGTCTCTTCCCACGTGCTGGATAACTTGCAGGAGGACAGAGAATACAGCATCAGCATCTACGCAGTGTACCTCCAGGGGCTGAGCCAACCTGTGGCTGCTGTGGGGAGAACATGTAAGAAGTTTGACTCTGTGGCTGGCCCCCTCTTGCCCTGGGCACAGTGTTCACACCTTTTTCTGTTGATAAGAACCTCACAGTTGGTGCTACATGTGCATCAAAAGGGCAGCATTCAACAGAGACCTTCCTAACCCCAACCTTGAGCCCTGCTTTTCCCCCATCACATTCGTGGACGTGGACACCCTCAAACACCATCATGTTGTTTGGGAGGATGGTTGGGAGATCTCCTAGAGCCTTGCTTGTCCTTCTGTTTTGCAGCCACCCAAAGAAGCTGTGGATGCCCCATCCCCGGAGGGGTTCAAGGCCAGGCTGGATGAGGCTTTGGGCAACCTGGGCTAGTGGGAGGTGTCCCTGCCCATGGCAGGGGGGTTGGAACTGGATGATCTTTAAGGTCCTTTCCAACCCAAACCATTCTGTGATTCTATAAGGTGCATTGGTCATGGAAAACAATGGTCACAGATACAGCGAGATGCCTTCAGCCTGTCAGGGAGGGCAGAAGCCCTTGTAAATCCCTCTCGTGCTGGCAGGCAGGCTGGAGGAACAGTGATGCAGGGAGGGCAGCCAGCAAAGTCCTCCACTGGAAGTAGGTGCTCTGAAAGTTTTTGTTCCCTGTCCTCCTTCCAGTGAAGCTCCTGCCTGTGAAAAGCATCTTGCTGCAGAACGAGACCACCGACACGCTTCAGGCAAGGTGGACCCCCGTCCGGGGAGCAACGGGGTACAGACTCACCTGGACGTCAGCAGGTAGAGATTCAGGAATGGGGTGCATGCATCAGTGAGGAGGGATGTGGAGAAGCAGAAGCTGTGAGGTCCCCAAGGCATTGGGTGCCCTGACACCTTCTGTGTCCACACATGCCACAAGAAGCTGGAGAAAAAGAGGTTTTGGGGTCTGTGGATGGTGGAGTTTTCTGCACACGGGGATAAATCAGCAGCTTGCGATAGAGAGCCGTACGGTGGGGTTTGATGGCAAAAATCTGCCACGGATGCAAAAATAGCTGCTCTGGCTCTGCGTAAAGCAGGCTCATGGCTATCCATCCTTGTTATCGTGGTCTTAGTGCCAGATTTCCTGGATCTGAGCATCTCCGGAAAGGGTTAATAGCTGGTAAAGTACTCCATACAGAGCTGCACACCACACAGCCCTGAGCATCCGAGCTTACCCCCTTTTTGGGGTGACAGGTGCTACACATTCCAGACTGAAAGAGCCTGTGCTTGTCGCTTTCCTCTCTGCAGCGCTACAACCTGGCTTCATCCCCCCAGCATCCCATAATGCCATCATTCTCAGACAAATGTTGGTGTTTGAAGACAGATCTGCATTTGCAGCTGGAGCCTCTCCCCTGCCCTGAGCCCAAAGATATCTTCATTGCTCGGTGTGGGGGAGCAGAAGTTAGAAATCCAGGTTTCGTGGTATATTTTGGCCTTAGGAGATGGATGTTTCTGTGGTTCAAAGACAAGATGGGATGTCAGGACACCTGGGCTCCATCACAGGCTTTGAATAAATCTGATGCTCTCCTCTGGCTCAGTTCCCCTGGTTATGAAATAGGGAGACATCTCCCACCAGGGGAGGGGGGGACCAGTTGGAGAACAGCTCCGAAGCTCATCAGAAGGGAAAAAATCTTTACAGGGAAGATATAAAACTGCTTTTATTGTTTTGTAATGAATATCTCTCCAGGAAAAAAAAAAAAATCAGGGCACACCCCAAAACTCAGCTGCTCACCGAGTCCTTGCTCGACACCCCAGCTAGAAAGGAGCACACGCGTGCTCAGCCTGACACGTCTTTGGAGTGAGGACACCCCTTCTTGAGGGGACAGCACAGGACGTCCTCAAATAAAGTGGTCCATCACCTTCGCTCCAGATTTGCTCTTTCCAAGCATCTCTTACACCTGGTACCGCTTCACCCCAAATCTAGGGGTAGCAAAATCCCAAGGGGCAGCCCACCCTCGCTGCTGGGCTCTGCGGGGTCCCTCCTCCCGTGTCCCATCCCATCCCCAGGCCACACGTTACGGGTGTAGAGGTGTTGGGATCGAAACACCTTCTGCCCATCCCTGTGCAGCCCTCCCAGGCACTGGAGGGGTTTGATTTTTCTTCTTTGATTTTAAGACAGAGAACAGATAAACATAAACCAGCGGCTGATGAGGAAGGTCCATGAGGTGGGGTGGGAGAGCGAGGGGGATGGGGCTCAGGGTGCTGGTGGAGCAGAAGATGGGAACATGGCACCCTCCAGTGACCAAACTGTGAATGGCAGCTTCTCCCCCAAAACCCCAGCATACTCCTGCCTACACCAATCTGACCCTCTGGAACTGGCTGTGATCCCCTGGGGTTAGGTTTTAACCCTTCTCCTGCCGTGCCTCCCTCTCGAGCAATGCCGAGGGGTTTAGCTGAGCAGTTTCTAGTACACAGCAGGGATACAGAAATGAGAAAATGTGGCATCAGTTGGCTCTTGTGTCCTGCGGGGATGGCAAGATGACTCCAGCACCGAGTCACCCAGGGCTGGGCAGACCGTGGACCCTCTTATGGGACTGCTCGCAGACCCATACATGGCCATTTGTGTGTTGCTCCCTGATTTATTTTCTCTGCCCTGCAAAGCCCTGAGCTCCCTTGATCTACTGAGCTCATTGCACTATCTATCTCCACCATTTTCAGCTTGAGGACCTTGTCGGCACACGTGCAAGCCAGGAGGATGAAATGCCATTCAATCTCACGATTGTTGGTCTAATTTCCCACTGGTCTCCCAGATGAGGAAACCCAAGAAGGGTGGTCCACCTTGGTCTGACTCAAGGGACCCCAAACATCATTTCTCTTTGCAGAGGGCAGCATCCAGGACGTGAATCTCAGCAACACCTACAACTTCTACATGATCCAAGGGCTGCAGCCTGGCACAGAGTACACCGTCACCATCAACCCCATCTTTGGGGACGTTGAAGGGCCGGTGGTGAGCGGAAAAACGACGACAGGTGAGTTTCCATGCAGCAAGGTTGGGAACCAGCCCAATAGGACACAAGTGGGGGTCAGGCTGTGCTAGCAGCACAGAGCTGGTGTCATTTGTAGTCGCCACCCTGGCTGTCATTTGGCACAGAAAGAACCATCTGGTTCTTCTCAGCTTTTGGGGGCCTCTTAGAATCTGTTGGGACCTTGATGGGATTGGTCAACTTTGCTCTCTTGCAGTGGCATCAAGCACCGTCCAGATGCTGAAAGTGAGTGAGATATCCATCAACAGTGCTCTGGTCTCCTGGGACTCGGTTGCTGGGGCCACCGGGTACCGAGTGGCTTGGGGTCCTACACCAGGTAAGATCCCACCTTACTGTGGGCCCTGGATGGTTTGGTTCCTTCAGTTCCTCTCAAGTGGTTTGGATCCTTCAGTCATTCCAATTCCCAAATAAATGACCACAGGAAAACTCTCTCTTGCCCCAGCGTGCACACAGGTGTCAGAAGTTCAGCTGGGTCAGAGATGGACTGCAGGGAAAACGTGGTGTCTTTCCCAGTACGCAACAGAGCTGCTCTCCAGGCTCTCCAGTCTTTATCCTCTCCTATTTTATTTTCTCTCTCCCAAAGAGTTCTTCGGCAAAGACCGTCCTCGCCAGCTGGCTCTCAACAAGTCAATCACAGCCTACCAGCTCCGCAACCTGGCCCATGACACCGAGTATGTGATTTCCCTCTATGTGCTCTTCGGCTCGGTGGAGGGACCAGGAATCACAACCTCAGCCAGGACATGTGAGTACAGGCAGGATGTTCAAGTAGCCACCATGGCACACAACCCTTGCATGGGTCCTTCAACCCAGTGTATCCCTACAAAGTCTTTACACCATGCCTCCTGCACCCTACTCCCATCGCCTCGTGTTGGGGGCGCCTCGTGGTGGTGGTCCTTTGCCCTGATGACCTGCTAGCCTGGTAGCCAAGACCTTGAATCCCAAAGGTGCAGAGTTTTCTGTCTGGGATTGGTCAGGTGCAAACAGGAGCCAACGTGCTCTGCAGTGGATCTGTTTGTGTGCTGTAGGCTTGGGCAGAGCTTCAGATACGAACTGCCCAATCTGTGCTCACTGAGCTTCCAGGCATCCCAAAATCCAGGCCAATGGCCAAAGTCTTCAACATAGTCAAAGAGTCCAGCTGGAAAAGAGATGAGACCTGCGTAAATTCTGCTATAGGGAGACACAGGGAGATAATGTTGGAGCGAGTTCTGAGGAGGCCACGGAGATGGTCTGAGGCTGGAGCACCTCCTGTGCAAGAACAGGCTGAGAGAGTTGGGGGTGTGCAGCCTGGAGAAGAGAAGGCTCCGGGGAGACCTTCCAGCACCTTCCAGTGCTGAAAGGGGGCTACAGGAGAGCTGGGGGGGCTCTGGATCAGGGGGTGGAAGGACAGGATGAGAGGTAGTGGTTTTAAGCTGAAAGAGGAGAGATTTAGATGAGATTTTGGGAAGAAATTTTTCACCATGAGGGTGGTGAGGCAGTGGCCCAGGGTGCCCAGAGAAGCTGTGGATGCCCCATCCCTGGAGGGGTTCAAGGCCAGGCTGGATGAGGCTTTGGGCAACCTGGGCTAGTGGGAGGTGTCCCTGCCCATGGAAGGGGGGTGGCACTGAATGATCTTTAAGGTCCCTTCCCACCCAAACCATTCTGTGATTCTATGGATTTAGATATTCTGCTATATGCTCCTTGGTAGGATGTACCTGCACAGTCCAGACCTCAAGCAGTACAAACTGGTGTCTCTCCAGGTGAGACACTGAGGATAACCAAAGATAGCACTTTTAACCCTTTTATTTAATTTTGGCCTTATTGTACAGCCAGTGAGAAGCCCTGTTGGATGGTAGTCAGGGCACTGTCTAATGCTGTCCTTACCTTGCAGCTCCCCTTGGCTACGTTTCCAATTTCAAGGTGATGTCCTACACTGACACAAGCCTGTCTCTGGTGTGGAGTGCCACCGCAGCTGCCACCAAATTCAAAGTCACCTGGAGCCCTGTGGGAGCAGGCAAAGGTGAGCAGAGGAAGGGTGCCCATGCTCGTTCCTGGCACAGACCCATGTCTGCGGCCATGGCCATGGAAGGCACCTACAGGCTCTGAAGCATCCCTTTTTTTACAGAAAAACAGGTTGCCAAGACTCAGTACCTGGGCAGTAGGGTGTTGGCTTATCGGATTGACCACTTGCTGCCCAACACCCTGTATAAAGTCAGCGTTCGGGCTGTCTTCAGCAAGACCGAGGGACCGGAGGTGGTTCTGACTCACCGCACAGGTATGTCCTGGTGGAACAACCCTCTTGTGTTGGGATGCAAAGGCTGGATTCCTGGTCCTGTGCGTTCCAAAGGCTGGATTTGTGGTCCTGTGAATTCCACGTTGGTGGTAGAGTGACATGAGTGGCCCTTGTAGCTGGTAGCAATAATCCATGGCTGTTCCCATGGGTAGGAGTGGATTTGTCCTTCTGGCATGTTAAACAGGCTTGGCATAGGTAGGTCACCCTGGATGTATTAACACACTCCCCAGTTTTATTTATCCCCAACCATCTCAAGAAGGTAGGAGCCTCTCTGCAGGCTCCACTCAGGGTCAACTCACCAGCATGAACTCTTGAGGTTGGCCGTTCCTTGATTTGTGGCTCTTCCTCTTCAAACTTGGGGTCCTCTGTTGTTTCAGTGTCTTTCAAATTAATTCTAAACCACAGTTAGCCACGGTGTTTGAAGGTGCATTTGGATGTTCTCTCCTCTCTTGGCCCCCTCCTCACATCTTTGTGTTGTGTCACCAGAATTTGGTGCAGGTGGTAAGAGGTGTGGATGAGATCCCTCAACTTAACTGCACGGTGCTCCTCACCATGGATTCGCTGGGAAATACACCGTGGCATCCCTGAATAATGTCTGGAAAGTAGATATTGCATAAATACCCAAATAGTTTTTCTGTGCCTTATAAACTCTGCGTAACATGAGCTGTGTACTTCTGACATCTCACCCTGGTCAATTTTTGCAGCGTCTCTTGCAGACTCCAACCCCATCCAGACTGTTCAAGACCTGAGGATTACCGACACTGGCGTAAATAGTTTGAAACTGTCTTGGAGGAGGCTTCCTGGGGTAACTCACTATAAGATATCCTGGGTGCCATTCAATGGTAAGCATCCTGCTTTCTTGGTGAGGTGTGGTACAAGGACGGAGCCCAAGGAACCCCAGAAAATAGGAGCTTAGCTCAGGTCCCTCCTTTTCCCTGGGATGATCAGGGTGGATGGGGATTGTGACATTTACAGGAGCAGGTTGAAGTCCTGTAACTGAGCCAGGTTTGCTTTGCTAACAAATTTATCCGTTGGATGCAGGCATAGTTGAGATTCGGGAAGTTAGAGAAGTTGTTCCCTTCCAGCATCCTTTGAGACTAGATCTCGCACCTACCCATGCCTCAGTTTCCCCGTATGCCAAATGAGCCGATAACACTCCTCCCTGGAGAGGTCCCGTAACATATGTGGGAGGAAACTGCTGCTACAATAATTGTTGGCAGCAATTACCCTGCCCTTGCTGTGTAACCCTAGTTTGTTTTTTTTTTTTTTAATGGCCCCTCTTAGGTGGCTTGGAAACCTCCCGCGTGGTTACAGCAGAGACAGTCTCCTTCACCATCCCCAAACTGAAGGAGAGCACCACCTACACCATCTGCATGTCTGCAATGACTGGGGGACGCGAGGGAAGCCCCACGCTCCTTACAGCCAGAACTTGTGAGTATAGAACCACCGGGTGAGGACAAGAGCATCTCCACCTTAGTGCTGGGGGCTGTCACTCCTAGGGGCTCTGGTGGGAGGTGAGGATGGACGTGAGGATGGACAAAGACCAATACTGGCTGTTAGACACCTTACTGCTTCTTGGGTCCCACCAGCCAGTGTGCCAGAAAACACACGTTGGTCCTTACTGAGAAGCGTCGGGACTTTGCCCGCCTTCCCCTGCCAATAATCCCCGTGAGATGCTATTTTTGTGGCACATTATCTTGGAATTACCTCTTTAGTTACATCTTGACCATTTCCAGTAGATAAAGGCAAACATGACTGGTGACACCATGGCATCGTGCGGCTTGATTGATGCTGCAGATTAGGCAGGTTTGGAGATGAATTGGTGGAGAAGATGGGGGGTGTGGAGCCAGCACTGTGGTTTCAGTATCTGGCACAAACTTTATTGCCCCTCTCAACAAGCTCAAATTTCCCAATCAGTTTAGAGAAACACCCAGCAGTCCAGGCTGAAGATCTGCCAACAGTTATTTGTTAAAACCCCACCAATTCCCACCAGCTGAGGAGCTGATCTGATTTAACTTTCTGGCAAACCCCTCAAGCGCTGCAGGGACTCCTTCCTCTCACCAGAAACCTGGTATTTAAGGAGGCAGAAGGTCTCCGAAGCTGTTTGCAGGCTAAGGTGTGTTTCCTGGCATACACGTCGTTGGGATAGATGTCATCTGAGAGATTCACCAGCAGCTGGAGCTGTGGACAAGCATCGCAGAGATGTGCTTCGTGCTCATCGTTTCTATCAGGACTTTTTGCCTTTGATTTCAGTGGGACCAGGATTTGAGCCTCCCAAAGGATGTGTCACCTTTTGTTCAGGCTGGGCAACTTTCTACCCACCCTAAGCTTTGTTTCTTTCTTCTCCAACAGTGGATTTACCCAAAGTGACCGAGTTCACAGTGCAGGAGGCTGCAGAGACCAGCATTTTGCTGACTTGGATGGCTGTTCCTGGGGCATCCACGTACCTATTAACATGGCGCTTGTCCTCAGGTAATGGGGTTTTTTTTGGTGGGGGAAGGAAGGATGATTTGTAATTTGGTCTCGTCCTGTGTGAGCTGCCCTGTCACCCAAAGGGATCTGGGGAGGAGCATGGACACGTCTGGCTTGCCCTGTGGTCTGTTTGATTCCATACCTGGTCTTAGAGCCAGCTGATGCTGCGGAAGATGCAAGTGGAAGGTATTAAAGGGGAAATTTCTTTCCACCACCAGCCTTAAGTGGCTGCTGTTTCCTTCGAACGTCATGACTTGTGTCCCCAAGTGCTGCCCAGTTTGATTTGGGATAAATGGTGCCGTCACTGATGGCACCAACACTGTTCCTTCTTTTGAACCCGTCTGGAGCCTATTTAGCGGGAGAGCAGAGGGTTGACCCTGGGGGCATCCATACATCGTCTCAGCTCCTTCATTTGGGCGAAAAAGAGGGGAAAAAATGGAAGCTGGCCCATTGAGGAAACTCACGAGATGACCCATTTGGCCATTGCAAAATCCTTAGGAGAAGAAAAAGGAGATGTGAAAAGTGTTAGGAAAAGCCTGCTGGTTGGCATTACCGGTGTCTCTTCCTCTAGAGTCACCACCTGTCCATCAGGGATAGTCGCAGTGAACCAAAAAAAGGTTGGTTTTGGTCCTCCACATAATCTTAATTCTTATCTGCTTAAAAGCTTTGCTGTATAGTAAATAGCTTTTAAAACTTCCTTAATAATTGTTCACAATTTCTAGTGTGTGTTTATTTTTCCAATTGATTTGGTCTTACAGAGCTTGCCCTTTTCAAGCACCAGCTATATTATTTTTTTTTCCTGGAATGGGCTTAAACCTCTTTGAATATAGCAAGTTTCCTGCCATTGTTGCTTCAGCCACGAACTTCTTGCTTAGGGATCAGTTCATCTTCACAAGTCAATAAAGAAAACGGATCTGACACAATTCCCCTGTGCTCCCTGCAGTGCTTTTTGAGTTACCAGGTCGTCAGCTTTAATTTTTTTTAATTCCAAGGACATTTTGGTATTGGCAGCTAAAGACTTGTAGCGTATGTCACTCAGGATGAAGTCTCCTGTGGTAGCATCATTTTTTTTTCCCTCTACATATTATGGATAATTGACTAGGGAGCTGAACGTTCGGTTCTCTAGGGTGATTTAGGTGATCTAAATCCAACTGTTCGCCTCCCGTGCCATGCTGTTAAAATATCGACCTGTAAGTATTCAAAAATCATGGGTTTCAGTGTTGTCAGGGGCTCAGAAATGGATAACGCCATAGCTGACAGTCCCCCTGTGCTCTCATTCAATCGATCCTTCTGAAATAGGTTTATAACTATTGATTTAACATTCCATTCAGATGAATCTTGCCACCACATTGCAATAATACCAATGAGATCAAATTCACACTCCTAAGTGAGGAATTCCAATTTCTCTTGTTTAATTATCCAGGCTGCCAGCATTAGTGTATAAAGGCAATTAAGAATTTTGTCTTTTTTTTTTTTGGTCTCTTGGTGCCTTGATTAATTTTCTTCTCTGCAACTTGATTTTTTTTTCTAAATAAGTACTCTTTCATTACCCATTTCTCTTTCCCCCCCTTTTTAAGTCCATTGAATGCCCTCGTCCCTGCTGCCTGACTCTACCCATCCTGCCTCATGAAAGGTTGGATCCCCTTCTACACATCTTGAGGTCATCCCAGCTGTAGACTTCCTCTGTCCAGTGTTACAAACCCAACCTCATCGATGTCAATGGGGCTCCATCCAGAGCCAACCTTCCTCCCCAATGCGACAGAAAGGACCTTGGAGAAGTTCAGATGGATGTTGCCTTGCTCTCTCTTCTTTCTACTTTCTCTTGTCTGTTCTTGGACCACCAAAGTCATGGTTTTCTTATCCACCTTATGAACAGAAGCTCATTGAATCTTGCATTTGCACCTTGAGCCTCACAGTCTCTTGTCCCTTGCAGAACATCAGCTTCATTCTTCGTAGAAAAATTGTCCCCATTAAAGACGGTCTCCCTTCTCCAAAGGTTGCAGATTTCTTCCTGAATGTGCTTTCCAGTCTTGGGCTGAGCATCCCTCCCTGGGTATGATCCAAGTACCTCCTACCTCAGTCCACCATCAAAGTCGTCTTTCTGTTCAGAGCATGGGTCTAGTAACCATACGTGATTTCTCAATGTGTGAAAGACCCATTATGTGAAACAAAGGGGTTCAGTGCTACACACGGCACAGCTGCAAGAGTAGAAGTAGTTAACTTGAAACAGGTTATTTACACCAATTTAATTTCTTTCTGAAGAAACTGAGCTTTTTTTAAATTATTTTTTTTAAAGGGAAAATGCTATTCCAGAATGAAAAACTGCAAGTTTCACTTTGAACAGCGTCAAAACTCATCATTCAGTATTTCCAAAATAAGACATCTCTAAAATGTCAAAACATTGTTATGAGATTTTCACAGATTTTTCCCATCATTTTAAATCAAAGCTATCTGTTGTATGTGACCAAATTTTCCAAGTAAGTTTGATTCTGCTTTTCAGCAAACTTCCCATTCATTAACAAAAAAATTTCCTGTTTCTGTACACGCTAACTGCTGCAAACGGTAATTAATGTTCCTTCATTGGTTTGGACACCACCTGGGCCAAATGCCCTTTCTAAACACTTGCACAAATTCCCATTTTCTTTTCCTTTTCATGTACTCAAGGACTCCCTTGTCAGACACAAAACAAACTTACTTCATCCGGGTTAAGACCTGACTGTTGCGGTACCAGGAGCCTCCTCTCCGAAGCCCAGGACTCATCTCATCCTCAAGCTCCTGTTTGCCAAAGTTGGTGTCATCAAAGATGGGATGCTTCAGACATGGGAGTTATTTTGAGTTTCTTTGGCTGCCAGTCAATGCGTGTTTCTTCCTTTTTCACAGCTTCTGATCTTTCCCAGGAACAGCTCTCAGCAGCTTCTACATCATATCGAGTGACGGGACTGAGAGCCAAAGAAATGTTTGTGTTTTCTATAAGACCATTCTTTGGAGATACGGAGGGACCAGAGACTATACTCCTTGGGCAGACAGGTATGTAAGCTGGAGTCTTGTGTTGCAGTTTTACCTAGGTAAATGCTACTGAGGGTGATTTCTTGGCTTCTCTACCCTTCTGATACTTTGCTAGATAGAGGCATTGTAACTAAAAGAGGTTTGACAAATATCTTTTTTTGTTTGTCTCTTACAGTGGGACCTCACAGACCAAGCACCCCGGTGGCTTCTGCAGAATTGGTTACGAGATCCCCATCCATATCTTCTAGCGGTGTGGGGACCACTCCTTTTCCACCAGCCACCACCACAAAGCTACCACCAACCCCAGAGACCCCACTATTGACCACTGTAGTGCCCACACTGCTGACAACCCTCCCTGGACCGAGTGAGTGTGGATCCATATGTGATCTGATTATGAGGTACAAGTAGGTCAAAGCCACCAGGGACCATGGTCTTCTCTGGTCTCAGGAGCCAAAACTAGTCTTTATTCATTGAGTAGTGAGAGTGGACAATGTCATGGAAAGGGAAGACACAAACCCCATAAAATGCAGTGGAGCTCTCAGCACTACCCAGTGGGGTGAAGGTGCTGCCTGCTCACTCGCTGACACTTGGCACCGCAAGAGATATTTGTACTTGAGTTTATTTTGTTGCTCTGAACACGAAGAAACTTACAGAGCCGCTTACGGAGCTCCTCTCTTCCTTCTGCAGTCTGTGGCAAGTTCAAAGCAGACATTGGCTTCCTGGTGGACGAGTCCTCAAGTATTGGCCAGAGCAATTTCAACAAAGTGAAGGATTTCCTCTTCTGGATCATTTCCTATTTCCCTAAGATGGGACCTGAAGGGACACAGGTCAGATTTGGTTATCCTGTCTCCTGAAGGTGTTTTCCTTTCGAGTGATCACCTTTTGCTCACGTCTTGTGGCTCACAAAGGCCAAGAGCTTTGCCTAAAGACGTGTGTGTCCAACAGAGATGTGAACAAAGGTCTCCTAAAAATCTCAGCTTACTTATTTGGATGTATTTCCATTTCTTGGTTATTTTTCTAAGACCAAGTCATCAGGTACAAAGCAAATCCCAGACCTACTGAACTGCTGCCTAGGTTATGGAGCCCAGGGCTATGTCAGATGTGGGTCTCCCTCTAGGACCCACATCTCTGCCCACATCCACACTGCTAATGGTTAGAGACCCAGGTGGTGGCCCAGATGGGAGATGCAGCACACGCCAGCAGCTGCATCCTCCAGACAAGCAGAGGACCAAGATTCCCAGGCCATGCTGTGAAACACCTCAAGGGCAAATGAAGCCTACAGCATTAAGCAAAGCCAAATGGAAGACTCAGTAGATAATTTATTTTGGGTCACTTATGTTTAATTAATGCAATATCTGAACTAGCCCTTTGAAAGGGAGACCTGCAGAGCTTGCTTTCAGTTGATCATGAAATGAAGATCTTCTTGAACTCTTTACTTGCAGGTAGTCTTGAAAGTATAGACATATGATGAAGTCACCCTGGGGTAACAATTCTGGGGAGACAAAGTCATTTTGATTCAGATGGTTATAGTATGGCCTGAGTAGCTGGCCTCCTTTTGCACTCAATGGAGATCAAAGTTTCATTCAGGTGGGATGGATTTCTTGAGTGATGGCACATTTGCTGTGTGCCTGAGCCCTCCACGTTTCTTAACTCCCTTTTCTTTGGCAGGTTGCTGTTGCACAGTACAGCGAGGAGCCCAGGGCAGCCTTCCACTTCAACCAGCACCGGGACCGCAACAGTGTCCTGAAAGCCGTCAAGGGACTGCGCTATGCTGGAGGCAACACAAAAACAGGTGTGTATGGGTGAGCCCGCTCATGTGGGGTGGACCTTCTGGACAATGACAGAGGCTGGAGACCAGGGATGGCATTTGTCTGAGTGTTTTGAACCTGGTTAGAAAGTTATCACAGAATCACAGAATGTTTGGGGTTGGAAGGGACCTTCAAGATCATCGAGTTCCACCCCCCTGCCATGGGCAGGGACACCTCCCACTAGCTCAGGTTGCCCAAAGCCTCATCCAGCCTGGCCTTGAACCCCTCCAGGGATGGGGCATCCACAGCTTCTCTGGGCAACCTGTTCCAGTGGCCCAGAATGGAACAGGTTGCCCAGGGAAGTTATAACCCAAAGTTCTTCCAAACTGGAGAACAGAGGATTGAATTTAGTTTTATTTTCAGGGATGATCTTCCCAACGAGCCTGGTGTCCTTCATCTAAATCCTGGTTTTACTGCTGGGTTTCTCTTCATCATTTGATAACCTTGCCTGCACTTGAGGGAGGTTTATATACATGGCTTAGAGACATAAATAAGGATAGTTGATGCTGAAGCATCCTCATTGCCTCCTGTACACACATTTTAATCAGCAAATTCCAACAGTTATTGCCTTGTTGCCCTAACAACAAAAGAATGTGCCCAGTCCTATTTTCATGGTGTGCCATCACATAAATGTCCTCTCTTCACCTCTGTTGTACAAATATCACAGGACTTCATCAGCTCAGTGTCTCGGAAATTCAGACACTTTTGTCTTATGTAGGTAAAAAGCCCAGAGACAGGCAGCACTCTACCTGCTCATTCCCAGCGGGACAGTAGGATATACCTAGTTCCCTGAAGATACATGAGCAATAATATTAAATTCAAAGGAGTTAGTTTTAACTTTATTATTTTTAAATATCCCAATTATTGTCTTGCCATCAGTCAACACAAAGGGAAGCCTTGAGGCACCCATGTATGTTAATTGAAGGTTTATGTGCCTCATCTTGGCTCAGTGGTTTTGGTCAGGAACATAGAAAAATGGAGCTGATCAAAACATAAGAATTCAGAAGGGACTGGTTAAGGAAAGCAGGTGTGAAGCTGCTCAGATAGCAAATTATTAGGTAACTTTGCCTCTATTCCTTCTTTTTGTGGAGGTTGTGTCAATGGAGGTGTTTTGCCCATCACAGGAGTCTTTCCATGCTGTTTGGGGCTTCGTAACCATTACAGTTTGGAGGAAGAGTTCTTTGTGAAGTTTTCCTGGTCTTTCAAAAGAAATTTGGAAATGGAAATTCTGTGGGTTTGTTTTTTTTTTCCCCAAAAGGCAACAAAAATTCTTCAAATCTCTTGAAAGTTTTAGGTTTTTTTTTCCTTTCCAAAACAATCTGTTGAATTCAGCCTGAACCATTTCACCCAGTCTGATTTACTGCTGTCTTCCCTCAAAAGGTGCTGCCCCATGCTAGGGTCTACTATCCGTTTATGGGACCACACAGAATGCCCTTTTTTTCTCCATCTGTGGAAAATGGACCTACAATCCCCACCTGCAGACCTCATACTCAGGCAGATTTACACCATCTCTCTCCGTATTTGCCCAGGTCGTGGTATAACCTACATGCTAAAGGAGTTATTTCAGTCCTCCAGAGGGATGAGACCAGACTTCCCTCATGTGATGGTGCTCGTGACCGATGGACGATCCCAGGATGACGTGTTGCCACCAGCCAGAGCAGCCCATGCTTTGGGTAAGAGTTGTCCTGTTGTGTTGCCCTGAGGCTTTGGTTCTCCATGAATTTCCAGGGGGTCAAGGGTGGTATGTTATGTGATGTGTGCACTTTGAGTGAGTTGTTGGCTTTCTTCATTCCTTTATCCTTTCTTCTTTCTGTTCCTAGCTTGAGTATCTCGGTTTGCTATAACTCATATGCACTGCTCCAGGTGAGTTTTCTCGTGGCTACTGGAGCACCTCATTCCAGCAGAGGTTACTAACTGGAAGATTGTGATGAAGGGTTTGGAAACTCTGATCTCAAACATTTTTGCTTCCACTGAGCGAGCGATGTGTTTCAGGGATCCGCATCATTGCTGTGGGTGTCGCAGGAGCTGACCCCGTTGAGCTCAACAGCATCTTGATGTACCAGAACCTCCAGAACGTTTTCTACGTCGGCACGTTTGATGACTTCCCCCAGATTCTCCGAGAGCTGATAGAACTCATCTGTTCTGACCCTCAGCCTTCGGGGACCCAGCTACCATCTGGGGAGGTGAGCTGTTTCGCAGACCTTTGAATATAAGCCAGCTTGCTTGGTGCAGTCATGCACAAGGGCCATCTTCTTCCCTGGGCAAAGTTTCGAAGCAAAGTCAGAACAGATTTAGGACATTGAGTCCAACCCTGACCTCACTTACTGTCCAACTCTGGAGATACGGAGCAAAATCTTTGGAATCAAAGGAGTGGAATTGGAGAAGCCAGAATACAGCTTTGAAAGTTTTGTTGCGTGAGGCCACTGTGGATGTATTATAAATTTACTGCCCTCTTCCAACTCTGGTCAATGGGTAAGTCTGCAGAGGATCTCCGACAGTGATATTTTATGGTTGTTTCAATGAAAAGGTTGGTGATATAAAAGCACAGTGACTTCTTGAGACCTGTTGAGGGTTGGTGTTTGATGTCTGTCCCCAAACCCTGGAGGATCACTCAGCTAAGCCAAATTCCATGCTGTAGGTTGCTGGACGTGAAGCTGGCGAGCAATTGCCATTTGATGACACCAAGAACAGGCCACAGGTCCCTGATCAATCATCACCTGAACCACAGATCCACAGAGAAGAAGAGGCTTGTGGTCCTTGGTGTTTAAAGGTGAGAATTAGTTCACTGGTGTCCATTCAGGGGATTATATTTCACAGAAACATCTTGATCACTGCTATGATCGGGTCACTTCTCATGCCTGGGTGGTGTGCAGTGGAGTTATATCAGTGTCAAGACCTTTAACTTTGGAAGGTGTCCCTGCCCATGGCAACGGGGCTGGTACTCGATGATCTTCAAGGTCCTTTCCAACCCAAACCATTCTGTGATTCTGTGATTTTATGTTTTGGGAAGTCATCCTAGAAGATGCCATTTCCATATGGGAAATGCAGCAGCCTCCTGTCCCCTGTCCCGGCAAGCCAATAAAACACAGATCTTCCATGGATCCTGCTTCATATCTACCAGCCCCATGCAGGTCCCAGATGTTCTGTGGCATCTCAGGTAGCTCTAGACTCCATGTGAGCCACTGAACAGATCGACAAGCTGCTGCTGCTCCTTCCTTCAGAAATAAAATGTCAGGAGGCAAATCTATGCACCCCCCCTACCAAGGAGAAAGCCAGAGGACGTGAAGAACAGCAGGACAGCCCCAGAGCCCATGTGCTGGTCTACTGAGTTTACTGATGTGGCTGTAGCCACACTGAACAGCCTCTGTTAGCTTCACTGGGGAAAATGAGGGTCTCTGAGACAGTTGATGGAGAGCTAGTCGGTGTGGTCAGCAAAGTCTGGTCATGAGTCAGTTCATACATAGGTGTCCACACGGGCAGAATAGCTCTGATCGTGACGTTTATGCTCTGGCAGTCAAAAATGAGGTGAGATGGATGGATCATCCAGGGATGGTGGGATTAGGGTCTTTATTTCATCTCTGCCAAACTCCACAGTTTCTTCCACAGGGGAGAAAAAGTTGCATTCACCCTTCCCTAAAGTCTTTCAGATAGGTAACCAAGATTATTTAGCGTCTCTCTGAGCCAAAAAAGAAGATCCTGAACTGTAGATGTGACACGGGCCAAGACTTCTTAAGCATCAGTATGTTCCCTGGCTGCATTTTGTCCTCACCCAACTCTGTGTTCTCCATCCTGTTCTCCCAATTTCAGTATAAACCACAGACAAAAATAAATAATGTGTGACCTCCAAGGGACTGTAAATAGCCTGAGGGTATGAACAGGTCTCCTGGATGGTCAACCTTGCTTCCTTCTCTTGTTGCATAAGCCAAGGAGTGTTCTAGTCTGCCTTTCATGGTCACTCTGGTTTGAGTTCATTTGCCAATCCTTTGGTGAATAATATTTTCCTGATCGTTTGCTCTGTTTTCCTTTTAAGAGCTTCAGGGGCTCACCAGCTCATGGAGGCTATGGCCCATACAGCTCTACTACAAAGGGAGAGAAAGGAGAGCGGGTGAGTCCACCAGCATCAACCATCCCCTCGGTTAGTTAACATGCAACTAAATTACTAGAACCAAGGAAGAGATCTAGCAAAGAATCATCTTCGGATCTTTTACGCTGATGTTTTGCTATAGCCTGCTTCATGCTGGCTTTGAAAATCAGGCAAAAGGGTTTGCAGGTCTGGGGCCATAACCTGCACGCTGTTCCTTTCCATATGTTTAGGGTCTACCTGGGAAGGACGGCATTCCTGGGCTGCCGGGCAGACCGGGGCGGATAGGTCCTCCTGGTCCCCCTGGACTCACGGTATGTATTTGTTTTAACAAACCTTGTCAAAATGCCAAAAAAGTGAGCCTAGCTCTCAAATCTCTCTCTCTCTCTCCTGTTTTGCAGGGTCTCCCTGGCATCCAAGGCGATATTGTAAGTATTTTGCATGCAGCAAAGATCATCCATAGAGTAGGACCCTACAGCTTTGCTTTTCAATCCTTTCCAAGGCCAGTTGTGCTGAGCAGGGCAGGAAGCCCAAGTGACCCATTTGGCCTTTAGGAGATGCTGTTGCTGTCACCAAATAGCTCCAAATAGTTTTCCTTCTGTTCAGAAATCTGGCAAAGAACACCACACAACGCGGGGACTTTTCTAGCCAAGTAACTCTCAATGAACCAGAGCTGTCCAGAAAGAGGCAAAGGGCTATGAACTCTGCCTTCTCTCATATGTATCAGTCCTACTGCATAATCACCAGCAGCAGCATTTGCAAATTTTGTTCATGCAAGAGCTCATAGCATTGCTTGGAAAATGTGCATCTAGCTAGAGCAGCCAAACCTCACGTGCCCGTGTTTCCACTGCACTAGTTGCTCCATACCGTTGATGTCGTTGGTGATGGCACAGTTTTGCACTAGATCAGCAATCGTGGATGTCTCTCTGCTGCTTTTACCAGGGCTCTATCAGTAGACAACTGTGTTTGACCAGCTAAATCACCCTTGGCTGAGAGCTGTATGGAGAAGGGACTGGTACCAAGGTGCCCAGGTCATCTAGGTGATTTCCAGGGCAGTCACGCAGGGCTGATAAAATATGGGTCATGATGGACACCTCTGAAGTGAGAGCTGGAGGCCAGCCAGGTGTCAGAGAGCATCACAAATGGCACAAGACACCAGGGCATGTGTAATTGAACTGAGCCCCTGACCTCCGCTGGCTGCAGCTCTTGTGCAGCTCTTTCAGTGGCACCATCTTGAACTTAAATCCGTCTTTTGGTCTTGATTCGGTTGCTTAAAGAGTCCTCTCACCTCATTTGAGGTGGTTATGCCACCCATCCTCCAGATGATGCTCCAGAAGGACACAGGTCTCCCATAAATCCTTTGTAATGTCTGCCAGCCCTGTGCCTTGGGTTCCTGGAAACATCTCAGATACCCCAGGACACCCGTGTTTGGGCATCTGGACCAAACTGCTGGTCTCTCTGATGGGGTAGCACCTGTAACAGGGATTGTGACGTTTGTGAGCCATGGTTTGCATGGATCACAGGGGTCCAACACGAATGGCTGCAGCCACTGAATGCCCCTTCTGACCCTATTTACCTTCTCCTGGGGAATTAAACAAGCTGCAGTCCCTCATTCCTCGCATCATCCTGTGGTGCGTGATGTACTACATTGTCTCTACATCAGGTGTCCATCCTACATGCACCTGTCACCAGAGAGAGACATACAACACGTTGGCCCCACAGGTCCCACATGCGTGATGTCTCATCAGTGTGGGGACCAAAATCCAATTCTAGGAACCTGTTTTCACGACCACTTAAAAATAAATGAAATTTAATTAGAGAGAGGTCTTTAGCATGAACATCCTGCAATGATGGTCTTGTGGGTGCTTTGCGGTTTAATACTGCAGGATTTCTTTTTAATTCCAGGGATCTCCTGGGTATCCTGGACCAGCGGGGCCAAAAGGAGACAGAGTGAGTGTCATTCCTGATTTTTATTGGGGAAAAAAGCAATTGTATTGCTCTAATTTCTAAGCATTTGCACAGTGACCTTTCGTGAGTATGAACTCCTGAGCTATATGTAACCCACCCTACACTGCTAGTCTTCAACTTGGAGAGCTGTCCTTCAGCTTTGCTAGGAGGAATCTAATGTTTTTATGGAGAAAAGTGTTTGGTCCCTATCACAGACCCTTGGCACATTTCAGTTGGTTATTTGCAGGAGGTAGCACTTAGTTGGGTTATTCTGAGTTTCCGCTATGAACAAGCCTGTTTGCACACATTTAGGACACAAGAAGGAAGGGTTCAACATCAGTTATGGGCAAATCCCAGGAACAGTTGTCCTGTCCTTCCCCCAGCCCCCAGTGCACGTTCCTCCTCCTTCCTTCCATCCACCTGAGCTGTCTGTATGGCTGATCCAGAGAGTGGATCCCACTCGAATCCAACCTCCTTTTTTTGCCCGGGGATTAATTTTCTTCCATGCCATGAAGCAAAACTCATGTCGTGGCCATGTGGTTTTTGGGACCTCTGCAAAAGAGCTGCTGCAAGCAGGTGGTTGGGTTTGCAGCACAGGGGAAGGCTGTTTGGTTTTAAAGTTGCTTTTGCTGACCATGAAATTACCCCTAAGTCACGACATTGCCTGTCTGCACCCGGACCTCCCAACACAGCTGAACATGTGTCCCCCTTCTCTTGTGCGCAGGGTGAACCAGGCTATGTCCTGGGAGGAGTGGAGGTGATTCCTGGACAAAATGGGCAGCCTGGGCCTCCCGTGAGTATCATACCCCCGCTGTGGTGGACCCTTCAACCTCTCAAAGGCTCATAGAGAAGTAAAGGGAGCTAGGAGACAGCCAACATCCCTCCTTTTCCTGGTTTTTTTTTGTTGTTGTTGTTGTTGTAGGGACAGAAAGGACAGCCAGGGGTTCCTGGGGTAGCAGGACCACCAGGTTTACCAGGGCCACAGGGGCCACCAGGGATCTCCGTCAAGGTGAGGAAGGTTGTTTGCAGCATTGCGCTGTGATGTTGTGCTAAAGAGAGGGGAGACCTGGCATAGTCCAGGGTCCCTGGGTATTCTGTTCATCCAAGGGCCCTGGGAACACACATGCCATCTCTGAGTTAGGTGCTGTTGGGTTGACGGTTGGACTTGATGATCCTTGAGGTCTTTACCAACCTTCATGATTCTGTGATTCTATGATTCTCCATCATGGGATTCTCCCATTGAGGCATAAAAGGAGGAACTCTCCAAAATGTTCCTGCTGGAGTTGATGGTGGAGCTTGAAAAGTCAGTCTTGCCTGACACAGGACCAGATTCAGTGGCCACTATGACTTTTCCAGCTCCAGGTGCCTAGGAAGGTTGTTTGGTGGCTGGAGTGAAATTCCCAGGACCGATTGTTCCATGCACAGCCAAAACCAGACTGGTGGTTGTCACCAAATGTCTCCTTGCACTGAGGGTGGGTCAAAAAGTCTCAGCAGAAACCAAGAGACCTAAAGACCACCCCCCCTTTCTAAATTACAACCCCATGGTAATTCTCCTTGTCCTTTGCGTTACAGGGTGACCCAGGACATTCAGGTATCAGGGTAAGTGCCTGAGGTTGGCTTTCACTTTTGCATGTGATGAGAAACCTTTTTTTCTTTATTATTGTTTTTAAGCTGCCCAGCAGGCTCTGGTTTCCATGTCCATCAAGACCCAAAAGAGCTGCTGGGACACACAGTAAGAGTGTTCTGTGCTTCATGCAGGGTCCTCGTGGGAGGAACGGCCTCAAGGGTGACCGAGGAGGCATGGGAGAGCCGGTGAGTGGTCCACCCATGGCTAAGGAAGAGCTGCTGGCCATGGTGGGAAGGGACTGTTGGCCTCAAGATGCCCACTAGCACGTGGGGTGGGTGTAGAGGGACAATGTCAACTGCCAGCTCTCATCAGCTGCCGCTTTGGGGTGCTTCACTCTGCTGGCAGATTAAGCAGGGCCAATTCTTCTCACTTTGTCACCTTCACCCTGTTGACTTGTCACTCAGGAATTGCCAAAAGGGAAATGTTAGAAATCCAGTGAAGACACGGGATAACAGCCGTTCACTTTACCAAAAGCAAGGGCATGGTCTTCCTCGTGTTGTGGAGCAAAGCTGTGAGAAGTGCATCCATCACATCCACTACAATAAACCCTCTCGCATAGTCAATCAAGTTGGCAGATGATAACAAACGTCACCTGATGATAGCTACTCCAAAGTGACAATGATTCACCCTTGAGTCCCCACTGTCTCCTTCACCCATGGAGCAGCTGAGTGCAACCCTTCTCCTTCCCACATCCCACCCCCCTGGTCTTAGGAGGACAAAGAACTGGAGCAGGTCCAGAGAAGGGCAAGAAGGTGAATCAAAAGCGTGGACCGAGCTGGCCGCAGATTCAAAACAAAGAAAAGGAGGTGGTTCTTCACAGTCCCACAATGATGCTTGGGATGTAGGAAGTCTGAGTTCAAGGGGAGATCATCGTACCTGGGTCCTTTTTTTGTCACCTTTGCCGTACTGTAGAGCTATATCCCATAGACCAACCATTTCCATATGTCAGTCTTCACCATTTCTACACCAGCAACATGACTCTGGTCACCCCCTTACAGCAACACAGCCATGAAGAGCCGCTGTAGAAGACAGCCACTGCCAGATCAACAAGGCTACCAAGGCTCTATCATCGCATGTAACAAGCAAACAAATCTTTATTTTCCCTTCCTGAGTAAAGCCAGTGAGCCATAGCTTATTTGTGGGGGAAAAGGAAATTTGGGAATACACAGACATCTCTGTAAATCCTCAGCTGTGAAGGAACTGTTGAGATGGGCACAACAGGATATCTGTTTCTCTGCTTGCGTTTCTGCAGACTTAAAAATAAACCTTTTCTTTAGTCAGAAACAGTTTGGATGAAAAATAGTTGATAATGTATCTTCCTTTTCAGGGGAAACCTGGCTTGCCAGGCCCTGTAGGGCTGGATGGTGTTCCTGGAGTGCCTGGACCGAGGGGAGAAAAGGTCATTGCTCAGATACTTGCAGGATCCATCAGCCCAAGGGGGAGCTGAGAATAACTGAGACAAAGTAATAGCAGGGTAGACATGGGGAGGTACATTGGGATCTCCCACCATTCACCTTCTCTACCTGCTGGTATGGGGTTGAGTTTGTGGAGGGGTTGAACCCTGGAGCGGTTCAAGGCCAGGCTGGATGAGGCTTTGGGCAACCTGGGCTAGTGGGAGGTGTCCCTGCCCATGGCAGGGGGTGGAACTCAATGATCTTTAAGGTCCTTTCCAACCAAACCATTCTGTGATATCTGGATAGGACATCTCATGCTCTGTCCTTTGAGGACAGAAAGCTTTCTTGGGTGCAGTGGTGTGCTCACCTTGCAGGGGACGGTGCTGTTGGCTTGAAGGGAAAAGAAGGGGAGCAGGTGGCTTGGTGATTTTGCAGTGAGATCTGCAGCTAAAGTCCCCTTGGGAGGGTTCAGTGTCTCCAGAGTTGCCTCTGATACCTCTTATCTAGGTTTTTCTTGGAGTACAAGAAATTGAAAGGGTGAGAGAAGAGAATATTTTGGATTTTAAAGTCTGAGTTTTCACTGTTTCTTCTGTTTGGGTTTTTTTTTTTCAGGGGGTGATGGGACTTCCAGGAGCACCAGGACCAAAGGTGGGTATTGAAAGGCTGAACATGAGCCTCTGTGCCTGGTACTCAGGTGCCAAGGAGAGCATCTAGCTCCAACCATCATCATAGGATGCAGGAATGTCGACCACTTACTCAAAAGCGATGAAAGGGAATAGTTTTACCCATCAGCAGTCATCGGCTTGTGGAAGTCATTGCTTCAGGGTGCTGCAGAGACCTGGAATGGTAGCGAGATGTGATATTGTACTACTTTATATAAAATTATGATATAACTGTATAGTAACTATATATTATAATATGCACGCAATTTAATTTTAGGCATTATATGTAAAGTATGTATATTAAGTTTGATTATAGAAGATATCTTAATATATTGCAGATACTATACAGGTAATTAATATACCATATACAACACAGAAATGCATAGGCTGTATACATAACATGCTATATATGACATATATGCAAAAAACTTCCTTTTTTTTTTTTTCTTTCAATTTGCTTTCCTCCCTGCTTTCACAATCCCCAGTGGAGGGAAGATGCTCAGCATGCTCTTCGGCAGCGTGCGAGCCTCCAGGCTCTGCCAGTGGACCTTCATCTTCACTAAAGCATCTTCTGTTTTCCAGGGTAACAAAGGGCAAGGTGGTGTTAAAGGGGAAAAGGTGAGACTGGCCAGCGCAGAGTAGGAGGGGAAGAGGCAGTGGGTATGTTTTAGGGCTCAGGACAGAGCAGTTGAGGTATCTGGTTGGAGATACACCCGGTAGGTGGCAACCAAGTGTGCTAGAGATGGGCATGGAGATTTCCTTCTCTCACCCAAGAGCTGTCTGGCAGAGCTGTCGTGTAGTTGGCAGAAAATTGGGCTGAAGACCTTCCTCCCTCCCTCCAGCTGGGAGCTTCTCACTACAGCAGGGACCGAAAGTACTGAATCTATTTTCAGTCTGGTGAAAATTCTCTTTTGATGTCTTACAGGGACTCCCAGGACTTCCAGGGCAGAAGGGAGACCAAGTAAGTCAAACAGTAAGAGAACAACACATATGACTACCCAGGTGAAGGTATCCTGACTTTCCCCAGCTTGTTCCTTGTGCGCAGCTCTTGCAAGCGCGGTTGAGCGTGTTTATGGGGGGCTTATGCGGAGATGCCAGCAGGGATGCACCTCCATCCCTGGAGGGGTTCAAGGCCAGGCTGGATGAGGCTTTGGGCAACCTGGGCTAGTGGGAGGTGTCCCTGCCCATGGCAGGGGGGTGGAACTCGATGATCTTTCCAACCCAAACCATTCTATGATTCTTACTTGAGCTCAGTGTCTCCTCTCTTTTTTTGCTTTTGTGCTTCTGAGATGAGTTTTGAGCTGTTTTAAGGAACGGATGAGGGAAAGCAACGAGCAGAAATTTTTCATTGCCCCAGATTGTTCATTTTATGTTCTCTCTCCTTGCAGGGGAACCCAGGATTTCCAGGTGCTCCAGCTGTGGGGGTAACTATGAGCGGATTACAGCCCTTCTCCTGCTGTAGCTATGCACCATCACCACCAGCCGTGCCAGTAGACCAAGGACCAAGAGAGTTGTGTCCCACTAGAGAGACTAATGTGTCCTGGGGGATCTCGGATGAGCAGGGGTGTTGCTGTTTGAAGGTCGGTCCTTGGTGTGTGCTAGCAAAGGCTACAGCAGCTCTTTGCCAACAACACCTTGCGTGTGAGTGATTCTTCAGTCCCATCCCGGACCCAAAACCTACTGAAGTTGGTGGGATTCCTCCCAAGCTTCAATGGGCTTGGGATTTGGCTTGTAGCCCTTTCTAGCCATCACTGCAGGGATTCCCATCCCATAACAAGGCTGAGATTCTTTTGTTTTGGAAAAGACAACACGAACAGACCCCCCCTTTGAAAGGGAGATATTTTTTTTCCCAAATAAGAGAGCATTTCTGTGATTATTTTTTTTTTATCCTCAGGTGTTGGGACCTCCAGGCAAGAAAGGTGTCAGGGTAAGTCCATGAATTAGCACTGCTTGAAATTTAGGTGAGATCTTAGCCTGGACAAGTGAAGGCTGTACCACGTTTCGCCATCTGAATCATATCTCCCTTGAGATTGACTGGAGGGGAGAGGTTGGAAAAGTGGCGACAGTCTTGCCCTACTGATATTTCTTCTGCTTTTATTAACATTTTGTACCTGTCATTCTCTTTCTAGAACTGGTCTGTAGGGAAATTTGGGGGTTCCGTGCGCTAGTTTTGGAAAAAAGAGATCACTGAAGTGCAGACCCAGCCCACTCACAGAAGCTACTTTCCAGCCAAGAGAGGCTTTGACATAAAATCAAAGCACAGCCGAGGCTGGAAGGGACTTCTGGGGGTCTCTAGACCCACCTCCTGCTCAAAACAGAGCCAACTTCAAAGGCTGGTCAGGTTGCTCAGGACCTTGCGTGCTCAGCATCTCCACAGATGGAGATTTCCCCACGTCTTTAGGTCCCTGACCCCGTGTTTGGTCTCCCCGTGACTATAGGAAATTTAATTTTTCAAACCAAAGAGATCCCTGAGACAGAGCTGTTCCCTGCCTATGTTGTCCACATCTGCTTTATAGCACAGCAGTTGCCGTTCGCTTTTGCAGTGGCCTCGTGGTGGAACATGGCCTGGAATATCTTAAATTTATTTTTTTTTTTATTCTTGATAGCTCATTGCCAGCCTGCAAAGAAATAAAAAAAAATTTCCTTATCCATGTAAGAAGTATTTACTCCAGGACTAACTCCTCTTGACTTTTTGACATTCATGAAATACCCTGCGGTGCTTCATACCCCCTCACCCCTTGGAGACAATGAGTTTTCACTGGGCTCAGATGTTGGAGCCACCTCCTTTCATTGATCTTATTGTGCAGACTGCTTAACATCACTTAGCAAAAAATGTCTATCTTCTTTAAGGTTGGCTGCATTTAGGTAATGGGCTGGGACCTGAATTTTATCCTGTTTATACCACTAGAAATGCGTGCATAGTGCTTTGTAGTAAACCTTTTGCATGGCTGGAGAGGGTGTAAATACTACGATGGGGTTTGCATGGCAGAAGCCCAGGTACCACAGAGGAAGCTTCGGTGTAAACCCAAAGATGGGTGGATGGGTGGATGGGTGGATGGATGGGTGGGTGGATGGATAGATGGGTGGATAGATGGGTGGATGGATGGGTGGATGGATAGATATATGGACGGGCTGATGGGTGGATGGATGGATGGGTGGGTGGATGGATGGATAGATGGACAGGCTGATGGGTGGGTGGATGGATGGATGGGTGGATGGATAGATATATGGACGGGCTGATGGGTGGATGGATGGATGGATAGATAGATGGACAAGGCTGATGGGTGGGTGGATGGGTGGATGGATGGGTAGATTTGGCAAGGGAATGGATTTCAGAGTGTATTACAAGGGCAAAATGCAGCTCTAGGGAGCTGCATGAACAGGGCTTGGTTTCCTGCAGGATATTATTAGCTTTGGGGATGTCTTTTATTCACAGGGAGACATTGGACCAACAGGGGCCTTGGGACCACAAGGAGATAAAGGAATACAAGGAGACAAAGGAGAGAAGGTAACGCGTTTGCTTTTCTCCACGCATCCTTTGTGGGTAGAAGGGTTTATTTTATTTGTGTCCACAAAGGCAACTCTGAGGCAGATGAAATTCCTTCCCCAGTCGTGTTAACAAGGAGCAGCCATGTGCTGAAAGCCAAGGGGAGACTTGTCACATGGAGAAGTCAAAAGTTCCTTGAAAGGAAGGCGGTGAGAGATGCAGTTACCAGTGCTCAGCTCACTCAGCTGCCCATGGTTGATGAAAATGTCTCGGAACTGCTCTGTCCTTTCCTGCTGGCTTCAGATGTGGAGATTTAACTTGAGGGGGGTGAGGCACTGGCCCAGGCTGCCCAGAGAAGCTGTGGATGCCCCATCCCTGGAGGGGTTCAAGGCCAGGCTGGATGAGGCTTTGGGCAACCTGGGCTAGTGGGAGGTGTCCCTGCCCATGGCAGGGGGTGGCACTCGGTGAGCTTTAAGGTCCCTTCCAACCCAAACCATCCTGTGATTCTATGATTTATGTCCTGAGCTTGGAAGCTGCTCTGGGAGGACACACTATCTCCCTCTGCCTCTTGCCGAGCACCAAACACAGCACTGGCAACTAACCCCCAGCAGTTACAGCGAGGACAGAAAGCGGGCTGACCCTTGAGGGGGCAAAGTGGTGATGGAGAGGAACCTGCTAACAGTGAGCATGGCGTAGGACGTGTTCCCAAGGGTGAGATAATGAGTGGAGCAAGGTCATGGCACCACAGCTTGTGTATGGCAGTGGAAGAATTGTAGCCAAGTTCTACGAGATCAGGATGGGGAAACTGAGGCACGTGATGGGTTCCCCAGATAGCGAAAGTTGGCTCTCTGCAACAGCATCTCTGAGGTGGCAAAGGGAAGAGAGGGGCCGTGTGGTGGCCATAATGACAAGGTGAGAGGTGGTACCAGCACAGGGTTTGGTCCTAGCTGTCTCTCTGTTATATGTAGCGGTGCAGAGAGGACGACTTCTCCGAACATTACACTGAGACACCCATCATCATTGATTTTTGCAGGGAAGTCCCGGTTTCGGCATTCCTGGGCAACGTGGACTGAAGGGAGACCCAGGCGACAGGGTGAGTGGGGCAACACACTGGCTCTGCCAAGGGGAGGGCTAAGAAGACAAATTGGAAGGTTCAAAGACAAAATTTCTCGGTCACCTCCATGCACATGAATTTACTGACCTTCACCCCTGAGGCTTGTCACCAGGAAATTAATACTGGGATGGTGACAAGGGCTGGCACCCTCTGGTTGGTGATCCCACGGTGGTCTTGTGCGATGGGGTAGTTTGCACCTGACTCTGGAAGGCAGTGCTTGGGGGGTCCCCCAAAATGCAGAAAGGGGATCACTTGTGAGTCTGGAGGAAACGACGGATGGTCAGTGCTCAACTTGTTAACAGCAAAGTCAAGGAAGCCCCATTTCCAATGGCTTCATGTGCTGAAGGTGAACTTGACCTTTATCTTCCTGACTTGTGTCTAAGAAGGTCCAAGCTTCTGGTGGCAACCCCATGAGTTCACTGATGTCTAGTAAAGGTTGGGTTAATGCCTTGGTGTTCCCTCCTGCGGGGATGTTAATAGTCCCTTTCATTTGAAACCAGCAAAAACTTGCAAAACCTGAAGTCTTGGAGGTCCCCCCCCATCAAAGTAGTCATCAAAGTGTTTATGGTTTCAAAGTGGGGAAGGTGGATCCGTCTAGACATTGGGTGCTTGCAGTATCTGTATCATCGTTTCTATGTGACTAACGGTCTGTATTTCTGCAGGGAAATGTAGGTTTGTCTGGCAAACCAGGTCAGAAGGTGAGTCTATGCATTGCAGACATAAAGCATTGTCTCATGGCCGTTGTCTGCGCCACTCAAAGCATCTTGAGTCCATGGGGTTTTGTCTTTGCCATGGGGCTAGTGTCAAAACACGGGGAGTGTTCAAAAGGTCTGAACAAATTCTGCTTTGTTGGAGTCTCCATATGACACACAGAGCCCTGTACAGAAAAACAACAAAAAGATGCTCCTGCATCTTTAATGAGGCTTAAAAAAACATCTGCAAATCCTGGCTTGAAGGGTTCCTCCTAGCAAAGCTTCTAAACTGGTCAAGAGAGGTCTGGAAAACACTCCAAATGTGGTGTTTGTTCAGTGAATCTGTCTTGCTGTGTACGTTTCTCAAATAGTGTTGCTCCCCAGGCTGGGCTGAAGGATTGTATGGATTTGGGAAATGTTACAGCACAATACATGGCCCAGGGAGCGGAATATTTAGAGGCTGGAATCAGCTTCATGGGCATGGAGAAATGGGATGTCAAAAGAGATAAATGAGATGCATCCAAGACAGGATGTGTTAACAAGATGTGTTAATGCAGTTGCAAAGTGGGGAAGGCAGCAAGAGGTATTTTGGGTTAGCAGAAGGCCTGGTGAGGTGGTTGAGTGATGAGGAAGGTCTCTGTTGTACAAAAATATCAAGCACAGAAGATGTGGAAGTACCTACCCATGAGGGCTCAGCTGACTTTACATGGGAATAGAAGTTAAAACATGGAGGTGGAACTGACCCTGTGTCCACACCGTGCTCTCAAAACCAGACCCATCTCCTGGGTCTCTGCTCATGGGCCACCTCATTTGAGCTGCAAAGCTTCCTGGAGGTGGAGAACCTCGGAAGAGTCTGTCCTGCAGTGTCCACCAAAGCTGATCGTGGGGTTTGGATGGACGACATTGGAGACAGATTCTTTCCAGCTCATCCTGCAAAGCAAATGCTATACGCACAGCCCTTCCTAACGCATGGTAGATGCTCTGAGCCCATGTCTAAAATGTGAGGACTATGAAACGCAGAAGAGGAAGGTAACAACAGTCTTGTTTTCTTTAGGGGGATAGAGGTCTGAAGGGAGAGAAAGGTGAACCAGGATTACCTGGGAAACCAGGCGAGGCCGGACTAAGAGGTAAAGATGTAAGTAGAAGCTAACAATGCAGTCAGATGGTCAAGCTGAACCCCTTGATAGCCAGTCTGTACCAAGCCAACAACTCCAGGTTATGCCTTTGCAGTAGCAAGTAGGAACAAGTGATAAGACAGGACCGATCAGAAACATGTTATACGAGGAGAAGAGATAGGTCTCAGCACAACAAATGAGGATGGACAAACTACCTTTAATCAGGCATGATGGGATCTAACTTCTCATAGTTGGCCAGGCTGGATGAGGCTTTGGGCAACCTGAGCTAGTGGGAGGTGTCCCTGCCCATGGCAGGGGTTGGAACTGGATGATCTTGAAGGTCGCTTCCAACCCAAACCATTCCATGATTCTATGATTTGCTCTGTCCGCTCTTCCGTTGCGGGTGAGGAGGTAGATCCTTTGCAGATTGTCACCAGGGTGTGCTTTAGGCTGTGTTTCGGGGCAGTACTCTTTACCCTAGAGATCATCTAGTTCCAACCCCTCTGTGGTCCCTTGGAAAAGCATCATAACTGGCTTCAAGAAAGCCTCTCCAAACCACACGCGGTAAAGACCTTTCTTCATTTCAAAGGGCTGAGTTGATCCCTGAACACCAAGTGGAATAGGATCCCCAAGCGCAGGCTTGAGAGAAAAAAAGCAGCAGTGATCCTGAGGCACTGCTGCCCACCACCCCTGATCCCAGAGTCACCGGTGACTACCAAATAAGAGCTTTTAACCCGAGTAAGAAATTAGGGTTAAAAAGAAACCTTAGTCACAGGTGGAAATGTAACCTGGCACTTTTGCATTGTGTTGTAGGGAGAACCAGGGAAGAAAGGCGCCTCTGGGACCAAGGTAATGAATGGGGACCCCACACCTTCCAGAGGTCCATAGTCACCAAACAAGTCAGGTTCACTCCCAGCTGGAGCTCTGGGTCCAGCAGTGTAGGAGAAGGGCTGCCCTGAGTTAGAGCGAAGGTCTACCCATCCCAGCATCTCACCTCCAAGAGTGACCATCTTCCCTGGAGGTCCTGGGAACAATGCAAGAGCAGGACGTCCTGTGGGAGACACAAGGTCTCATGGGTTTGATAGCTCTCGGTAGATTTTGTTTCCCTGAATTTCATCACCCAAACCCCCTGGGCAAGGCATTGCACAGGTTAGTGAAGCAGCAGCTAGAAAAGTACACTCTGATTTGTTTTGAAGCTGACCCCTGCTCATTTTCTTTCCTGTTTACTTGCCCTTAGGTTAGACGAGACTATGAAGAATCTTCTTCATCTCACCCTTGGCTTTACTTTCTCTTATTTTAGTTTTGGTTTCAACTTCCAAAGCTAAAGGCTGAAAAAAAGAAAGGGTGAACAAAAACCTTCTAAAAGCTCCTACTCTTCTCTTTCAGGGAGAAGCTGGTGTCCCTGGAGAACCAGGAGAGAGAGGAATCAGGGTAATAATTGTTATTATGATAATTTTCTACCCAGGTGAGTGGTGGGGCACTGGGGAGGCTGCTCTGGTCTGTGCAGGAGGGGAGGACTTCCTTCTCCAGCCCAACCAGAGTCCACACTTAGAAACATCCATGTTCAAGTATTTCTTTATTGGGTGAAAAATCATAAAGGGGGAGCATTCTTCTTTGTTTTACTTTTTTGAGCTGCTGGATGTGCTCAAAAATAATTTCTGATTGCTTCTCTGAATCTTTTCTTGCAGGGTCCTCCTGGACTCCCAGGACGGCCTGGAGAGCAGGGGCTAAAAGGCGATACAGGACAACCTGGGAAGGATGTAAGGCCATCCCTAAAGAAGCAGTTAAGAGAGGGAGGACTTGGGATAGTGCGATGCCAATCAAAGAAAAAAATGTATTTTTTTCTACCTTCCAGTCTGTGAGGCATAGAAAGGTCTCCCCCTCTTTCCTGGGGAGGAGGTCTCCTCTTCAAAGGGAAGATCCTGCCCGTAGCAGAGGGGTTGGAACTAGATGATCTCTAAGATCCCTTCCAACCCAACCCAACCCAACCCAACCCGTTCTATGGTGGTATGATTCTGAGATGGAGGGATGTTTCTCCCTTCTGATTTGATTACCTAGAGCATGAGTTAAATAACAGGTCTGTGCACTGGGGATTTCTGAGTGTGCAAAATCTTTTCCAGCCTCACGCTGATGGAGATGAAATGTTTAACCCTCCCAGTCTGGTGAGGAAGGGAAATGATGCATTTATGCTCTGTCTGATCTCCTCCTAAGAGCTTTGGAAAACACTGGCTAAGATCAGCTACTTTATTGGAGGTCATGGTGTTTCTACAAACTGAAACCGAGCAGCTGACTAGGGGAAAGCCCCTAATGAGCCTCCCCACCAAGGATGAGGCTAATAAACTCACCCCTTATTGAATATCAGAGAACTCCTCCACAGGAGAGATATTGAAATCCAGATTTCCCTAGCTCAGCTCCTTGAAGATGGGCTTGTTATCCCATTGGATGCTGAGCTGGCGAGAAGAGGGGAGACTGCTGAGACCTCCTCCCCTACCATGACTTGTTCTCATCCTGCCTCTCTCTCCACCTCCTAGGGAATCCCTGGAGAGAAAGGAGACAAGGGCGAAGCTGTAGGTTTGCACATTCCCATTTATAACATTGCATGAGAGAGTCTTGTTTTCGAGGGCTAAAATGTTGAATTGCACTACTCATGATTTTTTTTTGGGGGGGGGTGGGGTTATGGTGGTGTTGTATCTTCATAGGGTGAACCCGGGCTTCCTGGGACTCCTGGAAGCATTGTGAGTAACACCTACTTCTCTTGACTTACGCATTTGTTGAGGGAAGGGATGTGTTGAGATTTATAATGAATCCTGGGTACCACGGCGGATGCATTGCCAGAACTTATTGCTTTCAACCGCGCATGTTGTAGCGTGGATTTCCCTCCTAGCCTTAGCAAAGGTGCAAAGCAGTGCAGCTAGCTCCTCTGCAGATATATCCATGAATCCCACCTCACATGGATTCTTATTGATGCTGCAAGAAGAGTGTGACACAGTGTTGTGGTTTTACACAACAACCACTCGCTCACCCTCCCGCCTCCTGGGGATCGGGGAGAGGATTAAAGGGGTGAAGGGAAAAGAGGCTCGTGGGGTGAGATAAGAAAAAAATAACTAAAGTACAAGAATATTGAAAAGTAATTATAATAATAAAGATAATAGTAGTAATATATACAAATACACACACGAGTGACACACAGTGACACTGCTCATCACCTGTTGATCAAGGCTCAGCCCATTCCCAGCTAATGATCCCGGAGGAGGGAGAGTCCCGAAACTGCTCTCCTGGAACACAGATAAGAGCCTGAGTGTCTGAGACTGAGAGCTGACCAAGGGAGGGAGATGACCCTGGGAGAGGGGTGACCCTGAGGAAGACAACCCGGAGCAAGAGACCACCCAGAGAGAGCCATCCTGGAAGGAGAGAGAACTTCCAGACAGGTCCTCACCTATACACTGGCCATATCGTGCATGGTATGGAACAGACCATTGGCCAGTTTGGGCCTCAGTCCTACAAATCCTGGGCTGGTCCCTGGGGCTGTGCTCCCTCCCAGCTTCTTCTGCTCCTGTAGACACGGGCACAGCAGAGAAACCAAAAAGTCTAGGGTATGCAAGATCCTCTGCTAATGCATAACTATCGCACTCCATCAGCCACCCAGGTCCTTTTAGGGTTCAGAAGGCTTGTTCTCACTCGTGAAGTTACCCAACCAGCTACTCAATATCCCCCTAAATGGTCATGACAGAGAAGGACCCAAGCAACGTCCTGAGCAGCAGGGAAGTGGTGTCTGTGTGACCCCAGTTCCCTTTGAGAGGGACCTCATTGGAAATGCAGATGCTAACACCAGCATCACAGCCATTCTCAATCTCTTGGCTGTGAGAGCAAAGATGCTGCCCCAGCTCCCTCTTGGTTTGAGTCCAGCCATAGCAGGTTCAGGTTGCTGGCTGATTTGGGAGAAAGCAGCTGGCTCTGTGCCCATGGATAAGGGCAAACGGGGATAAAAGGCACATGGAGGTGAGAGCGTGTATCAAAGACATCACCCTTCACTTTGTGAGAAAGGTTTCTTCCATTTTTTTGCAGGTGTCTTCTCTGGAGAACACCATCACTCTGAAAGGTGAGAAGGTAAGATCTCCTCCTTGCTAGAGAAGATGGGTGTTGAAGCAGAATATGCGATAATTTTCACGTTATGTATTTTCTACCTTCATTACTTTTATAAGTCAAAGGGTGCAAACATAGCCTGAAACCCTTAAGTTCCCTAAGCAAAGTCTTGCTGTTCCCACGTCCAACAACAAAGATCCTCCAAACCCAATGCATCATTGTTGACGATGCTGGGGCAAGGTGAGCTTTAGTTCTCTTTCCAAGTCTTCATGTTCCTGCAGGGCAAACTAGAGTGAACATTTCAGCCCAGAAATCAGATGGATCCGTTCAGATGCTGAAGTTCACTCTGCAACTGATTGCCTTGCTGAAAGGGAATAAGATGACTTGGATGCTGGAATAACTCCAGGGGTTTGTCCAGACCAACAAGCCTATTCCGATTACAGAAGCTCTGATTGTGGGTAGATTTGGAAGTACCAAAGACTGGGAAGATTGCAGTAGCCTAGATCCAGCACAGAGGGAAATGCCAGTGGTACGAAACAGGAGAGATGGATTCACCCCATCCTTTTTTTATCCCTGTGAAAAAGATCACTGAAAATATTGCCAAGCCCATCATGACTTCATACCAATCTGCCTAAATCCTACCTGAGGGATGCTCAAGTAATGATCAACATCAAAGAAGCTCCTTTACTCCCTCCCACACCCCTTACTGTGGTCTGTTTAGAGAAGCAGATGGCAAAAAAAAAAAAAAAAGCAGCTTTTGGCTGCATGCAAACCACAGTGGCACGTGCAGCACAAGATCCAAGCCAGTGCAGGAACAGAGGTGGAGTCATGGAGTAATTTGAGTAATCAAAGAGCCCAGGAAGTTGAAAAATTTATTTAATCGGCCTTCTCCCCATCCTTCAGATTAACAAGGTTTGTGAGTTGGCTGTATATTTTGTGCACCTTGCAGCTGGGGACAGGGAGGGACACGAGGCAGCCGTGGAGGAGGCAGACCAGCTGCAGCATCAATTTCTGCTGCATTTTGCTGCGCTGGGAGGAAAGGCTCATCCAGAGAGGTGCAGAGTGTATATCTAGATGAGTCCTTTGCAGGCAGACCTGGGCTTGTCCTGCAAGTTTTCTGATTTACCCGCACGGCTCGTGAATCCTGAGTCACAGGCAAAGCACGTGCCGGACTGTGGGAGAAGAAGAGCTGTGAGCAATGTCACCGTGGGTCTGTCACCTCCCCAAACCCCACCCAAAGCTTCCAGTCCCAGGCTTTACTCTAGAAATGGTGTTGCTTCATCAGCCAAGCTGTGGTGGCAGGGACACAGAGGCAAAGTTTGGTTTGCAAGGAGAGGTAATACCATTATTAACCCAGGTGGGATAGCGGGGGGAAAAGGAGAAGCAGAAAAACTCTCAGGAACATGAATCCTTCTTCAGGTCCTAAGCAGAAGCAGCGTATTGCACGTGAAGAGTAGAGTTGCTCCAAATTGAGCAAAATTATATGAATCAATGAGATAGTTACAAGAAAAGGCTGGTTGGTCCATCTGGAAAAGTTGTTGTTAATCTGGGTCCAGTGTATGAGAAACACGAGGATGTGTGATGAAACCAGCATCTCCACTGGGAATTGTGGAGAGGATGAAGAGCTAACATGTTCCTTCTGGCTTACAGGGAGATCACGGAAAGGATGGGTTGAAAGGTGAAAGAGGTCCCCCAGGCCCAAAGGTATGTCCCAAACGCGTGGAGGCATCTTTGTGTTGGTGCCATTGTGTTGGGCTGGCCAGGGGGGGAAGAGCATCCATCTCAGATCTCTTCTGATCCCCTAAAAGGTTGGATTTTCAAAGCAGAGTTTCTGAGCTGAGCTTGTAAACTTGTGATCACGGTGATGTTCTAGTTCTTCAACTTGATTAAGCAGATACATGACATTTAGGCAGGAAGATGTTCGGGAGCCAGATGGGATAAGTTCCTAAAATGTTCAGGGATGTTTCCTTCCTTTCTTTCCGCCCTGCAAGTTGAGGAGCACATCAGAAAGGGATGGAAGGAGAAAAGGTTTCTGATACAACACTCATCTAGAGATCTTTAGAGGTGGGACCAACTCCTTCACTTAATGGAGATGAAGATGCTGCAGAAAACAGCACAAGGGGGTACAGGTGGATCTCCTGATCAGCACAAGATCCAGGTCTTTGCAAAGGCAACAATACATCCAGGTGATGTGCATGGGCTGTGCCTCAGATGTACCCAGTTTAACCAGAACACCCCCACAGCATGGTTCCTTTGGCCCAACACAACTTGGCGTGGAGATGCAACACCATCAGGGCCTTCCTGGCGCCCTTCATTCCACCGGAATCTGTCAATACAGAAACCAGATTTCAGTGAAATGAAGCCCGTCAGAGGGGCAGGTCAGCCCCCACCTAAGCAGATGTTCCTTGTCCCACCGCTGGACCTGCTGAGCTGTTTCGGCTCATCTGTCGTGTCATCTGCAGTGGCAGCCCAGAATCACTCTCCTGGAGAGATGCAGCATTCCAGGCAAGGAGAGGTGGACAGCCCGTCTGTCTTGCTGTTGGGAGTCCAGCCCATTGGAGATATTTGACCTGCATCACGTGTGGCAGTAGGAAGGGTCGTCAGAACGCCGGCCACCTCCAGAAGGAATCACCAACCATGGGGGCACCTTGGCTGTCCTCCTTGCTGCTGCCTCTGCAGAGCTGCCACAGCAGTGACAGCATCGGCGGCATTGAGGGACCTCGAAAACCTTTGCTTCTTCGCACACTTTCCACGGCCAAGAAATGGAGAAGGGGGTGGTGTGAAGCTCTGGTCCAAACTCCACTTTGGTGATGCTCATGCCTGGCTCTGGTCCAGGCCTGCCTTAAGAAATGCAGGTGGCAGCTGTGGCCGATGGAGGAGTGAAGGAGCCCGTTGAGTAGGGTGGGATTCAAACTCCCTCTCTGAGCTGATGGGGATCTGTCTGGGGTCACTGTGTGGGCTGATAGCAGAGTAAGGGTCAGATATGTGGCTCTTGCCCCTCCTCAGAGCTCCTCTTCTTGCTGCTCGTGGGGATAATGACTTAACTGATGAGTTGTTCTTGTTCATTTGAAGGGAGAACCCGGTCCACCAGGCAAAGGAGTGGAAATGAAGGTAAATAAAATAAACATTATAGAGCATATTAATATTGGAAACTCCTCCTTCCCTGCCTCAGGGTGGGATGGAGACCCAATGCGTGCGCCCAGGCTTAGCCATCAACCACCTGGGCTGGAGGAGAGAGGAGAAGTTCTGACCCTTCTTTCCTCTTGCAGGATCTGGAGAGGCTTTTTGAAGCAAATGGTATCAAGGTAGGTAATGCTTTGACCTTCCTTCTGATGGGGTGACAGTAATAGAGCTTTTCCATCTGTTATCTCTGACCTTCTGGAGGTGATGTCTGCTCCCCCAGGTCCAGCACTGGCACTCAGAAGAAGGCAGGGTTGTTACGTTTCCTTTTACAGCTTATGATATATAGAATCGTGAAATCACAGACTGGTTTGGGATGAGTCTTTGGGCAACCTGGGCTAGTGGAAGGAGTCCCTGCCCATGGCAGGGGGGTTGGAACTCAATGATCTTTAAGATCCATTCCATCCCAAACCTTTCTATGATTCTATGAGCAGAGCAATGCTGGACTGGTGGCCTCCCTCTCCAGTCTCAAGGTTGCTACCGAGCTTGTGAGATGTGATGAGGCTCAGCTTTTAGAAGCTGGCAGACAGGTTGTTATAGTTGTGCTCGTTACCTTCTGCTCCTTTCTCTAAGTTCTGGAGATGTCACTGGGGGAGGTAAGGGCTGACTGATCTGGTCAAATGTAGGGGTTGTATTTAGGATGGGGAGAGCCACCACATAAGCCACCTCATTTATTGGGTCCTAGATGCCCAAACCATAGAGACCTGTATTTAAATCAGCTATTGGCTCTCGGAGAACTTTGCTTCACCAGGTGCCCTGTGAACCCCACAGGAAATGCATCGGTCGTTGTTTTGGGGTGGCTGCACTTGCACTGTCGTGTGTCAGGAACAGGAGGGTGGCACTGGACTACTGCCTTAATGGTTGTTGCCACTGTTTGCAGCTGGCACTGCTGAAGGACCTCTCCAATGCACTCCTGCAGGACGGGCTGGATGGGCTGGTGCGGCAGTTGGGTGGCTCCAGGACAAGCAAGACCTCCAGGAGAAAGCAGGTACCTCTGCATGGCACCGAACACCGCGTGTGTGTTGTCATCTGTCATCGTCAGGGGGCAGACAGACCTGGAAGGAAATGAGAGACAGACAGAAATGAGTCATTGAAGGGTTCAAGATCACCTCTGTCATCAAGCAGGTTACGGTGACTTTCAGCCACTGTAAGAAACGGTAAAGCTGGAAGAAGCTGATGGCTTGCGCCAAGATCTTGTATCTGCAGGTTAAACTAGAGGGATTGCAAAGCATTCTTTTTGTCAGTGGAAATAAAGGAATCAGTCAACCCTTGTTGTTGATGGAGGTAGCTAGAAGCTGTCCTCCAACACCTCCTTGTGCCCTTTGAGGGCTGGGGGTCGCTGGGGTGGTGGTTGTGCAAGAGGTTGTGAAGCTCAAAGTGTGAGAAGTGATCATGAGGGCAGCCTCGAAAGCAAGAGTGATCCCAGGGACGCAGGACTCACTTGGAAGGAAGGCTTGGAGGTGGCCAGCAGGGAACTGCTGACTATTTGCTCCATTCTGATTCAGGAGGAGCACCGGGTGGGACAGAGTGTGGTGGAGAGGTGGGGCAGGATCCCATCAGGATCCAGCTCTTCACTGGTGTGGTTCCTGGGAGCTCAGGTTTGTCTTGGCCGCATTGACTCACTTTTTTTGGTGTTGCAGGATTCACTGGGGTTTGATTCTTCTCCTGATGACCTGGCCAGCACCAAGGTGACAGAAGAAGCACAGAGCCTGGAGGTGGAGACTGAGATCAGTGTTCTAACGTCTGGAGCACTCCATAAGGTGAAAATAAACATCAGAGGGGACGGAGTGTAGTTGTGTAGATCTGTGCTCCTGTCCATCTGGTCTGCTGCAGAAATAATGTTAAGATATTTCACATCTGAAATTTTTTATTGTGAGGGTGGCGAGGCAGTGGCCCAGGGTGCCCAGAGAAGCTGTGGATGCCCCATCCCTGGAGGGGTTCAAGGCCAGGCTGGATGAGGCTTTGAGCAACCTGGGCTAGTGGGAGGTGTCCCTGCCCATGGCAGGGGTTGGAACTCAATGATCTTTAAGGTCAGCTCCCAGTCCATACTCCAGTGGTGCCTCCTGCTGATCCTCCTCCTCCCTTCCTCTCCATCCTTCTTGTCTCCTGAGCAAAAACCAGCACAGGTTGGGCTGGTTTCAAGCCATTCCCTGTGCTGGTCACTTGTTGAACTTGCTGTGCAACTTCTTGCTTGGAGGCTGTAGTCTGGGTGCATCTCTCCTGCCCCAGTAGAGATGGATCCAATCCTGCTGTCAGACTGGGTGGAGATTGCCCGAGAGAGGAGTCCCTGCCATGACTCTGCAGCCCTTCTTTGCTTGAATAACCAGGCTAATTGCTGGAGATAATCTAGTCACCTGTGTCCTTTGCAGTTGCAAGTAGCAGATTGCTTTGTGTTAATGGAACTAGCAATTTATTAGACATTTATTAGCAATTTAGGAATTTATTAGGCTTAATCTCCATGCTGGACCCAAGTTCCAAAGTGGAACAGCACACCTCCAGGAATAACATCAGAGGGCTGTATCCAGGTCACCCCTCACAGCTGCTGGAAGACTCATGGATCTTAATTTGCCCGTACTAGACGGTCCCGATAAGGGATAGTCCAGGAAATTGCACCTGCGGCTGTGGTGGGGCTTTTCTTGTCCTCTTTTTATGACAACCACGAAGCTACCCTCCATAACCCCTTTTTGGCCACTGGAATTGTCTCTAACTGGAGCACAAGAGCCGTGGGGGTGTTTGGAGCCAGCTCCTGACGATTTTATCTTTCTCTGTGGTTGGTTCATCGATGCTCAGGCACTTAGGGTGAGACAGGCTCATCCCCTCTCAGCTCCAGGCTCTTGCTGTGATCTCAGGTGAGACATGTTGCTTTTCTGGATGGTTGCAACCTGGATGAGAGTATTTTAGGTGCTTGAGGGGGGATGAAGTGCTCACCAGTAGATGTGTTTGCTGGCACACAAACTGGATGTGTGCCAGCGACCCTGGAGCCAGCAATGTTGGGATTTGGGGTACAGAGACACCAAAGCTGTCTCTGTTGAGCTTTGGGAGCCCTAGCCAGTCTGCGAGAAAGGGTTGGGGACCTCTCCGCTCGTCTGGGCCTGTCTGTTTAAGCTGGATTTCAACCAGAGAGTTGGGAATGGGGGGGTCAAAGCAGCCCTCCATCCCACCAAGGATCCTTCCAGTTTTCCCCAGCCCGTCTTTGTTGGTACTTTCCAAGTAGGGTTCAAGAGAGGTCTTGGCGTCTTGGCTCTCCAGCCTTGTCCTGTGGTCTCTGAGCATGCTGTTGGATAAACGGCAGTGTTGATAAAGCAGTGTATTGTGGATCATGACCCAGCGTAGGAAAAGCAGTAACTTTCTTTGGTCTCCACAGGGTCCGTCTGCTGTTGGTTCTGAACCTGAGTACCAGCCCCTAGGAAACCTTCCTGAGGACTTGGAGAAAATATCTGAGGAAGGAAGGAAGGAGAGAGACTCAAGAGGGACAAACACTTCTCTTAACAGTGTATGTAAATGCCTGTCCAGTGACTTTGAATTACTTTTCCATTTGTGCTGATTTAATAGATGCAAAGTGGTTGCATTTGCAAAGCTTGATCGGACAAATCCTTGCAATTCTGTGATCTTTTTTCCTATTTTATTGAGGTGAAAGCTAAGTTAGGAAAAGGCTAAGGATGTGTGCATGAATCAGTGTCAGAACCCAGAAAAGGGTTTTCTTTTCCATCTTTCACTCTCATGGTAATGAGACTGTGTTGTTGCTCATCTCCCACCCTCTGCAGAGCTTGGCTGTGCCCCCACCACACCCAGAAGATGATCTGCAAGGAAACCAGTCCGTGGAGCTTCTCAGGTCCTTGGAGGAGAGGGTGGAAGGACAACTACAGCAGGACACCAGCCGTGTACGTCTTCCCCGGCAGTGCTGGGCAGTAGACCAGTGCTGAGATAAGTGACAGACTGGAAGGGACTGGGATGCACATCTCTCACCCAGTTCTCTGAGTTCTGGGACCGCTCCTCCTGCATCTCAGAGGAGACCACTGCTTGGATGTGGGACATGGGCGGGAGGCTGGTGGCCTACCTTGTCTTCTGCATATGGTCAGGGAAATGTGAACCCCCCAGAGCCCTTGGCAAATGTTTTGTTGGTTAATTACCCACTTTGTTGGGGGGGGGAAAAAAGGACAATCTCTTTCTAATCTGAATCCATCTTATCTCAGCACCCATCCAATTCTTCGGGGCTTGGCCAATTGAATGGTCAATGATTCTCTTTTTTAAATTAAACTTACAATACTCCAGGGACAGTGCAGACCCCAGACAGTGAATTTACGATATGCCCCAACAAGCTATTTCCTTTTCCTTCTTACTGATGTCTCAGAATCGTCCACAGACCCTCAGGTTTCCCTGCGCAGCATTAAAAGTCTTTTAGACCCTAATGTGCACCCTCCAGTGCAGAGTCTGACTCCCTAAAAGAGGAGGATTTTGAGGTCTGAGCAGGAATTTGGGGACTTTCTCCATTTTAAGGACTCACAGACAAGAGCAAATTGTAATGTTACAAACCTTTGTGGGTCAGCTGAGCCAGGGGGATTGTCCCTTACCTCTTCCTTCAAGGTCTGCAAGACATTTTCCTCTTAAAACATTGAAGTGATTTGTTACAGCACCTCAGCTGAGGGCCAGCAGCAAAGAGAGAGGTTTCTTCCACAGCTAGGAGCCAGAGCTGCTTTACAAGCCCATGTATGCTTACCCTCCGAGCCACATTATATTATTTTCAGCACAGCTGGAGGGTGCATCCAGGCTGGTAGCAGCAGTGATCACAGCTCAGCTGATGCACAATAAGTTGTAGCGTTGCTGCAGTGTGGTTGTCTGAACCCTAAATCTCATTTCACTCTATTTTCCTCCCCTCTTGGGCATGCATTTTCTTCTAAGTGCCCAAACCATGCTCCACTGCCGCGTTCCAAACCCAGCACCCTCCAGTTTGAACACCATTGTACCCATAAGTGCGGAGTCCAGCCCATCTGGGTGACCCTGCCCCAACGCCACGCATTGGGTGACTCTAGCCCCAGTGATGGAGAGAGGGAGAAATGCATTCGTCCCGTGCAGGTTTGACACCTTTGCATACCGATCACAGAATGGTTTTTTGTTGGAAAGGACCTTAAAGATCATCCAGTTCCAACCCCCTGCCATGGGCAGGGACACCTCCCACTAGCCCAGGTTGCCCAAAGGCTCATCCAGCCTGGCCTTGAACCCCTCCAGGGATGGGGCATCCACAGCTTCTCTGGGCACCCTGGGCCACTGCCTCACCACCCTCATAGTAAAGAATTTCTTCCTAATATCTAATCTAAATCTCCC
>WKFP01014360.1:201274-228382 GCA_011057875.1 Pterocles orientalis
AACAGTGTATGTAAATGCCTGTCCAGTGACTTTGAATTACTTTTCCATTTGTGCTGATTTAATAGATGCAAAGTGGTTGCATTTGCAAAGCTTGATCGGACAAATCCTTGCAATTCTGTGATCTTTTTTCCTATTTTATTGAGGTGAAAGCTAAGTTAGGAAAAGGCTAAGGATGTGTGCATGAATCAGTGTCAGAACCCAGAAAAGGGTTTTCTTTTCCATCTTTCACTCTCATGGTAATGAGACTGTGTTGTTGCTCATCTCCCACCCTCTGCAGAGCTTGGCTGTGCCCCCACCACACCCAGAAGATGATCTGCAAGGAAACCAGTCCGTGGAGCTTCTCAGGTCCTTGGAGGAGAGGGTGGAAGGACAACCACAGCAGGACACCAGCCGTGTACGTCTTCCCCAGCAGTGCTGGGCAGTAGACCAGTGTGGAGATAAGTGACAGACTGGGAGGGACTGGGATGCACATCTCTCACCCAGTTCTCTGAGTCCTGGGACCGCTCCTCCTGCATCTCAGAGGAGACCACTGCTTGGACATGGAACCTGGGCGGGAGGCTGGTGGCCAACCTTGTCTTCTGCATACGGGCAGGGAAATGTGAACCCCACAGAGCCCTTGGCAAACGTTTTGTTGGTTAATTACCCACTTTGTTGGGGGGAGGGGAAGGACAATCTCTTTCTAATCTGAATCCATCTGATCTCAGCACTCATCCAATTCTTCGGGGCTTGGCCAATTGAATGGTCAATGATTCTCTTTTTTAAATTAAACTTACAATACTCCAGGGACAGTGCAGATCCCAGACAGTGAATTTACGATATGCCCCAACAAGCTATTTCCTTTTCCTTCTTACTGATGTCTCAGAATCGTCCACAGACCGTCAGGTTTCCCTGCGCAGCATTAAAAGTCTTTTGGACCCTAACGTGCACCCTCCAGTGCAGAGTCTGACTCCCTAAAAAGAGGAGGATTTTGAGGTCTGAGCAGGAATTTGGGGACTTTCTCCTTTTTAAGAACTCACAGACAAGAACAAATTGTAGTGTTACAAACCTTTGTGGGTCAACTGAGCCAAGGGGATTGTCCCTTACCTCTTCCTTCAAGGTCTGCAAGACATTTGCCTCTTAAAACATTGAAGTGGTTTGTTACAGCACCTCAGCTGAGGGCCAGCAGCAAAGAGAGAGGTTTCTTCCACAGCTAGGAACCAGAGCTGCTTTACAAGCCCATGTATGTTTACCGTCCAAGTCACATTATATTATTTTCAGCACAGTTGGAGGGTGCATCCAGGCTGGTAGCAGCAGTGATCACAGCTCAGCTGATGCACAATAAGTTGTAGCGTTGCTGCGGTGTGGTTGTCTGAACCCTAAATCTCGTTTCACTCTATTTTCCTCCCCTCTTGGGCATGCATTTTCTTCTAAGTGCCCAAACCATGCTCCACTGCCGCGTTCCAAACCCAGCACCCTCCAGTTTGAACACCATTGTACCCATAAGTGCGGAGTCCAGCCCATCTGGGTGACCCTGCCCCAACGCCACGCATTGGGTGACTCTAGCCCCAGTGATGGAGAGAGGGAGAGATGCATTCGTCCCGTGCAGGTTTGACACCTTTGCATACCGATCACAGAATGGTTTGGGTTGGAAAGGACCTTAAAGCCCACCCAGTTCCAACCCCCTGCCATGGGCAGGGACACCTCCCACTAGCCCAGGTTGCCCAAAGCCTCATCCAGCCTGGCCTTGAACCCCTCCAGGGATGGGGCATCCACAGCTTCTCTGGGCACCCTGGGCCACTGCCTCACCACCCTCATAGTAAAGAATTTCTTCCTAATATCTAATCTAAATCTCCCCTCTTCCAGTTTAAATCCATACCCATTGTCCTGTCACTACACACCCTTGTAAAAAGTGCTCCTGTGTGATGGAGGGAATGGTCTTTTTGAAAATACTCAGACACAGGATATCCACTACCTTAAAAAGTGAACTGAAAAATCCCTTGGATGTTTGCTTGCAGGTACAGGAATGGTTATTGCTAGGAACAGCATTAGGATATTTCTAGGAATAGAAATAAGGGGGTAGCTCAAAGTGGGGAGACCCTGTTGGAGAAAATCTCGCTCTGACTTAGGTAGTCTGCTGAACACTTGCTTCTGCTCCCATCGCTTTCTCCGTCTCCCGGCTGGCTCTGCAAATTAACCCTGCGCTGGATCACCAAGCTGGAACAATCACGGTTGCAGCAACCACGAGAGGGCTCCCAGCACAAACACACACACACCCCACTCCACGCACACATGTATGGAGATGGTGGCCTGGGCCATGAGCACCCATCAGCTTTGTTTCATCTCCTGGATGCATTTTTCTTTTTATTGGCCATGGTTAGACTGGAGAGAGACCTGGAAGCACAGAGGATGGAGCCCAAACCCCCTCATTTCTGCTGGCAGGGCTGCAGGACCCTAGTGGGAGATGTCCTGCTCTTGATCGAACTCAGCCCCTGGACCTGCACCCGTAGACCACGAAACTGGGGTGGGGGTGTCCCCAAATCTGTGGCTGTGTTTGAAAGGGTGGACTGTAGCCACGCTGGATGCTGTTTGGGAGAAGGCTCCTCAAGGCTTCACGCGTGCCCCTGCATGGAGTCATTTAATAAATCAGACCCACCACAGACACACCACTTTCTTCCTTGGTGAAACTGGGGTGACTCCTATTTTTTCAGTGTCCGGGAGCAAAGTGCATCTTGTGTGCCCAGACACTGTGGCCATGGCACTGGGAAGGAAAAAGGGACCCTGTGGCCATGCTAAGTGTGATGTTTCGACAGAAAGGAGAACTGTCCTCTGTAATCAGGGGCATAAAGAGTTAATTTAATCCCTGCATCCTAAAGACCAAAAGCAGACTTCTGTGTCCTGTTTGGAATGCCACTTTTTCTTTTTTTTTTTTAATTCTAAAGCCCAATGGGAAGTGCAGAGCAGAGCTGCAAAATTGATTTGTAGGTGGCTTATTTATCCCAGGAGACCTCAGACAGGACATTTTTTAGCCAAACTCAGGGTGCCTAAGATGGCTTGATTTCTGCATCGAAAAGGTTTCGTAAGAAGGATACACCAAATGTTAAAGGGCTCTTTAATTTTGCAGTGAAAGGCAGGAGAGCCAGAGGGAGGAAACTGAAGATTTATAATTCAGATGGGAAATGAGAGGTCAAGCTGATTAACCCCAGCAGCGGGCTGTATGGAGGTGGGACAAGGCAGCAACTGCCCGACGGTCGCTGCTTGAGTTATCAAGAGCAAAGCACAGGAAAGCTTGGGGAAAGTTTGCATTTTGGGTTTGTAGAGATGATCTCCTGCCCCATGGGCGCTGGTGGTCAAGATCCCGATGGATTGGTGCCATCAGATCAGTGCCATCCATCAGCGACGCTGCACCTAGATGTTTGGCAATAATCGTAGAATCCTAGAATGGTTTGGGTTGGAAAGGACCTTCAAGATCATCCAGTTCCACCCCCTGCCATGGGCAGGGCCACCTCCCACTAGCCCAGGTTGCCCAAAGCCTCATCCAGCCTGGCCTTGAACCCCTCCAGGGATGGGGCATCCACAGCTTCTCTGGGCACCCTGGGCCACCGCCTCACCACCCTCATAGTGAAAAATTTCTTTCTAATGTCTACTCTAAATTTACCCTCTTTTTTTTCCTCAGTTGCATTTGGTGTAAAATCTCCTTTATCCTCAGGAGGAGGCAAAAGCGTGGTTCAAAGGCAAGGAAACGGGAGCAGCCCCTCTGCTCCTGCAGCTCCCGCATCCCTTCTTCCCTGGTGGTCCCCGGAGCCAAACCAAACTCAGCGGAGGGCAGCTGGAAGGGAGTGAAATAGAGCTGGTTGTTTTCCCGTCAGCAGCAGCTGTAATCACGAATTTTACCTGTTAAAAGGTTCACGAGGCCCTAGAGAGAAGCAGCCCATAATAGCCCGAGAGCTTCATCTCTGAGCTGCAATTTCTGGCTGGCAGGAGTTAATGGGGGGAAGGAAATTAACTGATACAGAGATTCAGGATGAGCCCAGGTACACGTGCAAGAAGCCGTGTCCGCTTACTCCTTCCATGGATGAGACACTTCTTTGGCATTATAGGACCTTACCGGCCAGTTCCCATCTCCTCCATCTCCCAAATCCCCTGCAGTTAAGCTTACTCATTTTCAGAGTTAATTCAGATAAATGCCCCTGGTTCCCTCTGTGTGGATAGACCCACAGTCAATTTCCCTACCTGACATCATCTTGGACTTTTCTATTTCTCTCTTTCCCGTACCTCTTTCTTTGCAAGAATATTTTTTTTTACTCTTTCTTTTATATCCATTTTTCTTGTCCTAATTTTATATGTCCTTTCCTCCTTTTCTCCATCCTCTCTGCTTTCTTTTTTTTTTTACGCTGCCACCTGCCATCAGTAGATCGTGCCTTTCGAAAGCAGTAGCCTCTCTACTTCTCTTCGAGCTGCCTTATTGCTGGCATCTGCGAGCAGGAAACTGCTCAAATTGCGGAGGAATTGCAGAATGAAGGAGAGTTATTACCCCCTGCAATTTCCCACCACCCCGGTAAATGGCAGCTTGATGAGATTGCGATACCTACGGGTCACCTTCAAAACCTCGGCGAGGTCTCGGCAGCCCATGGGCTTGCCTCGCCGCTGCCTGGTGATGCTATCCGTGAATTCACAGAATATGAATTCAATTCCAATTCAACGGAATATGGACCCGTGCTAAAGGGCAGCGGCGTTGAGCGGTCGGTCTGCACGCAGATGAGATGTGACCCAGTGCAGGATGGACAAGAACATCCACGTGGTCTCATCTGATGGTTTCATCCAACCTACCCAGACCACCTCTGTGTAAGCCTCGGAGATGTTTCTACAACTTTTCCCCCCAAAAAAACACCCAAGTTGGGCACTCCACAGCCCCCACTGTGCCAGCACATCACTGGCTTCTCTTTTATTCCTCCTTCTATCATCCTCACCATCTTTCAGGAAAGAATTTAAATTTTAATTGGAACAATTTTTTTTTTCCTTATGTATTTTGGTGAGTCAGAAACTTCCTGGGTTCATTAGCCACTGGGTGAAACTCATCTGTCTAGTTAAAATCCAGCAAAACAGGATTATCATCCCTGCAAACCTGACAGCACAATGTCCAGGGCTGGAGTAACCAACATTTCTTGGAAATCCTTCATTTAGGATTTGCTCTCCCTTAACTTTAACCACCTAGAAGTCCCAACACATACTTCTAGATTAAATTAAGTAGGGTGAGTCCATGTCTTTGTTTCTGAAAAAAGTAAAAATTTTTAAAAAGTGGGAATATTGCTAAATAACTGTATTCTATCCTGAATTTTCCCTCTCTTTCACGTGCTTCTGGCACGACTCTTGGGGTTTGGGTGCAAGGCGGTCCCCAGATTTCTTCTGTTATAAATTAATTCACTGGTTTTTTTGCTTTCATATCAAAACCTTCACCAAAGCTGCGCTGCAGTGCTCCCACTGTGTGGTTCGAGGAATAATTTGTGTCAACTGAGCTATGCAGCAGCTACCTGGATAAATATTATAATTTTTACAACAGCAAGTAGATAATTTACTGTTGCTATTATGGAAAAGGACAAACAATTTGTCATCCAGGCCAGTAACTATTTGTACAAGCTTTATTCTATGTGCCTTAAATATATATATCGGCCAAAATCATGAGCACTGCAAACATCAGCAAGAGGCAGATTAACGTGTAGACGTTTATAGGCATTAGGGGCTGTGTTATTCCAATCAGATTTATTGGGTACATTAAACACATAGCAGGTGTGTTACCTGGACATGAGTGGTGCAGGGAGGTATGTAAAGTTCAAAGTTGCAATATTTTAGGTGTGTTTTTATTTCTTGGAAATAGAAGTAAATTAATTGCACGGTGCTAAATAATATATATATGTGTTATTGGTATATATATAATATGAAGTGTTCAGCAGGATGTTGTTTGCCTTACCGTAGGAAAATATGAATTTAGATGATGGCTCTGCACTCCCAAGGCATGTCAGAGCCAGAAGATCTGCCACGCATGAGAGACACATGGTAAAGACCCCGTTCCACCGTGGTGGCCTCGGGCTGGCTTGTGTGCAAGAGCAGAGCCACCGGCGCGATCCAGGAGGAAGCGGTGACCCTTCCTTGATGGCTCCATCACAGGTTCATCCCCCCGGTGCTCCGGGAGCTCGGAAATCCCTCTCTGGATCTACGGTGAGTGAGGACATCATAGAAGGGTGTCTTCAAACTGGAAGAGGGGAGATGGAGATGAGATCTTGGGAAGAAACGTTTTCCTGTGCGGGGGGTGAGGCAGTGTCCCAGGTTGCCCAGAGAAGCTGTGGATGCCCCATCCCTGGAGGGGTTCAAGGCCAGGTTGGATGAGGCTTTGGGCAACCTGGGCTAGTGGGAAGTGTCCCTGCCCATGGCAGGGGGTGGCACTGGATGATCTTTAAGGTCCCTTCCCACCCAAACCATCCTGTGATTCTGTGATGCAAGGTGAACCCCAATTGCCCACTTGTGCAAAGTCACGATGAATGTGAGGAGGGTGAAAGGTTGTTGCTAAATATTAATAAATAAGGCAAGAAACAGAAGCCGTCTTTCTTGGCAGAGCGGATTGTTCTCCCTGGATCTGGCGAGGGAAACACAATGCTCAGAAAACAGAAGTGGAGAAAATCAAACTTAATCAATGAGGGAACATAATAACCTGGTTCATAGGGAAAGCAGCACTCTTGTGTCCTGAGAGTTTAGAAGATATTTGTATATCCCTGTAGATATTTATGTATATTCATAAACACGCGTGTCTGTGACACACCTGCACAATTGTCATAGATCTACGGAATGGTTTGGGTTGGAAGAGACCTTTAAAGGTCATCTAGTTCCATGCCCCTGCCATGGGCAGAGACATCTTCCACTAGATCAGGTTGCTCAACCTGACCTTCAATGTTTCCAGGGATGGGGCATCTACCACCTCTCTGGTCAACCTATGCCAGTGTTTCACCACCCTCAGCATAGAAAAATTCTTCCTTAAATCTAGTCTGAATCTACCCCTTTTAGTTTAAAACCATTACCCCTCGTCCCATTGCTACAGATCCTACTAAAAAGTCTGTCCCCAAATTACATCGCCAACTTTAACACAATATTCCAGAAACGGAAAGTCGAGAGGAGCCTGGAGGCCACCCCAGGTCTGCCCAGGGGCACTTTGATGGGGGTCTCCTGATCTGTGTCAACACCCAGCTTCCACATGGGATGCCTTCAGCCTCTCCACTAGCTGGCCGACATCCTTCTACTCAATTTTTTTTTAAGGCTTAGGGGTGACACATTTGTCCAGCTGCTCTCCCATTTTCCTCTCTTCTTTTTTCAATCCAAGGCACACCCGGGCCCTCATCGCCCAAGGAGAATTAAGGTATGGCATCCACGCTGTACTCCTCTTATTGCAGCTGCATGTGGTGAGGATGCAGCTGGTCCTTCCTTCCATCACACCATATCTCAGCCCCATTCTGTATGTGGCATTTTTGTCTTACAGAAGGAGGAATCTGGCACAGCAAACCCACCCTTCCATGGCCAAAAGGTCGGTGCTTTTGTTTCACCTTTTAAAGCAGATACCCAGTGACACTGGGGGGAGGCAGGGTGGTGATCCATCTCCCAGAACAATCTAATTTGGAGGCTGAGGAATCACGGGTGAAAATTGCCCAGGCTAGTGGGCTCAAGGGGTAGTAATCAACAGCTTGGGCCATTGGTAATGAGCAGAGATCCCAGGCTCCAAGCTTTCACAGCTGATCCAAACATGGGGGTTGTGTTTTGGGACTCCTTAACCTCTCCTCTGTGAGCTTCTCCTATCTCACTTAAACTTGTGGCATGTTTTAACATCTGCAGTAGCCTGAGGCGTGGAGACCCTCAGCTTACTGCTCATATCTGGACATTACTCTGCAATTTATGGTCTCTCTACATTTCCACTGCACAGGATAGGAGGGACAGGGTTAATCATAGAATCCCAGGATGGCTTGGGTTGGAAGGAACCTTAGAGATCACTGAGTCACAACCCCCCTGCCATGGGCAGGGACACCTCCCACTAGCCCAGGTTGCCCAAAGCCTCATCCAGCCTGGCCTTGAACCCCTCCAGGGATGGGGCATCCACAGCTTCTCTGGGCACCCTGGGCCACTGCCTCACCACCCGCACAGGAAAACATTTCTTCCCAAGATCTCATCTCCATCTCCCCTCTTCCAGCTCAAACCCCTTCCCCTTGTGCTGTCCCTGCACCCCCTGATCCAGAGCCCCCCCAGCTCTCCTGTAGCCCCCTTTCAGCACTGGAAGGTGCTGGAAGGTCTCCCCGGAGCTGCACACCCCCAACTCTCTCAGCCTGTCCTCGCATGGGAGCTGTTCCAGCCTCGGACCATCTTCATGGCCCCTGAGGACATCCTTGATCTGGTTTGGGAATGCAGGTGGTAGAAATGAGGAGTTCCAAATATTGCAATGCATGTTTACGATTGGGGATGTTGCCTGCTGTTTTCCAGGGAGAAATGGGAGCTCCAGGAGCCCGTGGAGACAAAGGAGAAAAGGTACCGATACCGCTTTTCTGGCCTGAGCCTCTGGGACCAGGAGAAGGCTCTCTGTGCTAAGAGCGTCTGGAAAGGGAGGGGCAGCTGATGGAGAGGACATTCAGGGTCTAGGGCAGACTGTGCCAATGTAAATTGCGGTTGCCACAGTCCCACTTTTATCGCTGAACCTGGCTGTGTGTTTCTGTTCCCTGCCTTCCAGCAACACTAACATGCATCTGCCACATGCACTAGAGTAAATGCAAAAATTCAGAGGGTTTTCCTGATGTTCACTTTCTGCTGGATCAGTGAACTGAACCAGGTGACAGAGAGTCACAGAATCACAGAATGGTTTGGGTTGGAAGGGACCTTAAAGACCATCCAGTTCAACCCCCCACCATGGGCAGGGACACCTCCCACTAGCCCAGGTTGCCCAAAGCCTCATCCAGCCTGGCCTTGAACCCCTCCAGGGATGGGGCATCCACAGCTTCTCTGGGCACCCTGGGCCACTGCCTCACCATCCTCTGGTTTAAATGGGCTACCAGCATCCTGGGGACATGGGCATGAGAAGGGAGGGAGGGGAAGTGGCTGGAAGGTGGATGGTTTTTGTCTTGCAGGGGCAGCCTGGGGAGATGGGGGAACCTGGAGAAAAGGTGAGCTGTGGAGTCGGGATCAGCAGCTGGAGCAGGACAATATTACCAGCTAAGTGGCTCAAATCCACGCTGGGGATTGCCATGGGAATGTCAAAACCTATTGGGTCAGCCCAGTACTCCACCTCCTTCCTGGGAGAAGTGTGGCTCTGTGTTAGGGCATTTGGCTGTTCCTCGGTCATGCAGCAACTGCCCACATCCTCTGGGGAAAGGAGGTGGAGGTCAGAAGGTCCAGTTGCTCCATGCTGGCGTAGACTGGGAGCACAACTGGAAACCTTTGCTCTTGCTCAGGGTTACTCTGAGGCCGTAATTCACACGACCTTCTTGCACACGCTTGGTAACTCTCTCTTTATTTCATAGGGCATCAAAGGAGACAGAGGTGAAAATGGTCAAAAGGTAAATAACAACATTGGTACCACCGTCAGAGATGTCTCTTAAACCATGAGAATTTGCCTCCTGCTCTCCCTCTATGGATTTTTCTCCTTTTGCCATACCTAACCTCCTTATCTCAGGGGAAAGTGTCCACATAACCTCCTGAGATAGGGACTCAGATTAACCAGTCACTCCCTGGGGACCCAGCATCTCTCTGTTGACTGGGGAGGGACTGCAGATGACTCACCTAGACGGGATTCCCACCTTATAAATGAGTAATGTCAGAACATGGGAGTCTCACCCAAACCACTCTGTGCTAAAGCTGTTTAAATGTTGTCAGGAGCTTTGTCTCTCCAGGTCAGAAAAGACTTCCCATCATCTAGAGGAGAAGTGGGAGCAGTTCTGGGGGTCTTTAGTTGGTTGTCCAAGGAGCAGCATGAAGCAAGCTCTCATTGTGATGGGCTCACAGTGGAAGGAGTGATCTGGATTTTTCTTTTCACAGGGAGAACCAGGAATTGGGTTCAGAGGTCCCGTTGGTCAAGCTGGGTCACCTGGATTTAGGGTAAGCCTTTCTTCTCTTCTAGATAGGACCTTACTTGTTTTTTTGGTTTTTTTTCTCGGTCTTTCTCTTTGTGCTCCTTGATTTCCATCACTGGGTGTGAAGCACTCAACTGGCTGGGGCTACAAAGATAAAGCACCAAAGCCAGTCCCAGCCTGGGAAGGTGGGAACACCATCACATAGTTCTGGGACAGAGGGAGTGCTCTGTGTCCTCCAAAGGGCCATTTCAAAGCAGGTGAGGTCCAGAGGATAAATACCGTAGAATCATAGAGTGGTCTGGGCTGGAAGGTCATCTAGTCCATCTAGTCTAGTCTAGTTTGAAGGTCATCTAGTCCAACCCCCCTGCAGCGAGCAGGGACATCTTCAGCTAGATCGGGCTGTGAAATATGGCTGTGAATGGAGTCCAGGCAATTGTGGTCTCAGCAGAGATGGGTTTCTGCAATCCCTTAGACATTGCAGGTCTGCAGGGTTTGAATTCACTGCAGAACTCTGAAGGTCTGCAGGTCACCGCCTAGCAAGCCATGGTTTCTCCAGCCCTAGGACCTCTCTTAGAGACCAGGGCTGGAGGGGATGTCCCCAGATCTGCATACGGGTCATACGAATTCAAGGAGACACCCCACACTTTCTCCAGAACCTTTGTGGGGAGAGCAGTTTAATCCCACCTAAGATCTAAATTCCTTGTGATGTACTCAACAGGGTGAGCCAGGAGCCCCAGGACCTCCAGGAGCTCAAGGCATCCAGGGAATTCGCGGCAACGCCGGCACCCCTGGGTCACAGGGGGACAGAGGGGCTCCGGGTCTGCCTGGGATGCCAGGACAGAAGGTAGGTGGGATGTGCTGTGGGAACTGCATGTGTCGTGTTAGCCACCTCGAGCTGAGAACAGCGACGGTCCTACTGATGCTGGATGTCCACTGTGGGTCAAGGTCCCACCTCTGCAGGTCTCCAGGCCCTGAGCCTATACATAGTGAAGAAAATCAGGAACAAACCTGGTTGTAAAAGGAGAGGTAACAGCATCAGACCAACTGATGTCATTGGGGAAAAGAAAAAACAGGCCAAAAGGCTTGTTGCAGGGAGATGTCATATAGAACCACAGAATGGTTTGGGTTGGAAGGGACCTGAAAGATCATCCAGTTCCAACCCCTAGCCCAGGTTGCTCAAAGCCTCATCCTTCAAGCAATGGATAAGTCTCCTTGGAGGGACATGAAGGCTTAGCTGGAGGTTGGGTGGGAGACACCAATGTCCCTAAACCCAAGGTCTCAGTGTAGCTGGAGTCCCTCCTCCTCAATGACAAGAAGCCCCCAGGGGGAGCACCTAGAGGCACCAGCTCCTGCTTTCTGCCTGGATGGGGGAAAGCATGACCTTTCCGTCTGAGTGTTCTCCTCCTTGAAGGATTTTGTTTTCAAGGGGGAGCGTGGGAAGAGAGGCCGGAATGGATTCACTGGACCCGCGGGACCATCAGGATCCCCAGGAAAAGAGGTGACTTTTGTACATCATCCCTGTGTTTTTTTGAGCAGCAGAGGGATGGCTGGGGAGAGAGGCTGAGGCTTTGGGACCTGGGCGGGGTGTGCTTTCATCCTTTTGGGGCACTAGGACAGGAGACCACCAAGGACATGCAAAGTCAAGATTTTTCTTCTATTCTGTTTTCCTCACTCTACAGGGGATTCCTGGGACACCCGGACCCAAAGGCAACAAGGTGAGTGCCAGCCTGCCAGGCAGGTCACAAGTAGCTGAAGTTCTGGGGTGGCAATGGGACAGCCCACTGCCCTCCCCTGGCTCCTTATCCCTCACCCCATCCAGCCATTTCATCCACATGCCCTTCTTTCCCATGGTTGCTGGAGCATCCTCCAGAGTCAGCAGCAACAATTCAATGGAAGTGAGTCTTCTGACTTCTTCTGGGACTTTTAAATCACGGTCAACCTAAATAGCAATCATGTGGTGTGGTGTCCTTGCTCTGAATGAGACCTTGAGTGTTCTCTGATCTGCAGGGAGAAATCGGCGTTGGAGCAGTTGGCCCAAGAGGTCCCCGTGGACTGCCTGGCCCTCGGGTAAGTCCTTCCATAAATGTTCCTGGCTTGGCTTGATGCACCCTCTCTCTTTTGGAGACAGCTTTATACAACCATCACCAGCTATCTTAGAAGATGCCTAAAGGGTTGATTTCAGAGCCCTCCTTATTTTTTCACCAGCCAGATTTGGAGGTGATGGACACTTAGACTCGTTCCCCTCTTCCCTCCTGTTGTCCTGGCAGAGGGAAACCATCTCCCGTGATCCTTGGGGCAGCAACGTTCACTTTTCCTCATGCTGTTGAGAAGTTTTGGTCTCTTTCTGGCAAAGACCCCAGGGAGACCCTCTTGAGCGGTGATCAGAGGCCATGTTTCAATTTGCTGCTTCTGTGGCTGTTCCATAAACCGAATAAACTGATTTTTATGCCGCAATCCATTTAGACAAACTCCCCATCTGCCAGCAGAACTGTTCAGTGAGGCCCCTGAGACAAAACACTTAATGAGAATGTCAACAGCTGTGAAAGGTCTGGGGTAAACCTCGCGCAAGCTTCATTATCTGAAGGAAATGATGAAATAATGTTTCTGCTCTTCTGACTCCGGCATAAATCTAAAGTGACTCACAGAATCTCAGATTACATCGGCTTTATGAGCTAAATTCAGCCTCGCAGAATGATGCCTAAGTCTAGGCATCCTAAAGGCAGGTGAGTCTTGTAGGATCTACCTGGGGAGGTCATGAAAGGTCTGCGTAGACCCACCAGCACAGCTGTCCCTTGTAGCAGGGTTTATAAGGATTCAATAGGACACTTCAAGGCTCAGAAGAAGGTCTGTAACATCAGGAAACCACAGCTGAGTGTGAGGGTAAGCCTCACGTTGGTCTCCAAAGGCACAAGTGACTGTTGAGCAGTTGACTGGTGGCTTCTTCCTTCTGAAAGTCAATGGTGTGAGTTCCAGGTGAATTCCTGGCTGCCTTATTTATTGTGGTGAGTCCTGCTGAAATCATGTTCAGCAATGAGCGATCAATGTGCAGAAAAGCTACCAAGCCCTCTAATCAGGGGGAAGAAATCTCTCTGTGTCCTAGGAACATATCAGACCTCTGTCCCTTGTTGCACATGCCTTTGATGGGTGTCTGTTCATCTTGGGGAGGGACACACCAGGTCATCAGATGGTTTCTTCTGAGCTAGTCCTACCACGGCCTCTCTGTACCAAAAGGAGAGGAAGAGACGCCCTTTTGGAGTGATTTATGTCGTGCTAAATCAGGTGCGGATCATCTCACCAATGCCTGTTTCTCTCAAGGACTGAGAAGATGAAGCTTGAAGCTTCAGTCTGACCAAATCATTGTTCTCTAAACACTGCGGTGTCCTACCTGCAGATGATCTCAAGCCCTTTAGGCTCTTTGATCCAGATCTATAGGAGCATTAAGGCACCTGATCCTGGTGGAGATATAAGTGAAGAGCTTGGACGACTCCTTTGAGGGTCTGGGCTTCTCCATGCTTAATTCCTGCTGTCCCCTGTGGGATGGTTTGTAGGGTTGGGACTGTGTGTGTTGCATTTTTCTTTGCTGATGGCCATCACTACCCGTCTCCATCCTTAACAGGGTGACGAGGGCATCGTGGGAGTCCAGGGCCCCACTGGCACGATGGTGAGTGTGGAAATAGCCCCAAGGGTGAACCCAGGGCTGGACAAATCCCATGGGAAATGAAAAAAAATAAAATGCATTGATGCTTTCAGTGGGAAACAGAGACTTTGGGAACCTGAATTCCGGTGTTGCGTTGGGATGAGTGAGGGTAAATCCCGTAGGCAGCTGTGAGACATGTCACGCAGAGCACGATGGCTTCACGCTCTTGTCCATTTGTCTGACTCATCTCCAGGCAGCTTTTGAAGTCCTCCTATAATATCACTCCCTCTCCACTCTTCTTTGTCGGGTCTGCTTGACCCGGATGAGTTTCAGGGTCTTGTCCTGTTGTAAATTCCCTTTTCACTGATAGGTGACTGAGCCAGGGGAGACGCAGACCACAGCCGGTATCTTGACAAGCACCTTCTTATTTATTAGACTGTCATCTCTAATGGAATGAATCTGTTATTACAACTTTATGAAGTTCCTCAGACAGCCAAGGGTGGCTGCAGTAGCAGTTTTCACCCTGGGATCTCATCCCCATTCTCAGCAAAACTGACCCTTACACCGTGAAAATGTCAGAGCAGCAGTGCAAGGCACCAAGGCTTGGAAAAGTCCAAGTTTTGTGCCCATTGGGAAAAGTCTGTGCTCCCTCTCCCCCCTGTCCATCCTGTCCGTGCCCACCCCTGCGATGAGGTGCCAGTTCTGCAGGTGGAAGGTGCCACCTCTCTGCATATCCATGGTGGTCACCAGTCCCCAGTTTTACAAATGGGTGACCACCATGGCTCTTCAGCTCTCCAGGTCTGGTTCCCATCCCGGCTCTGTCTCCAGGGGCTCTGACCTGCCCTGAGGGACACCTGGGGATCCCCATCACCTCCACCTAGGAGGAGCCCTCTGGGACCAGCCCTTCCCCTACGCTCTCTGAAAGGTGGGGGCTGCTTCTGGTTGACGTTAAGGGTACAAAAAATCACAGTAGGTGGCTTGCAAAAATGGAGGAGGTTGGATACATTTACACATCTTCCAAGAGATCCTGAGTTGTGCCCAAGGCCCAATGGTGGGCAGAACCTTAAATTTTCTCTTTGCATCAGTGTAATTTACTTTTCCTCAAATTACTCCAAGGGGGAAGGAAAGGAGAGTAGGGGCTCCTGTACTGGTCCTGCCAGCAGCTTCTCCATGGTGGACCCCATCCTTGGAGTGGAGGCTGCTCTTTCCTAACACCTTCCCCCGCTAGTATTTACCTTCACGTGTTGTTTTTATCTTCTTGCAGGGTCCAAAGGGCTACCCAGGTGTGAAAGGCGAAAGAGTAAGCAACAATCATCCTACCTACACCGTGTCTTGGAGGAAGAACCGTTGCAGGGAGCCTTCCTCTGCTGCAGCCCCCTCGGCTGATGTCCCCGTTATAACAGCTGGGATAATCCCAGCATCTTCTAGGGGTGGAGTGGGAGGGGATGTCGATCAGTGTGTGGAAGTGTGTGGTGGCATTAGCAGCCCCATGATGTCTTTATGCATGCCTAGCTCCTTTTGGGAGGAAATTTGGGAGTTTGGACAGAAAGGGACCCCTGCTATAGAATCATAGAATCATGGAATGGTTTGGTTTGGAAGGGACCTTAAAGATCATCCGCTTCCAACCCCCTGCCGTGGGCAGGGACACCTCCCACTAGCCCAGGTTGCCCAAAGCCTCATCCAGCCTGGCCTTGAACCCCTCCAGGGACGGGGCACCCACAGCTTCTCTGGGCACCCTGGGCCACTGCCTCACCCCCCGCACAGGGAAACATTTCTTCCCAAGATCTCATCTCCATCTCCCCTCTTCCAGCTCAAACCCTTTCCCCTCGTCCTGTCCCTGCACCCCCTGATCCAGAGCCCCCCCAGCTCTCCTGTAGCCCCCTTTCAGCACTGGAAGGTGCTGGAAGGTCTCCCCGGAGCCTTCTCTTCTCCAGGCTGCACACCCCCAGCTCTCTCAGCCTGTCCTTGCATGGGAGCTGCTCCAGCCTCGGACCATCTTCATAACCCCCTGCAACATCCCACTTGCAACCCTTGGGAAGTGCAGGACTGAGAACTTTCCCCCAGGTGTAAGGGATGTGCAGTGGGACGCTGGAGGGAGAGAGCCACATACAGCTCTGCCACTCAGAAGTTCAAGTGTGATTTTAAAGCTTTTCTCCCCTCTCCTGACCCCACCTGGTCCTTGCAGCCTCCCACTTCTCCTGCTGTCACCGCACGTCTTGAGCACTGGAGAAGGTTATGAGATACCATCAGGAATGAGTCCTACCCTTCAGCCTCATCTACCATGCCTATTATAAAAAAAAAAAATATTCCAGGAACAGCTACTATTTCATCCACTCTCAGTAAAGCATGCCAGATTTGAGGTTGAAATCTGGGAAATCCTATATTATATAGGATGCCATCCCACCCTAGATGTAGTGTAGGGACATCCCTGCAGCATGGAGATGCTACATCCCATTGGGAAACCAAAATCCAGCAATAGCTCCACATCGTGGGTGTGCTGAGCACAGAGTCAGGCAAACCACTTCAGTCCTTTTTTTTTTTTTAATTTTTGATTTTTTTTGTCAATGCAATAAATTCTAGTTATGGTAAGCTAATCATTTCTCAAAAAGTCTGGAGGAACTGACTTCCAGCTGTGATAGATCTTAGGGGCTTGGAGTGTGAATCCGTGGATTGAGCAACACAAGAAGAGGGAGAAAAAATCACTCACTGTCTTTTTTATTTTTTTCTTTCCTCTGTTCAGGGTGATCGAGGACTTCTGGGACCCAAGGGAGAAAGAGTAAGGACATTCCAGATTTTGACTTTCTGGGACAGATGGAGTAAAAGGTTTTCAGGATTTTATAGCTACCAGTGAGCAGATGGACAGTTATTTAAATGAGTCAGTGATCTTACAAGGTAGAAGCATAAATGGTAAAAATAAATTATGTGTATTTTCAAATATCTGGGGTCTTAGTGATTTTTATAGGATTCATATCACTCCATGTGGGTGAGCGTAGCCCATCCAGCGTGCAGCGCTGAGCAAGGTGCCCAGATGATGGGAAGAAGAAGAAGTTTTTCATTCTAGTAGGAGTTTCCCTTGTTACAACTTGTCCTCTCACTGTGTGCCTCCAAGAAGAGCCTGGATCCATCCTCTCTACATTGTACACCCACGTAGGTAGGAGAAGACAACATGTGGGTGCTACTCCCTCCTTCTCGGGGGTCTCCACCAGTTTCAACCCACTTTGTCGATGCCATCCTTGCACTGGACGCACCTCTCCGGGTTGAGCTTGCGTGAGAGTTTTGATGGGATCCCACCAAAAAAAAAAAAAAAAAAAAAGTCATTTTGGCAACTATTTCCTGAGGCACAGAAATGCCTCCTGTGAATGGCGGGAGGAAGAAATTTTCCACTGATTTTTTGGTATAACCAGATGACCCCAAAGCATACCGCAATCTTAGAAAAACCTGAGCTGGCTCATAGCAGGTAATAGGAAAATAACTCCCCGAGTGCTTCTGGAAAATGCACAGAAAATGCTGAACTTCTGCCCGGTGTTTTGTTAACTTCCTTCCTGGCTGAAATAGCTTGTTAGAAAATGAGTTTTAGAAAAACCTACATGACGATTGTGCCTTTGAGTCATGCGGGTATTAAACGATTAAGGCTGATTTGTCTCTGAGGAAGCAGCTTTCAAAGGGGACTTGCTCCAGAGACGAGTCAATTCTTCATCTGCTTCATGAAGAGGCCCCAAAACACTTTCCAAGCTGAAGGAATGTGTAATGCATTTTCCAAATGTGTAATGCATTTTATTCCTTTATTAAGGAATAAAATATAAAGAGGAGTGTGAGATAAAACAGGAGCAAGGGAACAGTTGGCTTGGGTTTGTTCCTCATGATTGCAGCTTAACTCTCTTTCTAACTCTCCCTTGATCAATACAGGAGTAACTGTGCGATTCCCAGAGCCTGTGCTCCGTGTTGGATTAAACTACAGGATTTTTTTTCTCCCTTTTGTCCCCAAAATTGATTGAGCTGCATCCCGTCTCCACTAGTGACCCTCCAGAGCAGGGAAGCAGGAGGGTGTGTTAAGCCACAGTTTGCTCAGGGTCCTGCGGTGATGGTTGGATAAACTACAAAAGTTTGTCAAAGTTTGGGGAATAAGCAGATGTGTGGTTGTTAAGACTCCAGCAGCAGGGCGCAGTCGCCCTGAGCAGAGCTGTTTGCAACGCTGAAGGGAGCTGGTGTGAAAGGATTCCTTTTCCGATGGGCTACGGTTGCCCATTAGAAGGTGGCTTCATCCCTCCTCTGTCCGGACTATGGACAGCATCACCACTTTGGAGACACAGCCGTTGCTTTGCCAGAGCAGAGCCATTTCTTGCACAGCAATAACCTTGTCACAGCTTCTCCACTCTCTGGGGAGCAGAATGTCCCTCCTCAACTGCTGAGCTGACAAATAGACTTGGCATGGATGTGGCCATGGGGTTACTGCGTGCCTGTAGCTACTGGCTCTCTTGGGATAACAATCTGGGGGTCCAACCTTCCAAAAACTACCTCTGAGGGGTACACTAAGTGCCATGCCCCTTCCTTAGCTTCAACTGTAAATCAGGACACCGTGAGTAGACTGCTTCTCCATCCTGCCTATGGCCAACTCTCACGCCTGGGAAGAGATGCAAAACTTGACGTCCTGAGTGACGTGCAGTGATCAAGGAGCTGAGCCACCACGTCAGATGGGGACCTGTCCCACCACTGACAGCCTCAGATCAGGAATAGAACCCCAGGGCCATGCCGTGCACGGCTCCATTTCCAGCCATGACAAGAGCATCTTGCCATGAGCAAGATGTCACTGTCAAACTTCAGAATTTCTTGAAGTTTTCTGTTCACGTTCATCATCCAGCTTTTAATTAAGGATGACTAACCTTAACAATTAACGTTGTTCTGTGGAGCATACATACCTTCCCTGGCGTATGGACCACAGTTTGGGAAATGCTTACCTTCATTGCAGAGGCGTGAATGACCATTTTTCCCATCACAGCAGATGTGGTTCCATCCAGCGGGAACCCATGGGTTCATGTGTCACCAGGTGTCTACATCTCTCTGTGTCTCCTCTCTCCAGGGTGATCCCATGACTATTTTTGGACCCCAGGGCTATAAAGGCAGCAAAGGGGATCCTGTAAGTTTGACTTTTTAAGACATTCCTCTTCCCCTGTTGGTGGCATCTGCACCGGGCAGAGCTTGGGATAAGTGTTGCAAAGCTGGGACTGTCCAACAGAGAGGCACAATACACTCATTTCTGTCTTATTTTTCAGGGTGACCAGGGCTTGCCAGGTTTTGATGGAGACAAAGGCGAGAAGGGAGAGGATGGGCCAGTAGGAGAAAAGGTATGAACCTCCCGATGCAACTGAGAGAGACAGCAGAAGTTGTGTGAGGAAGGGACCGATATCTCTGCATCCTCCCTTCCCGCGTGCCGGATGGAAAATGCCGTGCGAGGACACGCTCTCCCAGCTGTTCCCACAGAAAGGGGGAAGGATGATGCTGGTCTGGGGCTTGGGAATGCCATACACGTCCAGTTGACCAGATGTCAAATCTGTAGATGTGGAACCAAGTAAAGTTGGTGTCTGCACTATGGGATCACTTTGGGAAAAGTGACCATTTAGTTACTGCAGCCCCGCAAGAGTCCCACATCTCCCTCCAAGAGCTTGCCGTGCTACTTCGAACCCTGCAGTCCTTGTGACATTTTTGTTCAGGCTTGTTTGACTCCTCTGTTCCTGCTCTTCACACAGGACTGTCCCCTGGGCGGTGGCAGAGCGAGTCACCTGCTCCTCCGTCAGCCTTTTTGCTCTTTGAAAGCATCTTATGGAGGTCTCAGGTCCCAACCCGTCACCACTCTGCTGGGAGGAATCACGTAACTCTCCCACCCTCTGACTGAGTCACAGATTAAATTTCCATGTGCTAATCATCCTGATTTTCATATTATGTTAATGCTTTTTCGCTCCAAAAGTCTGACCCAGGATGGAGACTCTGCTGAATCAATCCAAGTACCTACAACAGCAGCATCCCTGTCTGAGCTCAACACCCAGCTCCTGTTATTTCCCATGGAGACCTGGATAACCAGTGTAGTTCAGGCTGGGAATTGCCCTACCCAGCATGGGTATCTCCCTTGTGAAAGGGAAAATCATGTCCTTACCATGACTGATGGCACTGGTCAGGTCCCCAGAGACTGTAAAGGAAACCTGTGGAGATGCTTTCATGGGTGACACCTGTTTTTTAAGTCAGATATCTGTCAGATTGCTCTCTAAGAAAAAAAAAATATATATATGTATATATAAGCACCTCCTAAAGCAAGAACACCTCTTGGATGAGTATCTGAGTGACTTTGGATGGAGTATCTCCACCATGAGTAAGACCCACACAGGGTCTTGTACTTGAGTGCTTGCAAGGAGGCTTTGCGACCCTTTTCTGCTTGTTTTCCTTCAATCCCCATCACCGGGCACTGAGTCTCTCACTAGACAGTTCACTGAGATTTCTACCAAGCTATTTACAGCTGGTGGACTTTTTTCTGGCTTTCTTCTTTCTTTCTACTGGATGCCATAAGAACCTTTGGGCTCCTTGGGGCTGGTCTGCTATAGAAATTGTATATTTTGTCATCTTCTCTGCCATCTCCATGGTTTTTCCACTGGCCTTTCTCATGGAATGGGTTGACTTCAAGAGCAGTAGGTATATATAAAATATATCTGACAAGGATTTTAAAATTTTAGGGAGTCAAAGGTGAAGCTGGCTCCAAGGGAGTGATGGGGCTTTTTGGAACAAGAGGACCGGTGGGACAGAAGGTGAGTCCAGTGAGCACCTATGTTAAGGCATCCCTTTGCATGAACTGATGTGTAAGGTCCCATCACGGTTTTCTCCCGGCGCTTCTTCTCCAAAATTGCTGATTGAAATGTTATGGGGCTACCAGAGAGCAGAAGTAGTTGCACTTTTCCAGCAGGAAAGACTTCTCCCATTTTTTTTCACTCTGCAGAGACCTCTGGCATATTTCCTGGGGTAAAATGGTCAATAATGACTCACTGAAATGTCAATATTCATGTGTGAGGTGTGAGCTGCTGTCTTAAGCCATAGTTATAGTCAATGGAGATGAAGGGTTCCATCCAATTGTCCTGCTGAAATGTTTGGGGAATCCTACCTACCCCCTCCATCTGCTGTCCCCAAAGGTCCCCTTGTCTCCTCTTCCACCACTGGAGGTACCTCCTCCAGCAATCCCCATTTCCAGAGGAAATGCAGCTCTTCCCCATGGTAACCCATCACTTCTTTCCTTTCAGGGGGAGCCAGGAGAACCAGGCTTGCCGGGCTCTGCCGTAAGTTGGAGCATGTTTCTCTGCCTTTGAGAGTCTTGGGTTTCTACTACCGGTCCTCTCCCCACGGCCACGTGTGGGTCGCGGGGTGGGATAAGGTGGGATAAGGTGATGCTGGCTCGGTGCTGGTCCACAAAGCCCACGTTCAAAGAGGCTTTGCTGGAAAACCAGCCATGGGCAGGGGGGACCACAGCTGGAGGGATGTTTTAATAAGGTGTTGCATTTTGCATCAAGGAGCACATGAAATATGCATTTATTTATTATTTTTTAATGCCTTTAGCATATTAGGGGGCATTGCCAGACACGAACAGATGATGTCTCGTGTTCAAATGGCTTAAGAATTGTGACTACGGGTTGTGTATCCCATGAGAAATTTATAAATCCTTAATAGACTGGACTGCGAGCGGCTATTCTGAGTGCTCCGTGGGTGCGTGTTGCTGGCCAGAGGGAAAGCAGTTATGCTAAAGGACCTGAATAATCTCTGAGTTCTCCAAAAAAAAGAGAAAAAGCTATTTTGGTATTTTGGTTTCACTGCAATGCTTTACAAAAGTGTTTACACGCCTTTGAACTTTGCCATTTCACCTGGAAGAAACCTCAAGGGAAAAAAACGGTCTCCAAGGTTGGTCAAAGTGAGAAAAGTCCCTGGTGATTCGTTTTCATCTGGGAAAAGAAGGAATAGGAGGGGAGGGAACACCAAAATGTGACTGGGATTATTTTTCTCAGGTCATGGAAACAGAAGCAGGTTCAATTGTTTTATTACAATAGGAAATATCAATATTTTCTTAACCTATTCCCCAGTTATGCCTCTTTGTGTGCGAGTGGGTGATTCTCAACCACTACCTGTTGCTGTGAAGGCTCCGCATCCGTTCAGCGCTCCCCACCGATTCCTCATCACAGCTGTGTAATTATTTACAATCCCATAATCTGCACTGATAATTACTCGCTGAGTAAAAGGACCTCATTCAATTAAGTGTTCCAACCCCTGCCTCATTGCAAACAACCTTCTGAGACCTTGGCCAAAGCGATGAGGCTGTGATGTGCTTTAAGACCTCAGCACATCCCATCTGGGATCACCGCACGTAGGTATCGGGTTGACCACATTTTTCAAATTGCTTTGTAGTGACCACCTGGATCCACAGGTGACAACCAGGAGTAGCGCAGGAGTAGAGCGAAGACGTTTGTTGAGGCTGCTGAGTGCAAAGGAAGCACAGCTGGACTCCAGCGTCCTGGCCATCGTGGTTGGGTGATGGGCTGTTTTGTACTGGAACCCCCAGGGATTGGCGCATGGTACAATTAACTACCAAAAAGTGGTATCTTCTCAATTAATATTTGAGGAAAGCTAAGTAATCTTTATTTTGGAAATATTCAGGGATTCGTAGAATTCTAGAATCATAGAAAGGTTTGGTTTGGGAGGGACCTTAAAGATCATCCAGTCCCACCCCCTGCCATGGGCAGGGACACCTCCCACTAGCCCAGGTTGCCCAAAGCCTCATCCAGCCTGGCCTTGAACCCCTCCAGGGATGGGGCATCCACAGCTTCTCTGGGCACCCTGTTCTGCTGGAGCAGGTTAATGCTATCTGCGCTGTGCTTGGAGCTAGGCTGAGATAACAGAGCGTGGGTTTGGTCCTTCATTCAATTCCTAAAATTGCAAAAGTCAGATCAGAGCCGGGGCCCTGTTGGAAGAACCGTGATATACGACATCCTGGATGAAATTCATCTGACCTCAGGTTAGAAACCTGCCACATTCACTTCCCACATCTGAGCGAGCTGTACTCAGGCTTGTTTTATTGGCGTGCCTCTTAGGGCATGATTCACATCATCTATTTCAGACACCTGTGTTAGGACACAACATCCTGATGTGACTTGTTCTCCATAAGCCCAGGTCTCACTTTATCTTCTAAGTGCTCACAGATACTTTGATTATTTTTTTTTCTCCAAGTTATTCTGGAGAGTTAGGCTAGGCTGTCTCATCTGTCATTCCCCAAGTCCTCTTCTCCCTTCTTCTTGAAGACAGACACTACTTAGTCCAGTCTACCTGTACCCGATCTGTCCTATGCAAAGTCTCAAAGGCAATGGCTTGCAGTTCTCATTTTCCTTCAGCTCCCTCTAATTCTGTCTTTCACATCCACAAATTGCCACCAACTCTTTCTCTCCTGGTGAGTTCACTCTGGGTAATGTAACCAGCTTGTAAAAAGTCTCATCCATCTACTCTTTTGATGTGGTGACCTGTAGGAGTTCCCAACCAAGGCAATGCATTTGTGTCTTCTCCCTGGAATCGTTGCCTGGAGAGTTTCAACGGATCTACTTGACTTTACAACTGGACCTCAAGGCAAATGAGAGCATTCTTGGTATTCAAAACACCTCCTCCTCCTTTTTCCTTTTTTTCTGAAAGCCCTGTGCTCTTTTATGCTGATATTCTTGCCATGTTTCACCTTTTATGTTAATATCGCAGTCCGTGTTATGCCTTTTAAGTTGCAATCTTGATCGTGTATTAAGGCTTCCAGCTCCTCAATTTCCCATGCTTTGTGCATCAATATACGGGCAGATTAACCCATTGTTCACCCTAAACTCTCTCGTGAATACCCCTTTTTTGCCATTACCCCCTATTTCGGCTCTCCAGGGTCTACAGTCACCAGTGTGCCTTGGCTCTCTCCATCCTGGTTTGCAGTCTTCCTCTCTAGGTGTACAGGATGGAGCTCAGAGATGTTCTTTCTCCTCCTCGTGCGAGCTGGGCTCTCTCGTTGACCAGCAACTCATGGATCCTTGTCCTATAACTGAGGAAGCCAGAGTGTGAAGGCAAAGCTGTGCGCCTGAAGACAAAGCAAGAAGTGGGAGTAAGTCGGGGGATTCTGGTTAACGTTGGGACAATCAGATGCTAAATATGGCCAGAGCAGGAGGGCTAAAGGAAGGGCTAAAGGACAATTTTTTTTGCCACCATTACACGGCACAGTGCTACAGACAAAACCAGACAGCACTCTGCAGGGTCTGAAAACAAAGTGATAAAACAAAGGCTCTATAACCCAGAGTACGGTAGGTGTGAGAAGGGTTATAAGCAGAAATTTAACTTTGCTGTAGACATTAGGAGCACAAGAGCTCTTGGTATAGATCACAGTGAGGGGCAGAGAACGAACAGCCACCAACAGGAGAGCTCTACCTCCCTTCACTGGCTGCACAAGGACTTTGGGGAACCCATACGGCATCCCAGTTGTCCTGCCTGCTGAGCACTGGGCCACTTCAAGGCAGAGAAGAGGAAAGATGGGGTGTAGGGGTCTGTCCTGGGCTTGACACGAGGTGTCCCCAGCCCCTCAGAGTGGAAAAAGCCATCTCCTAAGGAGTTCTTGCCCTGTCCTGAGAACTTCTCATGAGTCCAGGGCATCAAAGGGAAGTCAACCAGATCTTCTGACCACGCGTGGAAATTTCTACCCAGATAGATTGAACCTATCAGCCTGACCCACCTCTGAGATGCAGTGCCTGAGAACAAATGCTCATGACACCTGTGAGGACCAGTGGCAGCTCCCGCACCAAGAAAGGACTTTTTGGGGAGGATGCTCAGGACTGTAGCAAATAATTGTGGGCAGGACAGTCTAAACACAAGACTCAGCAGGGAAGGCGTAAAAACAGAGCTGAAACTCTCAAGTTGAGACTCCTATCTACTTCCTATGCATCATCTCATCAAATATCGAGCACTGAAAGCCCAGGAGGTGGGAAACATTTTAGCAGAAGTTGCAGCCTACACCATGGTTTGGAAATGCATGAGCCCTTTGATGTGTGTCTTCAAACAGATTGATCCTTTTGGGGCATCGTGTTGGGGCAACGTTTCTGCTGATGGGTTTCGTGCTTTCCCCAGGTGACCCAGCTAATTCCCCAACTCGTTCATCTGAGTGGAAACGATGAGCCTGGATACAAGACAGGCTCCTCCCTGGCTCCAGCCCAAAGCTTCGTGGGAATTTGTGCCTGGAAGCAGAGATCCTGCTCAAAGATGTCTTTGCGTCACAGGCAGCGCTCAGGACTTATGACTAAGCCTCTGCGTTCCTGTGCCTTCATGGTACCTGGTGTCTTTGCAGTTAAATGAAGCCTGTTCCAGCAACGCTTTAATAACAGAGCAAAATAGCAAGAGCCATTTCCAGTACTCCACCAGTAATTGCCTTTAAACTGCCATTTTACTAGCTTTTATTGTCCAGCCTTTATTTGCCTGGCAGGACACGGTATGTAAATCTAAAGGAGTGAATTTCCATTCAGCTTCTTTCCCTTGCCTAGTGCTCAAACATTTTCCTCTTCTTCTCCTTTTTTTCTTTTTTTTTTTCCTCCTATTCCATTTTTTTCTTGTCCAGGGTGGAGATGGCCTTGAAAAGCATCACATCTCTGACCTGCTTCCCCCCTGCAGCTGAAGCAAGGCTGTCCAAGCCTTATTATAAACCTTCTTGTCCATATGACAAAGTCTCTTCAGCCCATGATGAGTGGGAGTCCACTTACACTGAGATAAGACCGACATCAAAATCCTTGCTTAGCTTTAGTGGACCAAGTTCAAGGCCAGGCTGGATGAAGCTCTGAGCAACCTGGGCTAGTGGGAGGTGTCCCTGACCATGGCACGGGGTGGGACTGGATGACCCTGAAGGTCCCTTCCAACCCAAACCATTCTGTGATTCTATGATTCTATGATAAGTAGGCTTGGCTTAGACCCAGCTACTTCCCAGCCTACCGGCACATATTGTGAACTTAACTCTTCCTAAAGCCTTTTGGGCTCCCTTCAGGTCAACTGCAAGCAAGAAGCATCTCATGCTCTAAGGCAGATGGAAAAGATGAGAGTTGGACACAAGCAGGTGGGGAAGCACAGGAAAGCAAGGAGAGCTCTCTCCTTGACACAGGAGACATTAGGGTGGTGAGGCAGTGGCCCAGGGTGCCCAGAGAAGCTGTGGATGGCCCACCCCTGGAGGGGTTCAAGGCCAGGCTGGATGAGGCTTTGGGCAACCTGGGCTAGTGGGAGGTGTCCCTGCCCATGGCAGGGGGTGGCACTGGATGATCTTGAAGGTCCCTTCCAACCCAACCTATCCTGTGATTCTATGACGACTAATAGAAATACTGAAGCTAATTGGGAAATCTCTAACTAGGTTCCTTCAGAACCAAGCAGTGTTCAAGAATAAGGTTTTCAGCCCATTGCCTTGGCTACAGGCGTGTAAATCCCTCACCAGACGTATCTGTACCCAGTTCAAAGCTATCTCAAAAACGCCCGGTACTTGAAGGTATCCTGGGCTTGTGAGATTTAACCATCAAACTGAAAGGTTTATTACCCTCCAAGCAAGCAATCTGTCCTGGCAAATAGAGGAACTCTAGTTAGCTGGGTATTTTTATGGTCCATTTCCTGCCTCAGGTGGAACTTTCTATTGATCGCGTCAATGAATAGCTGCTAGTAAATAAAAACCTTGCACAAGATGTTTGTGCCTGATCGCGTTGGCGGTGCTTGAGGAACGTGGACTTTACCTGATGCAGACGTGACCGGCAGAGCCCACCTGGCTGGCTCTCAAATACTCCTCTTGCTCTGAAGTGTAGAATGTGTCGAGGCTTGAGGAGGGCTTTGAAGAAGCAGCATGTTTCCCGGCGGAGGAGCTGAATTTTTATATCTGGGAATGAAACGGTAACGAGTCTGTCCTCACAGTCTGACCCGCCGTCAGGGACAGCACCGTCCCACCCGTGGGTCCCTGGGATGTTTGCTCGTCACCGCGATCATGTTTGAAGTGTCCGTTCATCACTGGGAGGAGCATTAATGAACAAGGTGACAAGTCTGCTTGGCGTACAGAACTGGTGGCTGATTTTCTTTTTTTTTTTTTTAATAACTGTGTTTCTTTTCAACAACCTACTGCAAATTAATGTCGAGTAGAGAATGCCACTTGTTCATCTTCTGATCTGCTGAAACATCCAATTTACCGTCCTCTGAGTGAGCTGAGCCACGTGCAATCAGTGTTTCAAGTGGGGATAAATCCAGTTTCATCTCCCATTCAGGTTCTGAAAGCTGCAGTTGAAATCAGCCAGAAGGGATCGGTAGACTGTAGCAGAAGGGGCAGCCTTGCAAAAAAAAAAAAAAAAAAAAAAGGCA
>WKFP01014360.1:246884-261814 GCA_011057875.1 Pterocles orientalis
GATAATCCTCAAATTTATGGAAAAACATGTGAGCCTTTTCCCCCATCTCCCTTTCTAGCATATTCTTTCCTCTCTAAGGTGCACTTATCCTTGGAGCATTTAATGGTCAATCTACTGAGCTTTTGTGATGACTTAAGTGTTTTTAACAGGGTGAAAATGGTCCAGCTGGCCAGAAAGGAGAAAAGGGAGATCCTGGTCTTTCTGTGAGTACTTTAGCCCAAGATCACATCCTATTACCCAGGCTTGAATAGAGAAAATAGGGCAAACTGCCCCTAAGAGGCGTAGGGGGGGAGGGAAATGCTGAGAAACAGATCCATTCAGAGAATATCTGGGAAATGAGCGAGTTGGCCATTACCCAAGACGTCAGACGTGCACAGGCTGGCACAGGAGCAGTGCTGGGTTGTACAATGCCAAGCCCAAACAAGGACCCGGAGCCTGGGGCATGTTTCTCCTCTCCCATCCTCCCCGTGATGCTTCAGACTTGCAGATAGGATCAGTGCCAATGCCCCAGGGCTGATTACATACAAAGAAAGAGCTCTGCATTTATAAATCCCGAAGAAGAAGGAGTGGTTGACCCACGTGGGTCAGGGCTAAATCCCTGTTGCAGCTCCTTTAACATGAGAGTCTTCATCCTGTTGCCCAAACAAATACGTTTTGCGCCACTTGACTGATACAACGTGGTACTTCCATCGTTTCCAGGATTAGTTTTAGGATGGGTGTTACAGGCAAGGGTGTCCCATGTGTGAGCTGCAGATGAACCCAGTTCTCTGTGTAATAAGTGCCCCAAAAATTGTCCTCCCTAGAAGGGATAAGAGGTAGTGACCCCATGAAGTGCGGTAGGTCACCATCTATTGGGCATGGAAGATGCTCAGCTGAAGCGGTGGCAGTTGGCTGGCCCAAGGGTGAGGGACAGACTCAAAATCCATGAGACCAGATGTCTTGTTCTATGGGGAACATCATTAGCTGGTAAAAAGACGGAGAAAAACAAAATCAGGTCCAGCTACATTTAGAATCATAGAATCACAGAATGTTTAGAGTTGGAAAGGACCTTAAGGATCACCGAGTTCCAATGCCTCTGCCATGGGCAGGGACACCTCCCACTGGAAGATTTTATCTAAATCTAGTGCTGCAGCCCATCCCCATGAGCCAAGCCTGCAGTATGATTTGAGCAGCCCCTTTGCATGGATGCAGGTGGGTTGATGAAGCTTCTCAGAGCTCAGAGACATCTGAGAGACCATGGCTTCAGGGACAGTGCCAAAAGGGTGGGGAGACCCATTGGAAATCCAACCTGGGCCTGAGGTTGTTGTCCTCACGTGGGGTTGGGGATCCCAGCTCGTCGTGGCAAGAGGAGCTGGATACAGGATGGCCGTGAATTTGCGAAGGGATTCGTTTCCCTGATAAGCCACAAATCTTGAACCGAGGTCACTGTGACACCAAACATACATCTCCGATCTTGACCAGACCCAAGCTGATCTGGATTCACCAGAAGCCACCTCCAGCGGGGCAAGCAGAGTTGGAACAGGGCACAGAATGGAGGGAGGCGGTGGTGGAAGTAGAAAAATCACCACTAACCTCTGCTTTCCCCTCGCAACACAGGAGGAAGAGGTGAAGAGGGTGGTCACGAGCGAAATGAGAGGCAGATGCGGTAAGTCGGCTGGCGAGATGCGCTCGGGGCCACAGTTCCGACACCTGCCAGCAACTAAATTGGAGCAATTTGCGTGCCGGCACACGCTGGCTGGGCTGAGCAAATATCACCCCATTAGCAGCAAGCGGAGGCACGTCGCCTCTCCGCACTCACAGATGAGCACGGGCTTCGGGGCCATGAGGTCTCTGCTGTAGTCCTGACCTCCTCCTCAAGCTCTTAATTTTTTTCCCTTTAAACCCTCTCTCTTCCCATTTCTTCCGCTGCGGTTTTGTTAGCAAAGCTTTCCTCCGATTTTCCCGCTGGGTCACGGCGGAAAGTTTGGAGTTGCATTTTGCCTAATAACAAGCTTTTAATTCCCATCTACTCTGTGACAGTCGTTGACACACAGACCTCTCCAGTGATGAATAACAGCCAACTGGCCCCATAATAGTAACAAAACCCACCACGCTTGGGGATGGTTTTACCCCAGAATCCCAACATCACAAGGGTGTCAGGCTTTTGGGGTCTTGCTTTCCTTGCCCTGCAGAGGTCCAGCTACCCAAGGACCAGTTGCCCCACTCTTGACCCACTCCTTGGGGTCTGCCTATGGCCAAGGAGGGTTGGGGTTCGTCACCATTCGCCAAGATGCTTCAGCCTAGATGCCAGATGTTTCTGCCTAGAGATGTTAGTGGGCATTTGAATGCTTTGAAGAGGGGAAAAAAAAAGAGTGAAAAATAGTCCATGAAAGCATGTGCTGTTCAGAAAAATAATTATTTTGTTGGGAAAACAGAAGTAGCAAACAAACAATGCCCTTCCTTATGTTTGCAGGGTGTGGAGGTGAGTTGGGAAGGATGCTCATGGAAAGGGATAAGGCTGCTCATATCTACGTAGAAATGCGTGTGAATTCATGCAGCAGAGTAAAGGATGTTCTCCTTGTCCCAAAACAGCCTGAAACTGCAAGTAAAAAGATGTTGTTAAGAAAAATTTCTTTTTTTTCTGTGATTCAGTGCAGAGAATGACCCTGGACCACCGACTCCTTTTCGACCCTGGCTCCGGGGGAGGGAAGGGTATTTCTTGGGAGGAATCTGAGAAAACAGGGTTGAGAGGGACACCAAGAGGTCTCCTGCTTCCACCCTCTACTGCAAGTCAGGATCAAAGCTATTCCTGACACCCAGCTTTAAAAGCTGCACCCGAAGGAACACCTCTCCCTGCCCAGAACAGGGAGACCATGAACAAAACAGATCCTGTTGCTCCACCATCCCAAACCATCAACATGATAAACTCCAGTGAGGTGCCTACAGGGCAGGTGTCTATTTGTCATTTAAGCTCCCGTTGTGGAGATCTAATCCATGTTAGGGTGGGTCCAGAGGACCATGAAGATGGTCTGAAGGCTGGAGCACCTCCCGTCCGAGGACAGTCTGAGAGAGTTGGGGTTCTTCAGCCTGGAGAAGAGAAGGCTCCAGGGGACCTATCTCATGGAGATGCTGATCCAGCCACATTTAATTATCCGTGTAGCTTTGATTATGACTCCATCCCAACTGCCGCTGGGAACATGTCCATGCAGTCATGGAGGTCCCAAGGAAGCCCAGCACACTTCTTGGGAACCACTTTCTCAAGAACAGCTTTTGTTCTGGATAAGTTTAGTGTATCCCCTGCTCCATTCCTTGAGAAGACAGTAGACAGTACAATCTCTCCTTAATTCCTTGCCCTTCTCTAGAATATATGTGATTTGGAAATCAGTTTCTTACCTTGACCACATACCCCGGTGGTCTGTAGGCTTTGGCCAATGAAACATTGTGTTGTGACTTGTCTCCCACACTGTGTTGGGCAGTGGCAGTAATTTTCTTGAGCTACAAGCATTTATCGAAGCCTGGTGGCTTTCAAACTGTGGCACCAGATTCCATCCTCACTGACCTAGAGATTAAATCCACAGGTCTGGAAGCTACTGAAGTCAACAGGCAGCTCCAAGGGTATTTTCCGCCTCCAGAACACACCAGAAGGGACGGTGAAAGCCAGGAAGAAATGCTTAACAAAACTCAGCGCATGACCCCGTTGGTGACTTCGGTGAAGCCCTTCATGGAGCCACCTTCACTTATTGGAGGTAAGTGTGGCTGCATGGCTCCATGCTTTCGATTTTTCCAACCATGGCAGCTGGTACCTTCTGGAGCATCCCATTAACCTAGTGCTAAATCCATTTCCCTGGGACTGGGCAAAAATAAGGCAGTGATGGGATTTCCACTCTGCAACGCCTCTGTGCTGAGAAGGGCTGGTCTGTGGCTAAGAGACAAGGTAAGCTGATGCCCCTGGAAGGGGTGGTGGGTGAGGAAAAACCCAAACATGTGGGTTTGCACCCAAAGGATGCATTTTGAAAGACTGTAAGGAGGCGACCATTTTCAGGTTGATTTTGTCCCCCTCTCCTCACCATGCTCTTCTCAACTTCTGGTAAAGCTTCCTACCAGCCAGAAATTACATCTCTGAGACCAAACGCTCAAGCTATTACAGACTATTTCTGCCCAGGGCCTCATGAACTCTTTAATGGATAAAACTACTGATAGTAGCTAATGGGAAAACAACCAGCTCTATTTCTGTCCCTTTGTGTTGCCAAAGAGAGAGGGGGAGAGAGAAGAGCTGAGGTCCTACCCTGAAGACAACACACAATACAGACCTGCACGTGCACGAGCACCAGTGAGTTTGTGACATCTCCTCACGCTGCATCCACCTCTACACCAGGCAACTGGACAGGGCGAGAGCATGATGAGGGTGAGGGTGGTGAGACACACAGGGTGCCCAGAGAAGCTGTGGTTGCCCCATCCCTGGAGGGGTTCAAGGCCAGGCTGGATGAGGCTTTGGGCAACCTGGGCTAGTGGGAGGTGTCCCTGCCCATGGCAGGGGGGTTGAAACTGGGTGATCTTTAAGGTCCCTTCCAACCCAAACCATTCTGTGATTCTATGATCCAAGACTGACCAGGCTTTTATGTATTCTCAAGCTCCCAGCAGGATCCTGAGCAGCACCAGGCAGCCGAGGTGCAACCATCATTTTGGGGGATGAAGGCTGCTCATCCATAGGGAGGTGAACTACGTCCTGCTAGGCTGGAGGGAGGTTCATGGCCAACTCTGTAGGCACAGCTGATGGAGTGATTCAGGCACAGCTGATGGAGTGATTCCCCAGAAGGCACCAGGACCACCTTGGGATGCATTGGGACACAGTGTTCTGGTGGAAAAGCCCAGGAGATGAGCCTGATCCATTAATGCCTGGCTAAGAATGGTCGTCTTTCCAGGGAGAGGACAGGATGGGGCAGTTTTGGCTGTATTTCAGATCATCTACCTTTTCTTCTTGATCATGAACCACTGTAGTGATCACTACAAGGAGGGAATGCTTGGCCCAGCTTCATGTGGACCTGATGAACATTATGGTCCTCTTGGCACAGAAGAGCTTCCAGATACCCTCGTTCTCCTGTCCCCATGGGATAATGGCTCATGGGTGGCTTTTCCCGTCCCCTGGGGTGCTGATGGAGGCAACAAGCAGCCTTTGACATGACCGGCTTGAGGGGTTTCTGTGTAGTTCTGCCCTAAATTTTAGCAGCAACCTGGAAAATGACCTTCGCCTGGAAGGACCCATATGAGCTGGCCTCCTCCAGGTACATCGCATCTTCAAATTGATGCCACAGCCACCCCTGGACCCTCTGACCTTCTCATCAGGGCTTGGCTTTGAATCTTGATTTATGGGAGATAGGGAGAAAATGGTGCAGAAGGGCTAGTGGAGAGGAACAAGGGATTATGGGCTTACTTGTGGAGGGCTTTCTGCATTCAGTGCTCAAAGTCCGAACACATTGAAAAAAAACTTCAAAGGAGGGAGAGTTCAGACTCATTTCTTGCAATTCAGCAAGTCAGAAACCAAGATGTGGCTGCTCAGATTTTGTCACCAGGAGGAGGAGGGTTGGGTAGCACTGGTGGAGCTGCCATTGACATGGCAGTCATCAGTGCTGCAGCTCAGAGAAACAGGGATGCATCTCAGCAGAAGGGAGACACCTAAAATACAACATCCTGTGCCCCTACGATGGTCCTGTACAAGCTCTGGTCCTTCGGCACCTTTGGGGCAAAGCTTTCTGCAGACCAGCCATGCAGCAGATGAATGGCCAGTCAGCATGAAAGCTGTCCACTGAGCTCACCAGTTGGCCAGTCACCACATGGGTTGGCCAACCAGTCCTTCTAGTCTAGAAATAACAATAATTTTAAAAAATCACATTGCACTTTCATACTGAGCAAGATACCCCAGTGTTACATACTTCTACTCCCCAGAACAACAGCCTCTACGAGCTGTTGACCTACAGTTCATATGTGTTGACCTTTACTACCCATGATGACCCTTTCCCAGAGCTTTGGGAAGAGTTTTAAGTCAAACCCATTGATGACGATCCCCATTTTCCCCCCGTGTAATCTGCTAAGGACCAAACAAATCCCCCAAGCTAAGCCTAGCTAAACCTAGAACTGGACCCCAACCACCGCCTTCCTCCTGCCCACCCCAGAACACTCTCCTAATGTCTGTCTCATATGTCAAAGACTTCATGGGTTTACACTCAGTTTATATCAAGGCAGCATCTGGGATCAGGGCGGTTTCAGATCGATGGGGCGTACCACATGTTATCGAACCGCAGCTGCAGCCGTCGCCAGCCGACAATCCCATTAAAGCCCCGGTCTGAGGCAGGAGGGCTCATAAATCGCTCGGCTAAGTGATGAGTGTGGATAGGCGCTCTAAATGTTAACAGGATTCTGCAATCGGTGGGTTATTGCTGCCAGATTACAATCGCTCCTGGCTTTTCAAAGCTCGCAGCTTTACAAAACTCCAGCCTGACATTTATCTCCCGCAAACAACCACAAACACTTCCATTTTCTCTGACTAACACCCAACCTTTCTGACTGAGTTGTTTAACACCATTAAGAATTTTATTGCCTCCAGTTTCTCCCTCCCCTCGCCAATTGCTCTGTGACATTTATTAAGAGAACTTGTTAGCCGGTGGAAAGCCGTGTAAGACTCCCATGATCTGTATTTAAATGGTGGCTAATTTGTTTGCGTGCCCTCATTACGTATAATTTCCATTTGCTTCCCCAGCGGCTCCTCGGGCACAGCAGATAACGGGTCCCTCTCAGCACAAGCGCCAAGAAGCCTCCAGTCAATTACCAGGTGAAATGCACGGAATTAAGTGACATTTAGGGAAGTCACTTCCCGGGTGGGAAGAGTTTTTTGGTGTTGAGATCAAGGGGATGTGGCACTGAAAGAGTTACACGTGCCAGCAAACAGATGCTCAGAACTCAGGTTTGGACTTGAAGGGCCACGGAGATGGTCCGAGGCTGGAGCAGCTCCCGTGCGAGGACAGGCTGAGAGAGTTGGGGGTGTGCAGCCTGGAGAAGAGAAGGCTCCGGGGAGACCTTCCAGCACCTTCCAGTGCTGAAAGGGGGCTACAGGAGAGCTGGGGGGGCTCTGGATCAGGGGGTGCACAGATAGGACAAGGGGGAATGGTTTTAAGCTGAAAGAGGGGAGATGGAGATGAGATCTTGGCCCAGGTTGCCCAGAGAAGCTGTGGATGCCCCATCCCTGGAGGGGTTCAAGGCCAGGCTGGATGAGGCTTTGGGCAACCTGGGCTAGTGGGAGGTGGCCCTGCCCATGGCAGGGGGTGGCACTGGGTGGGCTTTAAGGTCCCTCCTAACCATGACCATTCCATGATCCATGACTTGGGTTACAGCATCTGCTTTCCCCCAGGGCTTTGAGCTGGTGGTGAACAACTGGAGGGTGTTCTTACCTCATCCAGTCTGGTCCAGCCCCACCAGCAAAACGCACAGTGCAAGTCCCCCCCACAGCACCCCAAATGCAACCACCCCTACAAAGATCCTACCCCCCTCCCAGGACCCAGGGGTTAATCTCCCCCTTGTAAAGGTCAGAGACGACCATGATGGGCACCACAAGGGCAGACAGTGCCGTGGAGCAACAAGGAGCTTCCTGCTCGTCCCACTGTGGCAATTCACTGCCAGATGCCCCACCTTGGTCCTTGCTGACCCCCTCTGCTCTGCCAACCCCGTTGCTTTGGGGTAAGGTGCTGACTGCGGGGCAGTGGGGTCCAGCCCCACACATTTGCCCAGGAGGGAGGGGGGTGGCAGGATGTGGCCTTTTTCCACCTGTGTCTAACACGAGTGGGTGGGGGGTGTTTCTCTGCAGCCCCCTGCCTGCAGCCGATGGACGAGGGTTCCTGCCAGCACTATGCCCTGCTCTGGTATTACCATGCAGAGACAAACGCCTGCCGGCCCTTCGTCTTTGGGGGATGTCAAGGGAACAGCAACCGCTTTGAAACCAAATGGAAATGTGAGCGGCGATGCAAAACCTCGTCAGGTAAGGCAGCCCCTGAGCCCTCCAACCCTCTGCTTCTTCCAGCCAAGAGTGAGGTCAAAGCAGGAATCCCCATCCATGATGTGCCCACCTCCATTGCCTTATGGTGCCCCACCAGCACCAAGAGAGGACTTGGGGGAGTGCCTCTAGTTCGCAAGATCCCATTCACCTCCCACTCCCAGCTCAGTTTGGTCGCCCCTAGCCCCTCCTAGGAAGGTCCTGAATGTGGAGGTGTTCAAGGCCAGGTTAGAGGCGGCTTTGAGCTACCTGGTCTAGTGGGAGGTGTCCCTGCCCATGGCAGGGGGTTGGAACTAGATGATGTTTATGGTCCCTTCCAACCCAAACCAGTCTGTGATCCATTCTATGACCTCCTCCTTTGGGCCACATCCACTGATGGGATGTGAGAGGACCCGTGGGTGGTGAGGAAGGTCCACCTAGGCACCAGCACAGGGTCCTGATAGTTTGCACACCTTGAGCTCAGTCACCTTGTGCCTTCTGAGGGTGGAGGTTTGCAGGAATTTGGGGGGTGGTGCCCTCTGAACCCTGGGCTGCTCCATCCAAGCATCTCCAGACACCAAGGACTTCGGGCAGAGCCTGAAGCTGGTGGAGCTGCCTTAACCTAGAGCAGCTCATGAGCGGTCCCAAACCCCCCTGAACTGGGGTCATTTCATCCAGAGGTTCAATGGGGAAAAACTCACACCTGGAAGCCCAGCTGGGCTCCCATCGCCAGATCTAGGGTTTGTAGGGTCCATCTGCGAGGCTCTTTCTCATCTCCAGGTGTGTGGTAGCTCACTGCCGGGGAAATGGGCTCCTGCCAGCCCTGACAGTAATGCAAACACTGCTGCTGCCGAGCAGCGCACGAGCTGTGGCTGGAACCAGCCTTCCTAGAAAGATTTTCCTCTCTCAGCCTTTCCTCTAGGTGAAGAGAACCCCTCTGGGCATCAGGAGAAACACATTAGTTCTTCACAATAGATTAAAAAAAAAATCTGCTGAGTCCATTTTCTCTGTTTTTGAAGACACGTTAAAAAAGAGAAAGAAATGAAAGGTGGAGAACTATAATTTCAGGTTCATTTCAGACTTTTCTGGTGTTCTGTATTTTGTTGGTTTGTTTTTAGACAGGCACCTATTATGCATAAAATCAATTGCACAGGCTGTTATCATCCACTGGAACCTTTCTGATATGCAGTGGACTTTGGACAGCCCAAGCTTCCTATTCTGCAAGGAAGAAAGCAGTGCAAATATCCATTGCTCTGAGTCCATTTTAGGACAGGCAATGCCATCCTGGAGAAGTGCTCTCTGGGGAGAAGGAGTATGCATTGCCTGGTCAGGAAGGATTTTCTGCCCCAGTGCAGCCATCCCAAACTGGGTGCCCTCTCCCGTCCCCCTTGCCACAAGGGTTTGGGGTGGGGAAGGCGCTCCATGGGGAGTCCATCTTTCTTTGTTGACCATAAGGGCAGTCAAGGTAGACCAGCTGGCCCATTTAGCCTGGTCAGTGTCCACGTTTGGTGGCCTGCTTCCTTGCAATGAGGGGAAACCACTCTCAGTGCTTTAATTCCAGCTCCAGCAGCACTAGGTAATAAATGAACCTCTTCCCGGCCAACGCTTTACCCCAGGGCATGAGCATTAAGAGATGGTGTAGGCTTCCCGAAGCATCTGTAGATACCTCCAGGACCGTGTCTGCACTCCCTTTGTGGGGAGAAGCAACCACTGGGGAGTGGGAGTCATCCAAAACCAAGCCGGGTCCATGTGTCCTCTACACGCCCATTTCTCCTGGCTGACCCTAAATGGTGCCAGGAGCTGGCCCGGATCGGGACATCTGCTTTGTGGATGTCTGACGTGTTGTGACATGACCTGGCATAGACAATCCCATGGTGTTTGGGACCTCCCAAGCCACTGTGAGCATGGAAGGTTCAAGCAGAAGCCCAAGCTGCAAACTCCAATGTCCTCCTTTGTTTTCTCTTTCCTCACTTTCGAAAACCAGTCAGAGGGAGGTGATGAGCTGCAATCGCCTTGTTTAAATCAAAGAGGAACGGAGCATCTCCAGGACACCTCGGAGACTGGCCAAGCAAGACAAACCATTTAACATGAGGAGTCAAAGGATGTTTGAAACAAGATATTGGAAAACTGTAATGATGAGCAGGAAATAAAGTGGTATGAGGAGAGGAAGACATCTGATTGCTCAGGAAAGCGGAGATGTCCAGAGGCTCACCACTGCACCACTCACCCCATAGGACTACTGTGCAAAACCAGGCACCACAAAGCCCTGAGTTTATTTTTGTAAAATAAAAGTGTGATAATGCTGTCCTGTGTAGTTCTAGTTCATAATTCACCTGGAAGCAGTAACCCTTTGAGAAAGGCAGAGAAAAAGGTGGCAATTTCTATTTCCCTGTGCTGGACCATGTGGGCAGGTTGAGCTCCATCCCATGGCCTTTCAGCTTGACCCTAAACTCCCCATGACCTATAGGAAGTCCCAACTTCTCCTTCACTTGACCGTTCCCTGGGCAGGTTAAGAGGAGCCATGCCAAAGAAGAAAACAGGGTTCAAAACCAGGCTTCACCCCGCAAAATGCCGCCCCTGAGTCCTCAAGGAGCTTGGAGCTGCTGCTTGGAGAGGTGTGGAAATCCAACCAGTGGGAGGTTAAGCCTCTGGGTTCTGGTGGCCACAGGGACGCAGCTGAGAAGGGTTTTATCTGATAGCATCTCCTCCGAGTGCACATCATGGGACAGCCCCTGGGAAGGGTCACAGCAGCTCCGATGGGACCTGGCTTTTGAAATATTTCCAATTTGCCAACGAAACAGCAGAAGGAAAAGGCTCTGCCTTCCCCATGAGTGAGGAAAATTGCTGTCGTGTTGCAACCAGGCAGTAAGTGTGGTGTCTGACAATGACACCTCTCAGATGTGGCATGGGTCGGTTGACCATGTCGTTGCTGCCTACGCCACTAGCTTGGAAGGGCTCTCCCAAACATTTTGTTGGTGGCATTTTGGGCTCCCAGTCCTTGCCTGTGCCCTGGCAATGTGATGGGTTCAAGCCATAATTTCTCTCGTCGTAACAGGTCCCCAATAAACACACCCAAGATTTCTATAAACAGTCACTCTTCTGCCCCATATAGACAAAAAATATTTTCGTTAAAGCATGTACGTTGCATTGCGTCTTCAAGGATTGCACTGGGAATTATCTTTCCTCCTCCTAACAAATTGTGGTGGGAACAGAAGGGTTAAATGAGGATACATGGTGGAGCAGGATTGCTGGGCAATCCTGGGGTGGTGATAAGACCCTGAGTGTCTGAGAGACTGAGACGACCCTGAGAGAGGGACAACCGAGAGGTAGACGACCCGGAGAAAGAGATAGGACTTCTGGACAGAGCCTCACCTACACGCTGGGCCATGCCATGCATGGGATGGAACAGACCACCGGCCAGTTTGGGTCTCAGTCCTAACCCTGAGGTGGAATCCTGGGCTGGTCCCTGGGGCTGTGCTCCCTCCCAGCTCCTCCTGCCCCTGCAGACACGGGCACAGCAGAGAAGCTGGAAAGTCCTTGACTGTCCTGGCAGCAGCTCTGCCCATCAGTGTGTGATCAGCTTCTCCTCAGCACAAACCCCAACACAGCCTCACACCAGTTGCTGGGAAGAGAGTCAACTCTGTTAAGTCTGGGGGACACGTCTGTCCACTTGGTTTCATGGTCAAGGTGTAGCCAAAGAGGAGGGGCAGAGTCTCTTACGGACCGTGATTTGGCTCAAGAACCTTCACCATGAACCATCTCATGGCACTGGCCAAAACAGCAACTCACCAGGGAGCGAGGTCAGTTAATTCAGATTTACGAAGCAGCTGGAAGACTTGATCAGTGAAAACCAATATTGTGGGCAAGTAACATAAGATCAAGCTGTTCAGTCCTCTGCTAGGTGTAGTAAATGCAGCTTGAATTTCCCATCAGTGCTCTGGGAACTCAGGCGTAATGGGAAATTGATAACTTGATTTTTTTTTAATACATCTAGCCTTAAATGTTTACTATTGATTTGCCATCTGAACCCTTTGATGGGGCCAAAACGTTACCGGAATGCATCCTTGGTGTTTCCTTGGAAATGTCATGTCACTCTAATTGAGTTTCTTGAAATTATTTGATCGCAGGGTGGGGAGATTTTTAGGGCTGAACAATTTGCTGGTGAGCCGACTGCTTTCCAGGTGCAGGGAGCTGGGGCTGCTCCAAACGGGGCGAAGCTGGAAAATTCCTGAACATACATTGGAGAAAGGTCTTGGAAAGCAAAGAACATCCCAAGCATGTGAAAAGCCGGGGTTTTAATGCACGTAAAACCAGCTTCACAAATCCTCATGGAGTTTGCAAAGTGGAGGGTGATTTTGGAAGACGAATGACCCCATCACTCATTTTATACGGATCTCACGTCTCCAGAGTTGAGCCCGTGGGTCGATATCTGAATATAGGTGTGCCTATACCATAAGCATGCTCAGCCCCTTTGCAGGAGGGGATATCTTGTGCATCCAGACAGCAAAGTCTTGCGAGGAGGTGCGGAGAGGAAAAACTCTCCTCATTGCAGCATCCGATGTTCCTTAGCAACCCTGACAAAAGAAAATGGATCGCGAGAGATGAAGAGGCTGGGCCAGTGTAATTTAATAATTTGATAATGATACAGTCCCTGAAACGTCCGCCAGCGCTGACGGCTGAGCCCCGAGCATCATCCAGTGTCCTCTGGCTGTGGCCGGCAGATTGGAGCGGACAGGTTGTTTGGGAGGGGAGTTGACAAAAGCCCTTGTCTTTGCTCCTGGAGGAGTCAAAAGCAGCAAAAAAAGTTCAGCACTGTGTCATCAGGCTGAATTGCACTCAGCTAGGTTAGTTAATTACATGATATTTTTAGAGCAGGAGTAATTCAGGCTCTGGAGATGCTGTGGAGGCAAACGGCCGTGAGTTGAGCACCAACAAGTCCGTCTTGCAAAATTCTCCACCACGTCCTCCATCCTCAGGCTCTGGTGGAGTCAGTGGAGGTTTGCATGCCACCCGCAGCCCTTTTGGGTGATATCCATGACTTTTTGGAGCAACAGGAATCGCTACATCACTGTATTGGTATTTCCAGGCTCTTGCCAGCGTCACTGGGAGGCCACTGGTGAACACCGCTCCCTGCCCACTGCAGGAGTGGAATTGCACCCCAAAAGCCACAACAACCTTGAGAAGAAGGGAAAATGTTGAAAAAGCCCAAAAAAACCTTCTGTGCTAGGAAGACAGCTCTGCTCATCTGAGCTGGGACAAGCAGGAGCAAAAAATGGGGATGGATTTGCCCCAGCATCATTGCCGTGTGGGTTAGGAGGAAAACCAAGGAGAAACTCTCTACATCTGGGAGCCAGTGCTCTTGCAGGAGCTGCTTCAGGTTGTCTGTCGTGCCCCATTTTGCAGCCCAAATCGCCCCAGTAAATCCCATTTGATCCCTGAGGCTTCTTCTGGCACCTCGCCCATTCCCTGCCTTGGACATCCCTTAGCCCAGTACTCTGCGCCCCACCGGTGGGCCCTGCATCCCCCAGATGTGTCCCACCCTGCCCATGAAACCACCCCAAACACCTCCCCATGGATCATGAAGCCAAGGGGCCAACCCATGGCCATGACCCCATCAGCAAAGAAATGCTGGAGGAGCAACATAACCCATCGGTAGAGAAACCTCCATCTCATTTCTTGGGCAACATCTCTTCCACCCACCTCATCCAGCTGCTGCAATATCACCACCAGTGGAATCAATCCCTGCTCCGGAGGCAGGAAAAAATGGAGGAGCAGCTCTTTTTATACTTCACTCCATTGGGTTAAGGTGGTTTTAAGTATAGACCTGCTGTCAGGATAAATGCCCCGAGACCAGCAGTCCTCCCTCACATGGATCCAGGCTCCTGCTGCTTCCCTTTACATTCTTCCTTGATTTTAGATGTTTCCTTCCAACCAGGGATACGATGCCCACATAGGTGCCGGCACATACAATACATACAGGTAGGTGCGAACACCTCTTTAGAGGAGGGTTAGGAGGTGCAACAGAGATAGCAGATAAAAACACTGCAGAAAACACTTGGGAAAGATAATTTGAAGGATTTAGGATTATTTTTTTCTTCTCCTCTCCTTTCCTTTTCCTTTCCATTTCTTTTCCTTTCTTTGGAAGGAAAGCATCAAGAACCAAGCTTGACTTCACGCCTGAAGGCTGCCAGTGGCAAAGTTGATCTTTGGGTTTGGCCCAAGCAATTCTTGGAGATGCATATGTAGCAATCTGCAAAATAGCCCAGCCCATTTCATCCCAAAGATAAAATGCCCATTTCATCCTTTGTGATATTACAGAAAGAGCTAATTAATTGCCGGGAACATAAACACTGAAGATGGGGTGCGCAACTGCTCGTTACAGGCAGCCAAGAGCTTTGCGTACGCCCGGGGCTGTAAATCCCTTGTGACCCTGCAGCAGCAGCGAGAGACTCAGGGCCCAAGAAAGTGAAAAAAGGGCAAGAAAGACAAAACAATAATTCAACCCCCGCAAAACTAACAAATTCCGTGTCTCCAGCTCCCTCTGCTGAGGTCTCAGCTCGAAATGATGGGGCTCTCCAAGCCCTCGGTGCTTGTTATGGTCACCTTGGAGAGACACGCAGGGACATATTGCTGCTGGGAGGTTGGAAGGAGTGAAAATCACCCCAAAATGGGGTTACGGGGAAGAGAAACCAAAAATCAGCCTCATGGGAGAGGAAGGGCTGTTCACTGCAGGGTTACAGAAAGATGGGAGATCATAGAATCACAGAATGGTTTGGGTTGGAAGGGATCTTGAAGATCATCCAGTTCCCACCCCTGCCATGGGCAGGGACACCTCCCACTAGCCCAGGTTGCCCAAAGCCTCATCCAGCCTGGCCTTGAACCCCTCCAGGGATGGGGCATCCACAGCTTCTCTGGGCACCCTGGGCCACTG
>WKFP01014360.1:279678-290226 GCA_011057875.1 Pterocles orientalis
CCATGGCAAGTACATGGCGTGCTGCCTGCTCTACCGGGGTGACGTGGTGCCCAAGGATGTGAACGCGGCCATTGCAGCCATCAAAACGCGCCGGTCCATCCAGTTTGTGGACTGGTGCCCCACGGGTTTCAAGGTGGGTATCAACTACCAGCCTCCCACGGTGGTGCCTGGGGGAGACCTGGCCAAGGTGCAGCGGGCTGTCTGCATGCTGAGCAACACCACGGCCATCGCGGAGGCGTGGGCCCGCCTGGACCACAAGTTTGACCTGATGTACGCCAAGCGAGCCTTTGTGCACTGGTACGTGGGGGAGGGCATGGAGGAGGGGGAGTTCTCGGAGGCCAGGGAGGACCTGGCTGCTCTGGAGAAGGATTATGAGGAGGTTGGAAGGGACTCAGGATATGGAGAGGAGTATGACGAGGAATAATATTTTTTTACCTGTGGAAGGCTGCTTGGATGAAGCTTTTTGTGTGCTGGTCTTGCAATTCCTTCCACCGAAGGGACTTGTGGTCTGATTCTGAGGAAATGTGACTTGGAAATGCTGCAGCTTGGCCAGAAGCAGCTCTGGTCAAGACTTGTTGGCTGAATAAATGGTGACAAGCAAATAATCTTCTCCTGTCCTGATGTGTCACCTCTCGTGGGTGGAGGGTGGTTCCCTTGTTGTGCTGGTCACTGCAGTCCTATGCATTGGGCTTTCCTGCTTGTAGATGCTGGCTGAGCCCTGGGAATTGGGGTGGAACCTCTCTGTGAAGAGGAACGTGGGGATGATGATCCCACTCCAGCACTGGGTGCCCACAGCCTGTCCATGTGCACCAACACAGCTGACTCTGGGTTTTCTGTGCTGCTTTCTGCTCCAAGGCATAGTGGGGAGTGGGATGGGGTTTCTCCGGTTCCTCCACTGCCATGCAGAGCTGCCAGGGCTGGGCATGCCTGGAAGTCTAACTGGAGTCAAGATGAGAATTCAAATACCTGTCATACCCCTGCAAGAGCACCCAAAGCATGCTCTAGCTCTAAGTTCTGAAGTGAGGAGCTGTCTCCCCGGTTAGACTTCTTCCCTCTTGTGCTGGGTGATGGCTGTCCCCCAGGCATGATGCAAGAATCTCTACGGACAGTTAATGAGCTGAAAAAGTGGAATTTAACTTGATCTCTGCAGATCCCCTGGACTGGAGCAGGTTATTTTTCCATTATGGACTCTAATCCCAGTGATCCAGGAAAAGGAGGTGGCTGGGATGGGGTGGGCGAGCTGGATCTGCAGTCAGGCTCTAGTGGAAGAGTTGATGGTGTTGGCTTTGGGTTGCACTGGAGGAAGGTTTAAACAACCTGAGGCAAGGGTGGAGGAGGGTGGTGATTATTAAAGCCTGTCTCCACTTGCTGGGCTTCTGGGGTGACAATGTCCCAAGGTCACCAAGGTGGGAGTTTATGGGGGTTGTCTTACCCCCAGCTGCCCTCTGCCTGGGGGAGCAAAGCTGCTTGGACTGGTGGGACTGGCAATGGGATGACTATAGAAGAGGGAATGAGCTCTCCGGTGGCCCCCTTTGAACCTCTTGCTCCTTCTAGATGCCCAAATCTCCCTCCGAGCAAAAAAAGAGGGGACAAAGGAGAAAGTAAGTAGCTCAGGAAGGTGCAATGCCAGCTCTGCCTTCCCCTCCTGGGTACTGGGCCAGGAGCTGAGTGAAGGTTGCCTGATTTTTTTTTTTTTTTGGTTTCTTCTGCTCCTTGTGGCCCACTGTCAAGGCACTCTACAGCCATACCCCTGTCCTGCCTGCTGCCCTGACAGCCTTGCCACTCCATCAGGGCATTTTGGTGAATATTTTTGAGCTTCACCCTCATCAGCTTGCAATGGCAGCAGGATCCTTTCTATCACATCTGTGGTGGCCCTAAGCTGGGTCCAGAAGTGATGGAGTGAGACAGTTTGTCCCCCAGCCAGATGATGACCATGTACCTCCATGCTGAAGACCAACCCTCCTAAGCAGTGTCCTCACCACTGACCTCAGGAGGACCACGCACAGCTTCCCCAGCTTCTCCAGCCACAGTTTTTGTCTTGTGTTGGGCCATAGGATGGGAGCAAGAGGCAGCAGGTGCTGCTGGATGAGGGCTGGAGAGCACCAGGGGAGAGGGAACTTGCCCAAGACCTTGTGAGAAGTCAGTATAGCTCTACAGCCACCTTGAACCTCATCCCTGAAGAACAACGACGAACAAATCTGCCCTGGCCCCTTGGTTGACTCTTATTGCAGTAATGAAGTAGTGAATGAATGGTGGTGAAAGAGGTGGAGCAACGTGGTGGAAACATGGATCCTTTGGGCTGCTCCATGTGCTGCTTTCTAGTGGACTTTTTTCTTTTTTATGTCTGGCTTTGCTATTCCAGCACACAGGTAGGGAAAATAAAGCTGAAACCATGCAATGAAGTAAGTGCCAGAGTTGGGTACAGGTCTGGAAGATCTACTGCTCATGGAGAGGCCAAAGCATTGCCGGTGGCCATCAAGCTGGACATGCCAGCTCCCTGAAAGAGTCAGGATCACTCTTCCCCTAAGGAAAATCCTTTCCTTCCCTCCCTTACTGTGTCCGTGGGAAGACCAGAGCAGGTCTGCACTGACGGACGTGGCAGAGTAATTGAGTTTAGTAATAAATAACTTCTCCAATTACATCAGCCCCGGTGCTGTGCTGATTGCTTTCCAAGCTGCAGGAGCACCTGGCTGCACTCTTGCCCTTGCTCAGCTGCGCTGGCTTGGCTCAAGGTGTGAGTGATGTCCACCCCAAGCTGTTGTCATTCGCATTTTTGGGGGATTTTGGGCTCCCAGCCCAAACTGTCTCTGGGTAATAGAGCCACCAGGGAAAGGTAGCATCCCTCAAGACCATTCCTGGAAAATTTCCAGGACATTTACCTGTGGGCACAGAGCCAGGAGTCATCTTTGCTCTTTTAAAAAGCATTGCTGAGCCCTGAACAGGCTCATTTCTGGAAAATGGAGCAGTTACTGTTTCCCTGTGAGGGTTTCCCATGCTAGGGGCATGGTGAGGGAGCAACCAAGTGGAAAGGGAGAAGGCAGATTGGCCCTGGCCCCAGGAACCACCAGGTGGAAGGTGACCACCTAGGTTAGCTGAAAGGAGACCTACTCAGCCCCAAGGCCTTCAGGCTGACTTACTTTGGGGTGTCTCAATGGGTTTCATCACCCCAGCAGAGCTGGAGAGGGCCCATCAGATGGAGGCAGGAGCTGGTTGCCATCCCCAGAAGGACCAGCCTCAGAGGGCAGTCTGCTGCTCAGCCTCCCCAGGAGCAATGAGACATGCCTAACATCGTACCTCAGGCAACGTCACAGCAGTGAGTTGAGCACAGTAGATGCTTCAGCCCAACAGGGATCTTCCTAGGGATCCATCTGTTGCCTTTTTGTGCTTTTTGGGCTAACTGCAGCCAACCATGAGCTCTGGGGTCCTTCCGTCTCCCAAGCATAGGACACAGCACCTCCTCACCACAGCATGGAGACAACCCTTCTCTTGGTCCCCAGGCTTGGGAACACTCCCTTTCCATATCTTATCAGGACCATGTCATTGCTCTCCCTCCTGGCTTACCTTCTCAGGGCAAACTCCAACCCCAGGCACATGGTACTGGTTTCACGCCCACTCCAGCAAGTCTGGAACAAGACCCTACAGCCCTGCCCTAAGAACCAGGACTTGCCCACGCAATACCCAAGCTTCACTAGAGATGGCAAGGAGGCAAAACTCCCCCAGAAAGGAGCTCTTTACTCAGGCACCACCCCCCATTAGTGCACTGGTCAAAGTGGAGACTCCCTGTCTGCTTCCTTGGGGCTGCTCTGGGAGGTGAGCACCTCCAGCCAGACTTGTCCCCAAAGGCTAAAGGACATTTCCCTCAGAGCAACAATTACGGTTGATGATCTTCCCCCATGGACTACCCCATGCACACCCTTAGCAGCATTTGCTGGTCTCCTCAAGACACCATCCATGCAACTGGAACTTCCCCCCACAAACATCCTGATTAAATCCGAAAAACTCAGAGCCCAAAAAAAAAAAAAAAGTTTTTATTCAAATACAAAAAGGCAGTTGCATAGAAGTGTACAGGTACATTTCTAATTAAAAGGTGCTTTTACAGTAAAAGCCAGAGCAGGATTTTGCCACTTCAGCCAAAGCAGGCAGCTTGCAACATTCCCCCTGGACTAGGAAGCAGGATCCTCTGCCCAGGCAGGATGCGTCCCCAGCACTAAGCCAGGCACTTGTTCAGCTTCACTCATCGATAAACAGCAGTGTGATAAAGCTCGAGACACCCATGCTACAGAAGTGCGCTATGAGCACATAGACTATGCAAGCAGGAAAGTTATAATGGGTCAAACAGTAGCACTGAGGGTCAGGATGATCCTCTGGCACCTCCAGGCACTCGGGACCAGTTTAGCCTGATGACAGAAGGTTTGTATTTCATCTGAGGTTTGACTTCATTAAGAACAAACTGCAGTTTCTTAATACTCATCCTCATCAGCCTCATCTTCTCCATCTGCCGAGTCCCTTCCGACCTCCTCATAATCCTTCTCCAGGGCAGCCAGGTCCTCCCTGGCCTCCGAGAACTCCCCCTCCTCCATGCCCTCCCCCACGTACCAGTGCACAAAGGCTCGCTTGGCGTACATCAGGTCAAACTTGTGGTCCAGGCGGGCCCACGCCTCCGCGATGGCCGTGGTGTTGCTCAGCATGCAGACAGCCCGCTGCACCTTGGCCAGGTCTCCCCCAGGCACCACCGTGGGAGGCTGGTAGTTGATACCCACCTTGAAACCCGTGGGGCACCAGTCCACAAACTGGATGGACCGGCGCGTTTTGATGGCTGCAATGGCCGCGTTCACATCCTTGGGCACCACGTCACCCCGGTAGAGCAGGCAGCACGCCATGTACTTGCCACGGCGCGGGTCACATTTCACCATCTGGTTGGAGAACTCAAAGCAAGCGTTGGTGATCTCGGGCACCGACAGCTGCTCGTGGTAGGCTTTCTCTGCCGAGATGATGGGTGCGTAGGTCGTGAGCGGGAAGTGTATCCGTGGGTAAGGCACCAAGTTGGTCTGGAATTCAATCAGGTCAACATTCAGAGCACCATTAAATCTCAAGGAAGCGGTGACTGATGAGACAATCTGCCCAATGAGCCTGTTGAGGTTGGTGTAGGTGGGACGCTCGATGTCCAGGTTGCGGTTGCAGATATCATAGATGGCTTCATTATCCACCATGAAGGAGCAGTCCGAGTGCTCCAGGGTGGTGTGGGTGGTGAGGATGGAGTTGTAGGGCTCCACCACTGCTGTGGAGACCTGTGGGGCTGGATACACCGAGAACTCCAGCTTGGACTTCTTGCTGTACTCCACAGAGAGCCGCTCCATGAGGAGGGAGGTGAACCCAGAGCCTGTGCCTCCCCCAAAGCTGTGGAAGACCAGGAACCCTTGGAGTCCACTGCACTGGTCAGCCTGCAGCAGGATAATGTATGTTTACCTCTCTCGGTTAAGGACTCGAATAACTATCCCAAATAATACTTTTTTTTTTAAATAATAAATTCTGCTTAGGGCATTTACTGGCCAGAATGCACCTAATTTCTAGAGCTGATTCACTCAGTATATCACCCTACTGAGCATCTTAAGCACATGTCTTAATCAATTGTGGCATTCTTGGCAGATTGCTAAATTACCAGCTCAACGCATACCTCGGCACCCAAGATGGGAAGCACATGGGTCCTAGAACCTTAGGAGACATCTCAAAAACATTTCACTGACAGGCATCCACGTACATTGTTACGCTCCTATCAAGTGTGGAGTTTGGTCTTCCCAGCCTGGCTATCAATTACTCATTTAGAATTAATCTCCACAATTGCACAACCAGGGTGGGGCTTCCTTGTGGTCAAAAGTCCTCTTCTGTCTCTTAGGTCCAGTGTTGTGTCACCTCATACACATGACGTGCAATGACACTTGTTTTTTTGGCAGATATACAGGTTCAGGCAGCCCCTTGCTTTACCGAGCCCTGAACCCAGTCAAAGCAGCCTTTGAGCTCACATAAAGGGGTTTTTCTTTTAAAATTTTTGCCCCAAACCTTAATTGCATCTCCCATGGTGCGTTATTTTAAGGGCAAGACTGTCTTTCCTCTTACCATTTTACGAATTCTGCTGAGGACGGTGTCTATAATCTCCTTTCCAATGGTATAGTGGCCACGGGCGTAGTTGTTGGCAGCATCTTCCTTGCCACTGATGAGCTGCTCTGGGTGGAAGAGGGCATGGTAGGTCCCAGTCCTGATCTCATCTACACAAGGAGGAGCAGTCATGGAGAGCAGCACAAAGTTAGAAGTTCTGGACATTAGTGTGACAAAGTAAAACACAGTAAATCTACCAGGAGCCCATGGCATGGTTTGTTCAGACTGGGAATAATGGAAAGGTAAGAATAACCCTGTCCAGGCTAATTTGTCAACATCCTACTATACCTCCTCCACCTTCGCCCAGCAGCCACCTTGACATCCTAATGTAATTTGGCTTTAAAGAGTTAGGACACTGTTTATGTTTCCGACATTATTATAGGGTTATATTTACCGTATGCAGGTTGTGTTTCTGCTTGTTGCAAAGCACCTCGAAGTGGCTGGAAGCACTACGTCCATCCTCTGCTCTCCAGCAGACTGGAGATGAGACAGAGTGCCTCCAGTGTTGACATTTCTGCTAGATGTATCTGACCCAGCTTCGAGCACCTTACGAAGACGGGCATTAGGAGTAGTTTCTCTAGGCTCCATGCAGTCAATGAGGTTGGAGATACCTCCAAGGGGTATTTAAACCCACGCAGTCTCAATAGCAGATATATTTCATGTTCTACTGGCTCCTTCACTAGGTTCCCAATTTAGTACCTTGATAAGGTGCCTAAAAAATTACGTGGAACCAAAACAAACGTCTACATTCCTTCCATTAGATGAGATAATGAGTCACACATCCTAGATGGTAAGATAGGAGTAAACACCCAGGAGAAGCCTAGAAGGCAGAAGTAGGGAGATGGATGTAGGTGGTTGGGAATCATTTCCACCGGTTGAGTAAAAAAAAAAAAAAATTCTCTAGGAAGGTACTCCAAATCAGTGCCATGGTTGAGTGAAATACCCAGAGATCACTAAAGGAGCTGAGGCTGGAAGGGGAAGGGAGGACACCCAGTTTCCACAGAACCATGAAATATGTACCACCCATCTGCCCAAAGAGACATCACAGGTGGCACTGAAACCAGATGTGCCATGTTGGGACATAGGATGGTGTAATCCAGTTCAGAGCCACCGAGGTTAATAAACCCACTCCACTGCACATCCACTGGGGATCCTGCTCAAGACAGCAGGTCTCTTAAAAGAGGGATCAACTAAAGACAAGTCGGTGTAGTAAGAGCAATGGGTTTATCACTCACAGGTCTGTTTGGAAATGAAAACTCTCCTGAATTTTTACAAGGGCATGTAGCAACAGGACAGGGAGTAATGGATTTAAACTGGAAGATGGCAGATTTAGGGTAGATATTAGAAAAAAATCTTTACTGAGAGGGCGGTGAGGCAGTGGCCCAGGGTGCCCAGAGAAGCTGTGGATGCCCCATCCCTGGAGGGGCTCAAGGCCAGGCTGGATGAGGCTTTGGGCAACCTGGGCTAGTGGGAGGTGTCCCTGCCCATGGCAGGGGGGGTGGAAGTAGATGGTCTTTAGTAGAAGGTCCCTTCCAACCTAAATCATTCTGTTATTCTGATGGCTGGAGACATTTTACTAGAGCAGAGGAGCGGGAGCTGCTGGGCAACACAGGCAGCAACACAAGCCCCAGGTAAGAAGGGTCAGGAGTCACCATTAAAGATGTCACAACACCCAACTGCCCCACTATTACCAATGACAGTGGGCTCCAAGTCTATGAACACTGCCCGGGGTACGTGCTTCCCAGACGCTGTCTCGCAGAAGAAGGTCTCGAAAGAAGAATCCACTTGGTCGGACTTTGGCTCCGTAGGTTTCACCTGCTTGGGTCCAGGAATGGTCCCATCCGCTTGGATCCCGTGCTCCAGGCAGTACAGCTCCCAGCAAGCGTTGCCCATCTGCACGCCAGCCTGCCCGATGTGGATGGAAATGCACTCCCTCTGCAAGGGGAAACGCCTTGTTAAGGAGATTTTTTAGACATCCTGTGACTTAGCGCTAGCCCCCGCGGTTCTCGTTCGAGCCATTTGCTGCTGCGGATGATTAGGGAAACAGGCAGCTTCCGCCCACCACTGGGAGTTGGAGCGAGGATCAAACCACGATCTGCAGGGCAGCTGGACACAGCCGAGCCGCACACCCAGCATCCTTAGGAAGGGCTCCTCCAGCCCAGAGGGGGAGGAAAGAAGGAGGTGATGGGTTTCTTGCTGGGGCAGGAAGCAGCTGAGCAGCATTGGCTCTTTGCTCAATGCTCAACTGGCCCTGGGTTGTCAATCCCCTCGGTCCCAGAGCAATGGGGCATCAGGGACAAAGTCTCCTGGATACAAAAATAAAAAGCTCTGCACCAAGCAGGGAGAAACCAAGCTCAGGAAACCCACAGCTGAGCTGGGAGACACAGCAGGAAATGAGGCTGGAGGAAACCAGCAGATGCCCGAGGCCAGAACAAGGGCAGGCTGACACCCAGGGAGAGGCTCAGAGTCCTGATTTAACCAGGTCACTTTCCAGGAGCCTCCAACTACCTCCAGGCCAGTTTTGGAGGCATCTTCCAGAGACTCTCTGGGGACTTTTGATGGTTACGTGCTTCCTTGGGTAATTGGCATCTCTGCTGTTTCCACCACCCCAAGATCAAAGCGTTGCTGCAGCGATGACAGAGGCTCATGTCCCAGCTCCCAAGCAGAGATTTCCAATTACTAAGATGCACAGCATGGAAAATTGCAGCTTCCCAAGGGATCACCGTGAAAGGGAGCTGGTGATCCCACCTGGGGATGGCAAGCAGTGCAGTTGATCTGACAGGCTGAGAGAGTTGGGGGTGTGCAGCCTGGAGAAGAGAAGGCTCCGGGGAGACTTTCCAGCACCTTCCAGTGCTGAAAGGGGGCTACAGGAGAGCTGGGGGGGCTCTGGATCAGGGGGTGCAGGGACAGGACCAGGGGGAACAGTTTTAAGCTGAAAAAGGGGAGATTTATATTAGATATTAGGAAGAAATTCTTCACTGTTTGGGTGGTGAGGCAGTGGCCCAGGTTGCCCAGAGAAGCTGTGGATGCCCCATCCCTGGAAGGGTTCAAGGCCAGGCTGGATGAGACTTTGGGCAACCTGGGCTAGTGGGAGGTGGCCCTGCCCATGGCAGGGGGTGGAACTTGATGATCTTTAAGGTCCTTTCCAACCCAAAGCATTTGTAATTCTTTGATCCTATCCGAGCATCCTGCCAGAAGTACCCTGTCCCTTGAAAATCACTCTGCTCTAAGTGATGCTGGGACAGTCCTGGGCACCAACCACTTGTGGCAATAGCCATCAGGAGAGGATGCAATGCAACTTCTTCCCCTCTTAGTCTCCAAGAATGAATGTGCCAAGATCAAGCAGCTCCAACAACCACCACACATCCAGGTCATCCACCCAAAATCTAGACACCAACTGGATGAACGTTCCTGGTACTGCAGAAAGACACCAACCCCTTTACCCACAGCTGGCTAAACACCGCTTAATCCAGGTCTGGGCTGAGACCGCCACTTCTGGGTGTGGAGGCTGGGTTTCAGTCCTCCCTCACCCAGTTGATATTTGCACTATGTGGGAAATGCTGGCGGCCATTCGCCCATCCCTCGGAGCAAGATGGTTGCAATAGCTCCTCGCCACAGTTTGCAAGGGTCAGAGCCACCGCCGCTTCGCCAGCGCGAGCTGGGACAGCTGCTCCGCTCACTATCCTCTCCCAGCTCCCCAGTCCCAGCACCTGCTTCAAGGAAGCACTGGTATTTCCAGCCCAGAGCATAGGGAATGGGACCCAAAAAAAGAAAAAAAAAATTAAGGAAAAAAAAAAGGGTGGGGCCTGCTAGAAGGGAGAAAGCACAGATTTTTTTCCCCCCAGCCCCTTCAAATAAATCAGAGGGTTTTTTGAGATCCCAGATTTCCCATCTTTGCATTAAGATGAGCTGTATTTTTACAGACTCTGGCTATAGGCAGCCTATTGTTGTCCAGCTGATTTTCCCCTTGGAAATAGCATGTAAATGTTTAACTCTTTTGTAGCCAAGACAGACTCTAGAAGTCAACAGATAAAAGGAAAAAAAGTTCAAAAGCTGGCTCGCTACAAGTTACTTTGAAGTTTTCTTCCCTTTGCAACATGCCAAGGGACATCAGCAGATTTTCCAGCAACTTTTTTTTTTTGCATTCACAATAAGGTGACAGTTGTGTTATTCTTTACACAAAGTTTCAGCCAGATCAGGCAGCGCTGGTGAGAGTTGCAGGTTTTTTAGTAACCAGCTCAATCCCCTGCAGTTTCACAGCTGCAAACTCTTTAGAGCAAAAAATTGAATTAAAAAACTAGACTGAAGGAGGACTTTATACATTTAATATCTAATCCCAAGGGTTTGTAGCAGACAAAGGCAACATGGCAGCTCACTCCTAAAGAAAAAAAAAAA
>WKFP01014360.1:294816-305978 GCA_011057875.1 Pterocles orientalis
AAATAATTTGCTCCCATGTTTAATTGTTCACCTAGTTAAGTTTGCTCCCTGTTTCACATGTGAATTTCCCTCGCATCAGCTTGCAGCCACTGGCTCTCATTATGCCTTTTTTCTGGGGAGTAAAAGGTGCCAACTTTCCACACCCTCATCCCCCCCGAAGGCAGTTGTTGTCTTTTCAAGTGAATTCAGCGCTGGCCAAATATGCAGAACAACAATCCTAGAGATCTCCATCCTCCTGAACTGCCAGATCCCGTTCCCTCAGCAGGTCTCCATCTGCCTCCGTTGTCCTCCAGAGGCATAAAGCCACTGAAATAATTTATGAGAACTTCCCAGTGACCTGGGCAAACCTGGACTCATCCCAACAAGCCTCTGACATGGGAGGAACTTGCCCTGTGCCAGCAGTTTGTAGAATCATAGAATCAAGGAATAGTTTGGGTTGGAAAGGACCTTAAAGATCATCCAGTGCCACCCCTTGCCATGGGCAGGGACACCTCCCACTAGCCCAGGTTGCCCAAAGCCTCATCCAGCCTGGCCTTGAACCCCTCCAGGGATGGGGCATCTACAGCTTCTCAGGGCACCCTGGTTTTGGGTTTGGGTTCCCAAAGCTCAGCACATATCTCACAAAGCCATCGCGACCCTCAGGAGCTTTGGTGACCATCCCGCGGTGGTCCTGCAAATTTTGCTGTGTGGCCTCCAGCCTCCTGTCTGATGAGGAAGAGGAACCTCCCAAGGGGCACCCACTTATCGATGGGCCAACTAGTCCTCTGGACACCCTTCGCTTCTCCTTGTAGGGAGGCCTCAGGCCGGTGTTACCCTAATTTAGGTTTGCCAGGGCTGACTTTGAAGCGCTGCTCCTGATAGCGCTTGTCCTTTATCTATCATGCAGTGAGGCCCCAACTTCAGCTCAGGCATCTGTTACTGATAACCGGAGATTATTTATCCAAGCGTGAGCCTTGCGTATCTCTAGCATTTCACTCTGTGTGTGTTTCTGTCCGTGCACAGTTTGGTTTGATGCTGCTCCTTCTCCGGCTTTGGCATCCGAACTTTCTGCATCATGCACGTGAAGGATGGAAGCGGGGACAACTCCCACTTGTTTTGCTTATTCAATTTATAGATTTTGTTCCAGCCAAACTCCACCTGCAAACATGTCCTTGCAGCGTGAGACAGTGGAGCAACTTGGATGGAGGGGATCCATTCAGATATACTCACAAAAAAAAAAAAATTTAAACTTGCCCCAAAAATAAATTACTAATGCAGTAGGGTCAAAAGAAGCATTGGACTTGAGTAGGAACTTGTGACATTTGCTATTGTAATGCAAAAAGTTACAGCAAAAAGTGATTAAAACCAAAACCCTTCATTTCAAGGCTATCAGGATGGGATGTTTTGACATTCCAACTTCTCCTCTCCTCCCCCCCAATCCCCTCATTTTTTCTTTCCAAATAAAACCCTGGCAGACCCATCCCGTTCTGCTAGACGGCTCGATTGGAGTGGAACTGCATATTTCAGCAGAACGCAGTTCCAGCAGAATTCCCCAAACCAGCTCTGCCTCAAAGCTATTCCCATAACCGAGGGTGGAGAAAGCACCATCTCTTTGGTTGTGTCTGCACAGCTGTGCTTCTCCTCTGCGCTCCCCAAAGCAGATAGGAACCAGCTGTGGGGTACGGGATTCTTCGCGGCAGGGTTAGGATGCAGCAACAGCGAGCGCACAAGGATATATTTTTATTTATTCTCCAGTTGCAAAGAGCTATTTCTACCCTTCTCCCTTTAATTGCCTTAGGAGTAATGAGCTAAATGCTTTAAGGAAAAGCTTTCTTCTAAAGTAACTCGAAGAAAGATGGATTTTCATCATTCTTCAACAATTTTCAGGTTGCAAGGTGTCAGGCAAAGGTCCGCCTCCCACTGCCCTGCTCCCAAACGTGGCCACGAGAAGTGGAAAGGGCTGAGAAAATGTATATAACATACCCCCTGAAGGCTCTCCTCTGATTTTTATTCAGCTCGGGGACTTTCTGAACTGCCATGTGGTTTCTACATACTCAACAAGCCTCAATGCGTTTCCCTGCCATCGGTTCGTCTCGTGCCCTTGAACGTTGTCCAACGTTAGCATCAGCTCACGGCCACTTTTAGTTTCAATTTCTTCAGCAGGACTCCAGGTAACTAAACTCCTCCTGCGTGACTCGTTTCCATCTTTCCAATACGTGTTTTTTTTTCTTTTTCTTTTTGATCTCTCTTCTGTATTTCCCTGTCTACAAAGCTGAAACCATCTCATCAGCCCAGACAGTGTGTGTGTGCGCACATTTCTTGAGAAAACTGAATTGTGTCTTTTTCTCCGCCAATAAAGTGATTTTATCTGGCTCTGCAGAGGATCCTAGCAGCTCTCTGCTCTCTTAGTAGTCGACTCTACTACCAGTCTTGCAGGTTTGTTTTTTTTTCAATCAAAGAGACGGAGCCAGAATCCCCATCGTTCACCAGGGCACAGCCCTCACCGTGGAACTGGGCTGAACTGGTGCTGCATTTCAGCGTCGATTCCATTCATTAGTGACCCCACCTTCTCGCTGAGACTTTTCCTTCCCACCTATCTGTACTTGGGAAAACATTTAGAGCAAAGATGGGATTAGAAAAGCTTTTGCCAAATTCGTGACCAGTTTAAGAACTTAGCTTTAGCGCTTCCCTTCGTGTTTAATGTCTACCGACGCTGCTTTTAGCGGGGCTGAAAACTGAAGCTTTGCAGGAAATGTTTTGGAAGAATTAGATTTCAGCACAGAGGCTTCATTTGAATTATCAGGATTAATTTGAATGTGCAGTGTACAGAGAGCTGGAAAAGGTAGGTAGACGCATTTTATTGTCCAGGCTGTTCTTGGCTTCACGGGATCTTCTCATTCCTGCACATAGCCCTGCTCCCTTCTGGAAAAGGATTGTTTCGGAGCTGCTGAAATCGAATCCATCGCAGTGTCAAAAGGGCGTCGTAATGCTGTAGTTAGAGACCTGTTCTCCCGCTGCGTTGAGCTGTGCAGAAGTTTTGAGCGAGAGCCCTTCCCATTTTCACAGACAAAGCCAATACTTGATTGATGATTCTGGTTACTTGCAGTTCACGGGGCTTTTCGAATGGTCCTAAATCTCTGACAATAGTAAATGCTGTCATTAAATAACTGGGTTGAAGATGAAAAAGCAAAATGCTTTTTCCTTCATCTTCTGAAAGCTGGAATGCATTGTAAAAATACACATGGGGCTGCAGTTATTAAAACTTCTTTTTTTTTTTTTACATTGAACTCCCTGACTAAGATAAAACACAAGCTGGGACCAACTATAATGTTTGCAGAAGGTGCAAGGAGTGAGAACAGAAGAGTGATGTGGTTAATCCAAACTAATTTGCCTTTTTTTTTTTTTTCCCCTAAAAGGAATCAGTTCTCCATGGTGTGCAACAGTTGGGAAATGCATCATTTGAGGCTGACAGTGGCCGTCTGGACATCCTGGGTATCTCGTAAACCTCACGGAAGAGCTCTGAAGCCTTTCAGGAGTCGATTGTGTCACTTGGCAGAGTTCCTGTCATGGCTGTGAACCACACATATTATCTAGCCTAGTGCCTGCTGACTACCTGGAACACAAAGATAATTTTCATGTAGTTTTATGGCACTTGTATTCTAGGTTTGTTGGGGTTTTTTTCTAGATGAAAAAACAAGACAGGTTATGGGTGGCTTTTTTTTTTTTAATGGCTCTAAATACTGATGGTGACACACATCCTAATCATGTGCAATTTATGGCATAAGGTTTTACGGCACGATAAATGTTCAAGCTGCCTTGAATCCTCCAGATGACTACTTTGGATAGTAGCATAAGTTCTTAAAATGAGCAACGTTGCCAAGTGTATAAAATTCTACAAAATAACTTGACGCTTTGAATCCTGAAAGAGATTGGTGTCAATGAAGAGTGCTTTAATCTTTGCCTAATTAAGTCTGCTTGTTTGAGAACCACAAGTCCTTAATGCATGTGTTACTAATCCCCTGCCTAATCCCAAAAAATCTTTCTGAAAGGGAATAGTCCTAACGAGGCAGGCATTTAGGTCAATAGAGTCTCTACTACTCCTTGCTGCGAGCGGGGAGAAGAAAGCTTAGCAGGCAAAAGCCCTCCTGTGAGCAAAATCTTTTCGAAGACGAAGCACGGAGCAAAACTCAAAATTTCTCCTGGAGCATCGTGACCTTCTGAAAATGCAGTGAAACCGTTTTGCGACCCCTGACAGCACTTGAGAGCAGGAGGATGCCATAGCACCAGTGGGACTCCCACCACCCTCAGAGGCTGTGCTCAGTAATTCTAGGTGAGATCCCACCGATACCCTGTGGGTATGATCTTCAACCACTACCTGTCTTTAATGGGCACTGGGCTGCCCAAGTCCATCTTCAGTGGTGTAAATGGCCTCAGACACTACTTGGCCACGGAGTCAGGATGTGGCCGGAATCAAGGCAGAGCCACAAAAGTCCCGACCATCACGAAGGAAGCCAGTTGTACCAACCAGCGTTGAGCGAAATGCCTGACTTTGATATAATATCTTTATATAGCATCATCCTAAATCCACTTACGCTTATTAAAATTCCAAGCCCTGGTGAGCCCACAAACTGCACAAGTAGCAGTTATCAGGGTTACGCAGCTGGTAAGGCTCATGCGTCAGGGGAAGAAGGCACAGGGTGAGGTTGGCGTGTCTCGCTGAAGACTCTTGCTCATGTGCTGATTAGCAGAGTCACGTACCCTTCCTGCCCAGCACTTGCCCTCGTCCTGCCTGTGATGAGAAGCTGGGGATCCCCTTGGGCATGATGTCTGCAGTCTGATAGCCGCTCCTCCGTACGGAGGAATGTGTGAGAGGCAGAGCTCAGGATTTTCTCAGGCAGCCTCTGGCTCCTCTGATGAAATCGTTGCTGTTGCTGCTGCCTCTCAGCAGGGAAGGGAAACTGTGAAAAGGTTTCTTTCGCAGAGCGTCTGGGTTTGCCTCTTCCCTGGTCCTACTCAAGGATCTGTATTTTGGTCTTTGCCGGTGCAGTACAGCCTCAAACATGGGGTCCAGCTACAAGACCTTGTTCCCATAATTAAGCAAATGAACAAGCTCCTCTGGGTCCCTAATTAGGAAGAGTCCAGAGCAGCTGCCCAGAGCATCCATCCAGCTCCAGAGCCCATGGACATTGGAGACATACCAAAAAAATCAGTGGAAATCTAATGAAGAGCATTAAAAGAGATACGAAAAGGATCCTTGAGCTGGACTGGCTTCTGAGCTTTCTTAAAATACTTTCACTAGGAATCCTGTGGCCCACAATGAGAGATTCTTCCCTCCTCTGAGCTGTGGCCCATGCTTTGAGGTTCCCCTTTGTCTTCCACTGCTCAGCAGATCCTGTGACTACTGCGGATGTGAGTTCGAGGAGCATCGTAGGCTATCCTCTGTAATTTAAATTAATTTAACATAAAGGCTGAAGATCCTCCTAGAGAAAGGTAACAGTAACTCTGATTTTCAGTCTGCTCCTCCCTGCTCTGTTCCACTCTTTCCACTGCCACCTGACGTCCCTGACTTCCCTTTTACTACGAAAATCTTTCACTCCAGCTGAAATTCAGATTAATGCCCACTGTCCTTTCACAGTGAGCTGCATGTCAGGGGGAAAGGAGGTGTTGCCAACAGTCGGGGACGGTTGCACCCCTGGGAAGGTAATGCTGGATTTGGGATCTGGTTGATGAGTTCTGTCGTGCTTATGCTGCTCAAAGATGGATGGAGACATCCTTTGTCTTGAGCATGCAGCTGCACAGGGGGGGTGAGGAAGAGGCTGACAATGGTTCAGGCATTGGAACAGGCTGCCCAGGGAAGTGGTGGAGTCACCATCCCTGGAGGGGGTCAAGAAACATGTAGATGTGGTGCTTGGGGGCATGGCTTAGTGGGTTGGGTGGTGTTGGGTTGACGGTTGGACTTGGTGATCCTTGCGGTCTTTTTCAACCTTCACGATTCTATGATTCTGTAATACAGCAGACTTGACTCTGCTCGAGTTCTGATTCCAGGGTATGTTTCCCTCCCTGGTCTGTCCACAGCTCAGTCCAATTGTGACTAACTCCACGTGAAGTGTGGCCTTCCAAAATCTATACTTGGATTAAATACTCATCAGTAGCAGCCCCTCAGAACCCTCTTCTACCGCCTGCTGATCAGTGAACCCTGCAAGAGTTTCTGGTCGTTCAGACCCAAGCTGTAGCTCTGCAAATTGACTTGAAGAAAGGGAGACCTGCTAACTTCCACAGACAGCTCCACACTGGCCTCCTACCCTGCTGTGGAGCACTCAGGCTCCACAAGAGCCAAGGAAGCCAAGGAGGCCAAGAATGTTCATCATGATCTACGACATCACCAGCCACAACCGTGATATTCAGCATCCCACTTGTACCTGCCGATGGGGTGGTGTCCTCACCCATGACATTCTTGGTTGAACAGAGCCCCAGTATTGACTTCACCAAGAGAGACACGCCTGGTGACCACATCCTCCGATACGCTCTGCCGTCATGACATACACACCTACAGTTTCAGCAGAGGAGGCCTGCCCACAAGCACCTCGCAGATCGCCAACGTCTGTGCTGAGTTCTCCAGCTGGATGGAAAAGTCCTTCGGTAAGTCCATGGCTCGCTGCCTGCCGTGCCGGGGGGGATGTGGGGCTCAGGGATGCAGCTGTGGCCACTGGAGAATGGGAAAAGCAGGAGGTCTTCAAAGAGTGGGAGCTTTTCAAAACCAGAAGGACCAGTTTGTGGATGGCTGCTGCAGAAACCAGGGTCCGGCTGAGCAGGGGGAAGTCTCTGGAGTAGGAGACAGCTGTGGAGAAGGGTTAGAAGAGGGAAAGAACTTGGCTGGTGGAGACAAAGCGTAGGAATGTCTATCAGTAACAATAAGCCAATATAAACTAAATACCAAGTGAGGCAATACAACAAAATTTAGACAAAAATAGAAACTTCACAGTTTTGTCACGTGAAGTCTGCGCTGGAAGAGAACAAACGAAATTAATTTCTTTAGTTTTGGCATGATATCCGTGCTGAGTCTGGCACACGCAGCTGAGAGTAAGCCCGCTGTACGGCGTGCACTTGCTCTTCTTCCAAGCCCAACGGCACGTTTCAAAATAGAAGCACAACGTCTTTCTAAACCCCTCAAACCCCTGTCGGGTACGTGAAACCCTTCGGCAGGCTGCTGTATATCAAGAAGGGGGCATCTACTTTTTTCCGAATCCAGGTTCCACTTTAAAAGGTAGACTTTGGTTTTCAGGATCTCTGAAGAATCCGTTTCGGATTCATACAGCGAAATGCTTTGTGCGTACGTGGGGTTTTAAACGGGTTTCAAAGCGTTTCAAAGAAGTCGGGATTGACCTGCGAGTGAGATGGAAATGATAAATTGTAAAAGGACATTCCAGCACAGGGTGCCAGCATTGTTAAAGGGAGAGCTTTGGGCCAAAACTGTCTGGTTTAGAGGCAGATTTGTACTCTAGAGGAGATAATTCCAATTTATAACCATTGGGAACGGTTGGGGACGTCACCCCATCAGGGGAGAGATCCCATCCCCCCCGTGACAGCCACTTTCCACAGAGGAAAAAGGGCTGAAATGGAGGAAAAAAAATAAATCTCATCCAAGAGGGACATGTTTCCAACCAACCCTCACCTGAGCGTGTCTAAACTTTCACCAAGTCTTCCCGAAAGCACCGTTTACCCCAAAATGGGACGGGGGGAGCCGTGAGGCTGCTGATGGATTTTCAAGGCGGAATTTTTGGGGTTTGCTGGCCAACATCTGTCTAGCCGAGGTGTCTGCCCTTCTCCAGCGCTATCGGAATGGAAGATCCCGGCTGCAAATGGTTTACACAGTGGTTTCGGGATGGGACGTGGCTCAGGGACGACGGGACGTGGCTCAGGGACGATGGGACGTGGCTTAGGGCTGACACGGGACCCCGGCCTGTGGGATCCCACCTTCCCTGTGCCACCGAGCAGGGGATAAAAATCTCATTTTCCTCCTTTGCGTGGCTTTACGACTCTGCACGGGAATGGTTTGGTCCAGGGACATCCCGTGTTGTCTGGGGAGAGGGAAAAACCTGTAAATTTGAGAGGGAAAAGGGGCTGGGGGAGCAGGAGGGATGCTCTGGGAGGGAAGCCGCTGCTTCAGCCCCATACCCACACCCAGGGGACCCCCCCCCAAGCTCGCACCCCACTTAAATCACCTGTGTGTGTGTTTTGAGGGAGGTGTTTGAGGTAAATTTGGGAGATTTGAGCTGATTTCTGAGGTATGAGGTTTTATTTTCGGGAGGGAGCTGTTTCTCCTCCAACCTCTTGGTGATTTCTGCCTCTCTGTGACGGGGATGAGGACACTCCCCAGGGCTGTGGGGTGCTGGCTGAGGAGAAAAGGCTAAAGGGAAGGGCTGAGGACGGGAGGAGAAGGCGGGCGACGGCCGGTCCCAACGGCTCCGTGCCTCAGTTTCCCCCCCAAGCCGAGGTCCTCCCACCGCGCGGGACACCAGGGGACGCTGCGCTCTTTGGGAGGCGCTCCCGCCTCCCCCACGGCCCCTCTTCCCTCTGAGCCACTCCCCCCGCTCGCCCCGCCCTCGCGTCTCACCACATGTCCCGCCCACCACGCTGATTGGCCGCCGCCGCTACCGCCGCCATTTTCAAACCGCCGGTTTTCCGCCGTTGCTGCCGTTGTCGCCATTACCCTCCCGAGTGGAAGCGGTGTGGTTTGGTCCGGTCCCTGTTTTTCCTGTGTCAGCATGGAGGCTGAGCCTGTGGGTCAGAAACCCCCTCGGCGGAGACGGAGCAGGTCCAGTGCTGGGGCCCGCGCTAGCCGCTCGCCTCCGGCGGACAGCACCCCCGCTGGGGCCGCCTCCTGCAGCCGGTAGGAGCCGCGATCCCTCCCCGTCTCCCTGTCAGGGGTTGGAGCCCTGCCAGGGGCCCGCGGTTCCCTTTGGGTCGTCTGTTCTCCTGTCTTAAAAAGGGGGAGGGGGCTCCCCTCAGCTTGAGGGGGACTCTCCACCCTCCTGTGTGGTAAAGGGAAAGCCCGGCAGGCTGTGAGGGACCCCTCGCTCTCCCGCCTTACAAGGGCGATTCCCCTCCTACTATCTCATAAGAGTCCCTCTCCTGTAGAGGGTTTTTTCCCCTCCTGTCTTATGAGATAGATGCTTCTTTCCTTTCCCCCGAGGTTGTGGGGGATGCCTCTCTCTGTGTCTTAGAGGACATCTCCTCGCCCCTGGCAGGCTTTTCCTCCTGCCTTATAAGACTTTATAAAAAGTAAACGTGTCTGTGAGTTTAGAGGATCCCCAAATAACCTGTAATTAGGCAAGGGGTCTGCCAACACCCCATCTTAAATGGTAGGAGGAGGGGAGGCGTGTTCCTCGGGTCATAACCGACCGGTTTCTCTGCCTGTTCCTGGTCCGTGATCGGTTAGCTGCTCCTCTCTCCCCTTCTGCGTGTCAAACTACCCCTAGGCTTTTAGGCAAAGGCTTTCCTTTTCCCCCATCTCTTGTGGGAGCCTCTGGTGGCTACATCAGCTTGGGAGAAGGAGGAAAGAATCGTTGTTGCTCCTGGAGGTGGGAATAATTTGGAGGTGGGATGTCTTTTACGGTCCCTGGAAGGATCGGTTGAGCCTCCTGGATCTCTGCAAGTTGTAACACTGGATCAACTCCCTCCCTTGGGCATGAGGAGGCTTACCCCAGCACCAGCCTTGGCTTTTAGTCTGTGTTTTAAACCCCTGGGTGTGCTATCTATTAATGTTACTTTGATACGCTGAAGTTGGGAGGCTTTCCCAAGACCACCCAGTGAAAGAAACTGTTACTTCTGAAGCTAACCTGATCTGCTTTTCTGTGTTGACCCCGTTAATGATCCCTGGAGGTGTTTAGGAGCAGCTCCTGCCCTAACAGCAGCTGACCCCTGAGTGACCCATCTCCTGCTGACTCATATCTAGGCAAACCCAGATTGATCAGTAAACGCTTGTGTTTTCTGCTGCCCTCAAGGTTAGGAAATTACTTCTCCAAGCATGCAGGTGATGTAGAAACCACCCATTTCCGACAAATGTTTCTCTAGTTACCTCAGCCCAGTTTCTGCCTCCAGATGCTGCGTTTGGGCAGAGGTTCGCTCCCAGATGTGATCAGGGTCTTCCTCACTGCCCTGGTTCTTTGTACCTGGTGGGAGATCGCAGCCTGTCACATCCCAGCTTGGCAGCTGCTTGGGATGGAGTGGGGAGAGATGCTCCTGCTCTTCCTCCAGCCTCGTTTGTGCCATGGGGATGAGTGAGAGGAAGGTGACTGGGGCAGTCCCTTGTTTTGAAACCTGGTGAAATTCCCCACAGGCTGGTGTGGATGTTCTTTATTAGGTGACTTAAATCAAGGTAAAATCAGTGAGTTTGGTTTTTGTAGTGGCTGGTTTTAGTAACCATTGTGCGTTCTGGATGGCAGAATGTTTTAATGAACTTTTAAAAAGAAATGTTTTCATAGAAACATGCTGCAGTATCATCTTGAAGATCAAACTGTAACTGTAATTACTGCTCTTGAAAAGCGGAGCATAATTGAAGGCTTCGGTGATTTGCTGAGGTGATGAAACACACTCGCTCGGTTTCTGGGATGGTCGCGCATTCCTTTGTGAGGCTTGTCTGTGTGGAGAGGCCCAGGGAGGTTGGGATAAAACTGGGGAGGGAGTTTATGCAGATAAGACATGTATGTATTAAACCTTCATCTGGAGACTCCCAGGCAAGGTGATGCCGGCTTGGCACCTGGATGTGGTCTTGTGATGTCGATAGAGCAATTCAAGAAGTTGCTGGCTTGAGGTTTGTTCAGAGAATAATGGAAAAGTTTAGATGCCAGTTAGATCCCCCTCTGCCTTCTCTTCCCTGCACTGTGCTCTCAGTCTCATTCATACTGTGCTACAGCCCCAGTACCATCTTGTTCGCCCTCGGCGGGACATGTTCCTGTTTCCTGTACTGGGAGCTGGACCCAGTATCCAGATGGGATCTCACAAATACTGACTGGTATCGTTTCACCTGCTTGCTGTGGTTCTGCTACCCTAGGGATGCAGAGCCCACCGTCTTGCTGCTAACCACTAATAGTAGAATTCAAATTAAATTGTTTAATCCATTCAGCTGTTGGAGAAGGGGCAAACTAGGTGAGAGACAGGTTGGTTTAAAAAAAAAAAAAACC